>JAKTYE010000044.1:0-90311 GCA_030561785.1 Ogataea ortonii
AGGATGAAGAGGAGGATGAGGATGAAGAGGAGGATGAGGATGAGGACGAGGATGAGGATGAAGAGGAAGATTACCGCAGAGCCAAACTAACTAAGCTGTTATCAGAGGAGAAAAAACAGCTGATCACAAAACTTTCAGCATCAGCCAAAACCGATGCTTTGAAAGGGTTCAGTATTTTGAAGCAGAACCGTATTTTTGACCAGATTCTGGATGCCAGGATTAAGATCCAGAAGGCAATGACTTCTGCTAACCAACTTCCTCTAAGAAAAGATGTCTTCGATAATTTCAAATCACCAGATACTGAGAAAAAGTCTGCTGAGGTTAGCAGACAGGTTCACAGTTTGATTCAGAAAATACTGGAAATTAGAGCCAAGTTGTTTTCTGAGGAAAATATCCAACTTGATGTTATTCTGAATAGTCGAAAAAGGGACTTGAACACATATCTAGAAGACACGTCGAAGCTCGATAGCGTGTTGGAAACGTTCAAAAAGAACGTACTGATCAAATGGTCTAATAAAGTACAGGCTGCATCTGGTGTTACTGTTCTGGAGTCAAGCAAGTTCAAGACGATAAATCAGAATGCATACTCTCAAGTGGAAAACAATCTGCAAGACATGGACAGACTTATAAAGAGAACAAGGCTCAATAGAAGAAATGTGTTACCTTTGGGATTCGAAGAAAGCACGCGAGACCAGAAAGAAGAGGATCCAGAGCTTCAGGACGATGGTGAGGAAAGCTCTAGCAACAACATTGACAAGTCACTAAATGAGAGAGAGTATATTTTTGACAACGATGATTTCTACAGGGTTCTTTTAAACGATATGGTTGACAGGAAGATTTCTGACAAACAGGCTGCTTCTTCTGCAGCTATCATCACTCTTACTAAGAACAAGATCCACAGAAATTACGATAGGAAGTCCACCAAGGGACGGAAACTCAATTACGTTGTTCAAGAGCCGCTACAGCATTTCGAGGCTCCCAGGAAGAACAATCATGCATGGAATGATGATCAGATAGACGAGTTTTTCGCTTCTCTGCTAGGTCGTAAAGTGAACATGGCAGAGCATAGCGACTCCGAACTTCAGGACGAAGAAGACGAAGTTGAAACCCAAGAACAACTTGCCATGGTGAAATCAGGACTCAAGCTCTTTGGCTGAGTGGCTGATCATGTATAGTGCTAGTCAGACAGAAGCAGTTCTTGAACTGTAGCTAATAAATTTACACGACCATTTTCAGGACAAAAAACCCACGAGAAACATTTATCGCTTTTGATTATCGTTCAATTTAGAACGAATTGTGACATGCCAGCGTCACTAGCCTGTTCTATTGGCCACCAGATCTCAAAATAGGAACATGTTCGAATGGAGGATGGAGAGCAAAGCACAGCAGAGTCAATACAAAATCCTTTATTTTCCACTGACAGAACATCAGCTTCGAACACCATGACAGAAGAATACAATAAATCCATTGTGAAAGACGAGTCATCAGAAGCCCCGCAAATAGAGCTTGAAACAGAAGAGAACTCACAAGACAGATCATCTCTGATAGCACAAGACGGACGTAACAATACCAAAATCGAACAACAATCACACAAAGGACAAGAGGAAGGGAACATTCTATCTGACGAACCATACTCGTTACTTGACTTGGTGGAAAAGATTCCGCTTACCAATCCAGACTTACCAGAATTCCAGAATAACACAATCACTTGCATTGAGTCATGGGATTTGAACCTATATATAGGTACGAGTTTTGGTGAGATTATACACATGTTCAAGATCGATGACGAATTGGGATACATACAGGTCTCAAGACAACGTTTTAGTTATTCGAAGACTAAACCAATTGAGAAAATACTACTTTTTCCGCAAGTGACAAAAGCTTTGATTCTTTCCGGATCAACAGTTTCGGTCTATACTCTCCCTGAATTGTCCTCTGCTAGCATAGGAAAAATCAAAGATGTGACGGACATATCTGTGAATTATGACGAACTCCAGTTGGATGCCAACAGCCGAAACTATATTTCATCAATTGATCATATTGATGGTGAGGTCTACGCCGATGTTACAGTGATGACCAGCAAATCGATCAGACTTGTTCGAATTTTTGACCAGAGCATGAAGCTTTTCAAAAATATCAATTATCCAGACTCAGTCAAAGGTGTAAGAAGATCAAAAGTTGCTGCCGTAGGAACTTCAACTAACTATGATTTGATTGATGTGGAGCAGATTCAGAAAATACCTCTGTTTCCTCTTTCAACAGCCAAGGTATCTAGCGAAGAAGAACAGCAACTCAACAAATCAGGTAACCAATTGAGACCTTTGATTCTAGCTGTTGGAAACTCGGAGTTTTTGTTGGTTTGTGGTGGTCCATCTACCACTGATCCAGCATTTGGAATGGTGGTCAACTTGAATGGAGATCTCTGCAGAGGAACAATTTCTTGGACTAGCTTTCCAACCAATATTGGGATAGATTATCCTTACACCATTGCAGTTTTTGAAAACGAGGTTCAAATACACTCACTTAATGATCAATCTTTGGTCCAATCACTGAGTTTTGCTGGAGAATATAAAGTTGCAATAGGAACTGTGGCTCATGTGTTTAGGACAGAGGACGAAACATTGAGGAAGCTTTTGACTAAAATACCTATCGTTTCAAAATCAACACCCGAAGAGATTCAACCGATTGCTGAAGAATCAGATTCTATGCTAGGGGACTATGCCTTAACATCCAACCATCTTGTGTACGACAGATCTGGATCCTTCATGAAACTTCTTCAACCACAAGCTAAAATCAAAAGGTTGATCAAACTTTTTGAAAGTGCTACACAATTCAACTGCACTAATACTTTGGACAAATTTGTGGATGAATTAAAAGAGTATAGGCACTCTGATTCAGACGATTCTGCCGAAGAGAAGAATGCTTTCCGGTCAGTAGAAAAGAATTTTATTCTGTGTCTACTCGGGTTATTGACTTTGAAATTCCGCATGTTTGACCAAGCATTTGAAATATGGAGTGGTGATACAAAGGGACTGGATCCACGCATTTTAATTTACATATTCAGCGGCAAAGAAAATGAGATAATAGGCTCTGTCTGGCAAGCTCAGGGACTCTTCGGAATAATCAGTGAACTGAAAGCACAGCTCTCAAATAATAGTGCTTCTTCAGATGTTATTGAGTTTTTGAGATTATACTTGAATACTTGCATCTCGAACCAGACGATAGAAAACAAAGACATCTTGAAAACCATAGAGATTTGTCTACTTAAAAGTTATTTGGACACTGATGAGATAATTGACTATCTGGAGAACATTAAATATAGCTCCAAGGAGGCCATTGAAATACTTCTTGAAAACAAAAAGTACTACTACCTGGCAAAATTTTATGAAGATTCGAAAGAACAGCAGCAATTCCTATTTTACTGGAAAAAGCTGCTTGGAAACGAGCTTCACGATGAAATATTTGAGAAACATTTCAAGGAGAAGAAGAAAGCATTGCAATATATGGTGAACTATCTAATTGCCAATTGTTCAGACAACTCTGGCATCATCTGGAGATATGGAGATTGGCTTTTGGCCGAGCATCCCGAATTTGGCTACGGTCTTTTCACACACAGAAGCTTGAGAAACGTAGACGTCAATGACTCCAAGATATTGAATCTACTGAGCGAGCAGCCGATAATCAGGCGCAATTATCTGAAGTTCATCATTGAGGTAAAAAATGAGAAGCAGTTTGTTGGGGACTTGATTCTTTCTCTACTTGATCTATTTCTCGCGAAGCTGACTGATGAAACTAAAATCGAGCTCAGCAAATTATACCAAAGATATTCTGGTTTATCTATCCCTAGGATGTCGTTACTACAATATTTGCAACTGGAGTCCAAAAGATTCCATGGCGAACACTTTATTGAGCTTCACGCACAGCTGTATCATTATCTTTTATCGATCAACAAAGACACAATGTCCATACTGGACCAAAGACAGATAATTGATGTATGCTCACAGAGGTTGGAAATTTACGAAACACTGCTTCCAATGCTGTTCATCGTTATACTTTTCAAGAAAAATGCATTTAGTCAGGTCGCTTTGAAGTTTTGTGAGCTTGGAGACTTCCGATCTGCGGAGACATTTGCCAGCACTTTACACTTGCCAGAAGCTTCGCCTTTTTCTTTCAATCCCAAAGAGCAGAAAGGTTCAATTTCTCCTCCTTTTTCGTCGGGGTCTTCGGTGGGATTGAACAATGAGGAAAAAGAGACATCTGATCAAATTTTGATGATGATTTTTGATATTTATCTAGGGATGAAGAATAGCGAACTGATTGAGCCATTCTTGAGCAAGTACAATCTTTTGGAGGATGATCTTAACTATACAGCGGAGGGCTCAAATGAGCGCAGTGCACAGGAAAAGATGGACAAATTCATCAAAGTTTTGGAGAGAATTCCCAATAACTATTCGGTCTCTCTGATCCAATCGTTTCTTTTGAGAAATCTGGTTGATTTTCAAGATTCAGCAAATGATTCGAATATGGTAAAAAACCTCAGCAGGTCGAGAACGATGTCGTTGAACAAACTTGGCAAAAATATGGGCCTTTTATAGTGTTTTAACGAATTGTCACGAAATCACATACCACTCACTCGGTTTGGAATATAAGTGAGTGATGGAAGACCAAAAAAAATTGTAGAATTAGTCGATGCGAGGTTCGAACTCGCGACCTTCCCCGTGTGAAGGGGACGTCGTAACCACTAGACCAAGCGACTAAATTACATTAGGTATTAGCACCAACAGATACAAGTAGAGCAGGCGAAACATCCAAATTTGGAAATTCTGGTGTGATAGGATGTGCCTTTATCGGTGTGGAGAGACAAGAATTAGATAGATAGCTTGTTTGTTTAGAGGGCCAGATAAGATCGTTCTTCACTTTTCCGGTGAGCCTTCAAGAGCTGATGAGAGTCGTTGGACGACCCGTATTTTGAGCTGTGTACGGGTGCTACGAGGAATGTAGAACGTGTATTCCAAGGGACAAGTAGGGCCGACCAGAACGCGAAACGGGGTGCAACCAAAAGATTTCCCCAAGAGTCATTTAAAGGTGCACCTGTACCGGCGAAAAATTTTCAGAGTTGACTAATTGAGTAACCAGGAGCGGATCTGTGAGCAAAAAATATATAGGCGATTTGAAATATTGAAGGCTGTTAATTTGTTGGTATGATTGTGTTTTTTTCTCGTCAACGCTTGCTCTGTTTTCAAGGTGTTACTTGGAAAGTAATATTAGAATCCCACCGGATAAACATTAGATAACAAGTTCCATAAGAACAGCTTCAACGATGACTCAGGTGAATCCATACGGACCGAATCCTAGTGACTTTTTGTCAAATGTGTCGAGTTTCAAAATCATTGACTCCACGTTGAGAGAGGGAGAACAATTTGCCAATGCTTTCTTCACCTTGGATATGAAAGTGCAAATCGCAAAGGCTTTGGATGACTTTGGAGTTGACTACATCGAAGTGACGTCTCCTGTTGCTTCTGACCAGGCCAGAAAAGAGGTGGAAACTCTGTGTAAACTGGGGTTGAAGAACTCAAAGATCCTCACTCATATTAGATGTCACATGAGCGATGCGAAGGCAGCAGTGGAAACTGGTGTGGACGGTGTCAATGTTTTTATTGGTACCTCTTCTTTCCTCAGACAGCATTCCCATGGTAAGGACATGTCCTACATCACCAAGGCCGCGGTGGAAGTCATTGAATACGTTAAGTCTAAAGGACTGGAAATTAGATTCAGTACAGAAGACTCGTTCAGATCTGACTTCGTCGATCTGTTGAATATTTACACTACCGTGGACAAGATTGGTGTCAACAGAATTGGGGTTGCCGATACAGTGGGTGGTGCCAACCCAAGACAAGTGTATGAGCTCATTAAGGCCCTCAACTCTGTAGTCTCTTGTGACATTGAGACTCATTTCCACAACGACACAGGATGCGCTATTGCAAACGCCTACACCGCTCTTGAAGCCGGTGCCAAGTTCATAGACACTTGTGTGCTGGGAATTGGAGAGAGAAACGGAATAGTTCCTCTTGGTGGTTTCATTGCAAGAATGATTGTTGCTGCTCCTGATTACGTCAAATCCAAGTACAAGCTCACCAAGATAAGAGACTTAGAGAACCTGGTTGCAGAGATTGTGTCTGTGAATATTCCATTCAACAATCCGATTACCGGGTTCTGCGCTTTCACACACAAGGCTGGAATTCATGCCAAGGCCATCCTTGCAAACCCGTCCACGTATGAGATCTTGAACCCGGAGGATTTCGGAATGTCGAGATACATCCATTTTGCCAACAGATTGACGGGGTGGAATGCAATTAAGTCAAGAGTGGAACAGCTCAACTTGAACTTGACTGATGACCAAGTCAAACAGGTCACAGCCAAAATTAAACAATTGGGTGACGTGAGGCCGTTGAACATTGAGGACGTTGATTCAATAATCAAAGATTTCCATGCTGATGTGAGGGAAGACGAACAACAACAGGAAGCAACCGATTCTACTGAAGCTCCTGACGCAAAGAGACAAAAGTTGCGAGTTCATCTCACGAAATGTTGGTCTTCAGATATAGTAGATTGAAATCACCAACAGGCCCAACAAAAGTTATGAGACTTCCAGGAGACATTTTTTAGTGTACGCTTTATTCTACTTCGACAAATTAAAAATTCATAGAGCCCGAAGCTTATTTTTATGAGAATAGTACTAAAACACGTAGTTATCTCAACTTAGCCGCAACCTTATCGTGGTCCACAACTTCGTCTGATAGAAGAGAGCTCTTTGAAAAAAAACAAGTCACGTGAAAACAAATAGGTCAGGGCTTGGGGGTCTACTCCTAAAACCACACAAATATTTTCACTGCGGTAGTGAATTTTTCAACATCGAGCATGTTAAATTTTTAGTCACTAGATTGTCTTTGTTAAACTTTTTGTTACTGGAAAGTGTTCTGTTCAGCAACTAGTTCATTTAATCAACAATGCCAAGTAAGTACAGTTATTCATCATTTAAGGCCATCTCATAGTCGTTTACTCGATATGAGCTGGTCGAGGATTCGGGCCCTCATCATCATACATGTTTTCACGGTCGTCTTTTGACTTCCGTAAGAAGTATTTTCTTGCAAGCTACATGGAACGATTAGAGTTCAAAAAGAGCTTTGCATCTGAACCCCGACACTTCAGATGCAGAACCATTAACCGTGGCAGGTACGAAGGATGAATGTCGTCAGACACCGTCTTTTATTTGTGCATTGTTGGTGGTATCTTTTTGAAAATTCTTGTCTCTCCTTGTAAACCAGGAAATATTCTGTAAGCACTGTATGACGTTGTAACCCTTCTATCTTTCTAGAGCAATTTCCTAACCCATTTAACTAGGAGCTCCAAGAACTTACTCTAAGACCTACTCGGTCCCAAAGAGACCATATGAATCTGCTAGATTGGACGCTGAGTTGAAGCTTGCCGGTGAGTACGGTCTGAAGAACAAGCACGAAATCTACAGAATTGGTTTCCAGCTTTCAAAGATCAGAAGAGCTGCTAGAGACTTGTTGACCAGAGACGAGAAGGATGAGAAAAGACTTTTCGAAGGTAACGCTTTGATCAGAAGATTGGTCAGAGTTGGTATCCTCCCAGAAGACAAGATGAAGTTGGATTACGTTCTGTCTTTGAAAATCGAAGACTTCTTGGAGAGAAGATTGCAAACTCAAGTTTTCAAACTCGGTCTTGCCAAGTCTATTCACCATGCTAGAATTTTGATCACACAAAGACACATTGCTGTTGGTAAGCAAATTGTCAGCATCCCATCTTTCATGGTGAGACTGGACTCCCAAAAGCACATTGACTTTGCACCAACTTCCCCATACGGTGGTGGAAGACCAGGTAGAAACAAGAGAAAGAGTCAAGCCTCTGCCAACTCTGAGGATGCCGAAGAGGAAGAAGACGACGAGTAAATGCTCTGATCATCCAGACCTTACTTGTTTTTTTTTCTTTTTTCTAATTCATGTATAAACCCTGGTTTAATCTAATTACAAGGAGTTTTTTTCACCTTTGTTGAACTTTATGGTTATCGCCATTCGATTCAATACATCAGATCTTTGATAACGTTGGTAAAATGATCTAATCTGGGGTTGATCAATATTTGTAGGAAACCAAATCACGTGATATATAAAAGGTCACCAACCATATAATGTGACCTTCTAATTTGATTTACTAACTTTTATAGCCCTAAATCTGCCAATATTTAGAACGGTTATTGTTTCAGGGGGGTCTTGATACTGAAAATGTGTGCGCGTTGGGAGACAAAAACTTACAAACTGCCAAGAATTTATTAGGATAACGGTTCAATAATGAAAATTTAGGGACAGAGTTTTTACCCGGGCACAGTTTTCGTCTGGAGTACATCTGTACACCATATAACAAACATTTTGAGAGTGAAAAATTTTATAGTGGTTGCCAGGAGTCTGGCTCGAGAGTTGAAAAGGTTCAAAGGTCACTTATACTTGAATCTTCTTTACTGGTAAGAACAACCAGATTATAAGTCAGGATATAACACAAAATGGGTAAAAGGTATGGATACATTACTGAAGACTAGTTATATTGGACAGCATGTCATATCAGCAGACAGGGTACTCGTTTCAATTGAAAGATGAACACTTTCGAAATTGCATCTGGACGTATGATCAATTGCGTTGTCAAGCAGGTCTGGAACTGATATACTGGACACAATTGAAAGGATAAATATGAACAACATCGATTCAGTGAAAACGAGTCCAAAATGCTGAAACGGTTTTGCTGTTTCCAGACACTAGAATAACTCGAAGTATAAATTACTAACAGGCTCTTTGAATAGTCATGGTTTGAGATCAAGAACTCGTTACGCCTTCAGTCGTGACTACAAGAAGCACGGTGTCATTCCGATGTCCGTGTACTTGAAGACATACAAGGTTGGCGATATCGTCGACATCAAGGCTAATGGTGCTGTTCAAAAGGGTATGCCACACAAATTCTACCACGGTAAGACCGGTATCGTCTACAACATCACCAAGAGTTCCGTCGGGGTCATCATCAACAAGATTGTTGGTAACAGATACATCGAGAAGAGAATTAACTTGAAGGTTGAGCATGTTAAGCACTCGAAGTGTAGACAGGAGTTCTTGGACAGAGTGAAAGAGAACGCTGCTAAGAAGGCTGCTGCTAAAGCTTCTGGTGAACCAGTTTTGCTCAAGAGACAACCAGTGGGCCCAAGACCATCCAAGGTGGTTTCTGGTGTTCCAACAAGCTTGGCTCCAATTGCTTACGAAACTTACATTTGAATGCTTTCACATAAGAGAGATCAGCAATATGGGTTTCCCACTTTCATGGGGTATCAGTAACTGCTATTCATTCGAATAACATAATGTGCGGTAAGGGTGGCTGAGTTTTGATTTCCAAAATGTTTTCTTTTTCATAAACTAATTTTAATAAAGAAAATATCTCCATCAAGTTGAGGCTGTCAGAAATGAGCGCAGCTTGTGTAGACCTCTCACAATCTGGAGCACAAGATCCATTGTTAATTGTGATGTAGTCGTGATAATCAGCAGTGGAACTGATATTTCATAAACTCTTTAATTGAAACTACAGATGGACTTTTAATAGTAAGCGAGTGAAAAATTTTGTTAACAATTTTTGCTCCTAGCATCAAAGAAGTTCAAAATCATCAAACTGTCATCTGCGTAAAACGACTGCTTTTGTTGCTGTCAAAGAATCAGAAACTAGGTCTTGGATACTAAAATCAACCTGGAAAATGACGGTAGATAAAGACCAGTTAGGAAAACTGGAGCACAAACTTAAGAATGAGATCACAGAATCTCTTCCGTATTTGACTAGTGATGAGAAGTCTGCCACTCAGAGAGAGGCAGTGACTCTTCCGTTTATCCAAACAAACATAGTGAAACAAAAAAAGGCCACTGTGGTAGATGAGGAGCAGAAAGTGAAGCCATGGGTTCATTTTGTCGCTGGTGGACTAGGTGGAATGTGCGGAGCTATATTCACTTCTCCTTTTGATGTTGTCAAAACTCGATTGCAGTCGAGTGTCTACAGAGATGCATACAAGTCAACAGTAAAAAATATGGGTGTTGTGACCGGAATCACAACTCATTTCAAAGAAACCTGTTCCATTCTGAAGAATGTTTATGTGATAGAAGGACCTCGGGCTCTGTTCAAAGGATTAGGCCCCAATTTGGTAGGCGTGATTCCTGCAAGATCCATCAATTTCTTCACTTACGGCTATTCAAAAGATCTTTTGAAAGAATCACATCTATTTGAAGGGGAAGAAAACCCATTGATTCATTTGTTGGCTGGTGTGAGTGCTGGTCTTGTGACAAGCACAGCAACTAACCCGATCTGGCTTGTGAAAACCAGATTACAACTGGATAGGGCTACCACTAAAATGTACAAAAATTCCTTTGACTGTCTTATCAAGATCGTTAAGAATGAAGGAGTAGTGGCTCTCTATAGAGGTCTATCGGCTTCATATCTGGGTTCGGTGGAATCAACGTTGCAATGGGTTCTCTACGAACAGATGAAATCTTTAATCAACAAGCGTTCAGAGAACCTGCAAAAATATGGGAAACGAACCCAGCTGACCGACATAATGGACTGGGTGGCGAGGTCAGGCTCTGCGGGATTCGCCAAGTTCATTGCTAGTTTGATCACGTATCCTCACGAGGTGGTCAGAACCAGATTGAGACAGGCTCCGACCGAAAATGGAAGACCTAAATATACGGGCCTGGTACAATGCTTCAAGCTAGTTATCAAAGAAGAAGGTTTTGCCTCTATGTATGGAGGTCTGACTGCTCACCTAATGAGGGCCGTTCCTAACAGTATGATTATGTTCGGAACTTGGGAGCTTTTCACTAAAGCGTTGTCGAAACTATAAATTGGCGTGAGTTGCGCTTGCTTGTATATAATCACCTAATATATCACGTACATGATGGTTTCGTTTACTCTGACCTGTGAATTTATGGCCATTGCTATTCAGAAGATGACACTGAAAGCTCACAGCCAAAAATTACCCCAGATCTTGAACTAGCGTAATCGCGATTATCTCCAAGGTGCTTATTAGTCCATTCATGCTCTTCAATAAACGGTCACTTTCGGTTCTGGCTAGCGTGTTTGATGTCTTTTCGATTTCAGTTTGAGAAGTATTTGAAGGCACCGGAATCGTTCCCGTCAATTGTCGTATTTTACGACGAAAATGTGCTGATAATCAAGGATCAATTTCCAAAGGCCCGATGTCATTTTCTGATCATTCCCAGGTCAAGAAAACACACATTTCTCAAGCCACAGGAGGCATTCAAAGATGCAGAATTCTACTCAGTGATTGACGGATACGTGGGAAAGACCAAGAGACTTATTGTCGAGGAGTTTGAGAAAGATTACCTCGCTTTGGACAGAGATTTCTCTACCGAGAACTACATAAAGGTGTGTTGCCACTCGGTGCCATCCTTGGCAAACTTACACGTTCACTTAATAACAAAGGACCTCTATAGTGATAGACTCAAACACAAAAGACATTACAATAGTTTCGCAACACAATTCGCAATCGATTGGGAGGAGTTTCCTTTGAAAGCTGAAGATAAAAGATGGGACGAAACCTATTGCGAAAAGATACTGAAACAAGACCTTATATATGAAGGCGTCAACTATAAAAGCAAATTCAAGCTACTCAAGGCAGCAATATCATTCAATTTCAAGAAGAACTTCAGAAAAAAAGAAAACCATCAAAATTCCACATTAGAATCCAAACCCTGATATATAAACCTGTATATGTCTGCTCCTGTCAGTGACTGCTCTTGTCCGTTTGTAGCTTTGTTGGACGATGAATCTCTCAATACCTCCAGTTCTTCAAATGTTTTCCCTTCTTCGAGTTCCTGTTTGGTCAAATACCCTCCAAAGACGTACTCTTTGAGTAGCTGTTCAACTATCTGCACACATTCCTCGGACACTTCATCGTCATTATTGAGTGCATCTTGCGTAGCTTCTGTCGTATTGTTCTCTGCTATCCACTCTTCAACCTCTGGGAGATGCTTCTTCCGCAGCATGGTTGTGAGCAGTCCCTCGAACTGTGTAGTTTCGAATTCTGTGTTTGGATACACATTAGTGTTTTTGAGTATGCTTTTGTTTGCATCCAGAGTCTTTGTGAATGAAGTCAATTGTGACAGTATAACGTTGAACTGATTCTGTAAATTAGACCAGTTAGGTAAGGCTTGGGTAGCAATCATTGAATCTTCGAATTTTCTCAACGAATGTGTCAATTGAGTCAATCTGGGTCTCAATTGCTCCAAAGACTGTACTGGCACATCATGAAAAGCCAGTTGCTGCTGCTGTTCAGATGTATGGACTTGTTGTGATGGCTGGCTCATCAGTTGACTCTTTGAATAACAAAGATATAGAAAACGAGATTCCCTCAATCACATAATAACATCAAAAAAATAAATGTCTAACTTTTTATCTTCAAGAGTTACACTTTTCAAATTTATTGAACAACCAATTGGTTTCTCAATGTCTGGGAAATCCGAAGCTCAGAAACTGAAACTTAAACAGGTCAGGAAATTGAAACAACAACGGACCCAACAGAGACTACAATCGGTAAAAGAGAAGTATGGATCACTTTCCAACCTGCGGAGAAAAGTTTCAAAGCTAGAGACAAAATCAGATAAGACAATCAGTGATAAGAAGTATCTGGAAAAACTAAGATCCCAGCTCAAGCTACTCGAATTTGTGGAGACTAAAAGTCAAGATGAGCAGCAACCAGTGTCAGTTCGGCTATCTGAAAAACCAACCAAACTTTATTCCAAATCTGTCTTCTACGATGAAGAACTGAACCCACTGGGTTCAGCTCCTACGAATTTGAAAAACACGGAACGAGCAGCAGCTCTTGTGTCAGTACCCATACCGTCGAACATTCATGAGGGCACCACTCTGCCTTTACCTGAAAACCTCAAACCCAAGTTTTGGAAAATACGTGGTGTTATCTACGAGTTACGAAGCACTAGAACAGAAGAAGAAAATTCTGGTTCCTGCTGTGCTGATGGCAAGAAGGCAGCAAGAAGCAACAGTAGCACCTGTTCCTGAGCATGCAGCTGAGGACAGTTTGGCAGAGGAGGAAAAAGAGTACAGGGAGAAAACAAATCTTCGATAGGAAGTAAATTGCATGTTATATGATTTCTAAACATAAATCATTTCATATTTTTGAATCTAGTCATTGTAAAAATAGAAAACCGAGGTGGAAAAGAATACATCAGACACTCTTTGAGTGAACTAAGTAAAAGTTTCACCTTTCACTTTTCCTTGGCGAACAGTTTCTCGACTTCCTCAACAGATTGGGCGAGAACCTTTTCTTGGAACTTAGGGTTTTGAATTTCAGCTTGAACCTTGAAAATAACAGTAGATGCAAGTTGCTCTTGTTCCAATTGTCTAACCTGAGCCTCATATCTGACCCAAGAGTCCAAAACTGACTTGGCTTCAGTAGCAACTTGAACATTTTGTTTCAACTCAAATGCCTCGGCTTCCAAAGCAGCAGTCTCCTTGGACATCTCGAACAGAGCCTTGGTTGTGGAAACGACATCCTTCAAGTTAGAAACCTGATCAATTCTATCTTTGACTGCTTGAACATGACCGCTTCTGGCTTCGTTCAAAATACTGATCACTTGTGCGGTCCTGTTCTTGGCCATCTCACCGTAAAGCGGAGCAATGGCTTTAGAAATCAATGCAACGAAACCAATGAAGGTGACCAGCAAAATAGACTCATCGTTGACGACATAGAGTTCTGAGGAAATGGCGTAAATCGAAGCAGCTGCAGTAGTAGCCAAAACACCAGTCTTAGAAAGGAAAGAGTTACCTGGGACGGCATCAATAAGGGAATTGGCTTTCGCCTTTGGATCGACAGGGGTAGATAAAGATCTCACCCTAATTGGCAGAGATCTAATACCAACTGCTGCAAATGGTCTTGCAGTGGCTATTCATATGTTAGTAGATATTCCTCAACTAGAACTAGAAAGACAATAGTGGCTTCTGCAGTTCTCCAAGTGGGAGACAGAGTATACTGAAAGCAATTCACATGATAAAGTGTGGTTCCAATGATTGTATGTTCAATGTCATGGTTTTTCCAATGTTGTAATAGAAATATACATGATGTATTGATCGTACTCCGATAATGCCTTCAATTGCTCTCGGGTTGTATTTCTGTTCAGATTCAACATACCTCTGAATGCTAGTCTCGAAGGCAACATTTTAGTATTCAATGTGATTCAGCGATTCTGTTCAATCCCTAAAGACCTTCCTAGAGCTAACAACACGCACACTTTTTAGCTTTTCGCTGTTTTCTCTCTCTACATCCTCTTCCTTCTTCCGAAAAATTTGGCCAATTTTCGTTGGTCAGGAACAACCGGCCGGGTAACGATAGTTCAAAAAGTCGCGTCTGTGATGCCAGGCCGTGAGACTACCGACGGAGCACTCTAGTAAAGATAGAGTCAAATAGCGGCTTATGACAGTTGGAGAAGCTCAAAAGTGTTGAGAGTGAGCACCCTTCCTGTGTGTCTGATGCAATGGTCCAACTTGGAGCTACAATTCAGTTTACATGACGATTAAAAATCCATTATATTCAAGCTCATTCCATAAACCTACAACGAGAGACGTCATTGTTGATCATTTTATCTGTCTGTGTTGAACAGCCATGACGTTTCATTTGTCATGTGTATACACTTTAACTGTTAGTAATTTTTCGCGTTTTGGGTAGTTTCTATGATACTCACCTTTCCACTTGTTCTCCCAGCTCCAGCTGATCCTGTTGATTAACCCGCTTTAGCACCTCACTAGCGCTACTTTCTTGAACCACACCATCAATTAAAAGCTCATCTATCACGTGGTAGGCCACCTGAAAGTTGAAAATGATATCCAGTTCACACACACTCCCGTAAGCCTTGTCCATTATCTCCACGTACCTTTGCACCATATCAAGCGTAATAAGTTCGTTGTCGTCATTGTCAA
Organism: Ogataea ortonii; assembly: GCA_030561785.1. NCBI lineage: Eukaryota > Fungi > Ascomycota > Pichiomycetes > Pichiales > Pichiaceae > Ogataea > Ogataea ortonii. The sequence continues at coordinate 15,052 of JAKTYE010000044.1, forward strand.
TTGATGCCACAAAAAATAAAGATGCATATCGTCTGTATATCAGTTTTGAATCTTTATATTCGATGACATTGCACATCCTAGGTTTTCTCATCGGGATAATAGCAGTAAGTTCTCTAATGATACGTTGTTTCTCTTTCTGGCTCATTGGAATGTACCATTTCGACAATCTCACTTTACCTTGTTTTGAAAGAAGAATCAAATATTTCACGCCCATCTTGTCAGACCCTTCAGACCGATTAACTTATCGTAAACCTTGAGCTTTACTTGTTCAAGTCAACTTTTTTTTTGAATCAATCATATATGTTTGAAAGTGGCTTTTTTTTTGTAAGGCGCATTTCTTAAGAGAAAAAGAAAAACAGATGGTTGCAGTTCGAATAGATTCTTACGAAACATTAAATTTCCAAGACGGATAATAATTGAACACTTGAAAACTAACAAAAGACCAGTGTTCTTTTCAAGACCTGAAATTTTGTTGAAAGTTGACTTTGTTCTGATGGACGAGTTTTTGGGATATGTTTTGGGCTCCGCTAAAGAGAGAGCGAGGCTACTGAAGAGACTAAAAGATGGAGTGACTGTTTCTTCACAGACCTCGAAAGATCATGATCCACTTTTGAAGGAAGAAGTACACGAACAGATGATGAAGAAAGAAACGACAGAGATTATCGATCTGTTGTCACCAACCTCTCCAAAAGTGAAGGCAGAAAAAAATGGTAGCACCGATCTTGATATACTCAAAAAACAGGAACGTAAGAAAAAACGGTTGTTGGCGGAACTACACATCAGTGATAATTCTGATATGGAGTTGAGTGAAGAAACTTTACTTTCACAGAGCCGATCAGTGAGACGGAAACCCAAGGTCGATTACAATGATAACAAGAGGCCCAAACCAATTGGTGCTACCATCCGTTCTTCCGTTTCACCTAACTCCTCATTCATCATACCAGAGACCAAATCAAATAAACAGAAAATTACCCCCATTAAATCCTCAGAGGTTATTGAAACTCACACCCCAAAACCAAAAGGGAGTAGAGGAAGGCCACCAAAAGTGAAAAAAGCAGCTCTACAATCACCAGTCGAATTAGCTTTTGACAATAAAACAGCATCAGCAGCAGAGGAAGTGGAACATGAAATACAGAAGCAGGTAGAGGAGTTCGATTACGAGCTAGATGAAGAATTCATACAGTCTTTGTTGAATCAAAAGGTACTTGAAAAATACAAGATCAATGAGTTGAGTGTGACTGGAAGTTCAAACAACGCAGAAGGAGCCAGCGAAGATTCGTTATCTTTGGGATTCATTCGAAATTCACAGGACTTGAAAGTGTTCAAAATGATGATAGCTTCAGAGTACCAAACATTGTCGGAACAATTCAATCAAGCACGAATAGCCAGACTAGACGCACTTATAGCCAAAATTGATAAGTCGGTACATTCGTCCATGGTCAAGTTTGACCAGCTGAAGGAAGACATAGAGTCAAATAAGAACAGACTCGAATCAGCTTCAAAAAATCGAAAACACAAATGTGGCAGAAGACCAAAGGAGGTAACGTTGGATTCTATCAAGACGCCCCATATGTTAACACCACTTTTATTTGAAGATTACTTCAAGAACCTATATCTTGACAAAGTCAAACTGATAAAAAACCTCAAAGTTTCTGCACAATATCAACTGGAGCTTCTTGATCGTGAGACTGCTGCATCCAAGGAGATACTCAGACAACAATTCCACCGTGCTGTTCTTGAAAACAGGGAAGCTGTAGCTTCTCAGGTCACTAGAAATTTGGATTTATTAGATGTCGATTATTTTAGCCATCCAAGTTTACAAGAAGAACAGCGACATCATGATGAGCTGGGATCAAAAAATCTTTACAACCAGGAGGCTGTTTCAAGGAGAGAGTACATTGCTGAGCTGGTTCAAACTAAGTTCACAGAAAAAGGTAAAACTCACTTTCAGGATTTGCCGATTTGATAAGCGAACTGAAATCATTGGCATCCAACCACTCAGAAGGTACATAACCAATAACTGTATACTACAACTCTAGTCATCAATTCAGACAGCTTTGAATTAGGGACTCCTGAGAGTTCACTGTCTGATTACATAATCCAAAAATGCTACAACCTCAAATGCGCTTTGAATTTGCCTCTGGTGATAAACTCTCTCTTTTTGATTCAGAAAAGAATGCCTACTTTTGACCATTGAAAGAGTAGCTCAATCAAATTTCATAACTTACTCAACACATATCAGTTGATTGTGGAACGACGATTGGACTTGTTATCGTATGCAATCACAATGGAAGAATTGATACCCTTATTTCTTGATATCACTTCCACTGAGGATAGTGCTGTTGCTCAAAATTTCCTCGAAATGAGTGGGGGTGACCTTGGTACTGCTGTTAGCTTGTACTTTGAACATGGAACTTCCAATACGGCGGTGGCGGCAACAGGCTCTTCTGCAGTAAGTGAAAACGTACCAGAACGCAGTTTGGAAACGGATGCAGAACTAGCAGACAGGCTACAACAAGAATTTTATCAACAGCAACACAACGAAGAAGATTATCGCAGACCAATTGAGCCCACACATGATCAGTTACTACCTGATTATGCAATTCCAAGAGGAAACACAGTCCAGGATATGTTTGGACGCACACAAACTGGAACATTCAATCAACTAGATGAGAGTGAAGATGAAGATTATTCAGATTCCGAGGACAACGAAGTGCTGGAAGTTGAGGATGATAATGATGATCTCCAAATTTTGAATAGCAACGGTGAAACAATTCGTGATTTAAGCAACTTTGGAAGGCCCCGCCGAAGAGGCAGGAAAGTTCACAGAACAAGTGCACAAAGAAGATTGGCAAATATTTTCAGACCTCCATGGGATATCATAGAAAAGCTAGATCTAGATAGTGCAAAGATAATGGCAAGATCTGAAAGAAAGTGGATATTGATCAACATACAAGATATGACAGATTTCAGGTGTCAGTGTTTGAACAGAGATTTCTGGTCATCAGTTCAAGTTAAAGATATCGTTAGAGAAAACTTCATTTTTTTGCAATATCACCATGATTCAAACAATGGAGAGTTGTACCGCAGTATGTATCCATTTTCTGAATTTCCGCATATTGCAATTTTGGATCCAATGACTGGTGAAAGGCTGAAGATCTGGAGTGGCAATCCCGAAGTGCATAAGTGGATAGAACAGGTGGTTGATTTCATGACCAGATTTTCTTTGGACAAGAACATCAAAAATCCAATTGTACAACACACACAAAGAGTGAACGTTGATGGATTGAGCGAAGAACAACAAATCAAAATGGCACTACAGAAATCACTTGATCCTGAAAGCATAGAAGATAAAGATGAGGTGGTGATTGTGGATCACAGTAAAGCAGCTGATAAAGAAAATCCTATAGCTTTGGATGATTCTGACGAGGCTGAGGGCAATGAGAAAAACAAGAATCTATCTTATGCTGATAAGATTCGTGAAATCAAAGCACTTGATATCCCTGATCCCGAGTCAACCAATCCAAACGAAGTAACAAGAGTACAGATTAGATCAGGGGTTGATGGAAAAAGAGTTGTCAAGCGATTTTCTTTGCAGGACCGGGTCTCTAGCATATATCAGTTTGTGAAGTTTACATTCAAGGACTCTTTGAACGATCAACCATTTGCCTTGACAATGGCGAGAGAGAACTTGTTTGACAAACTGGATCAGACCATCCAAGAATCTGGTCTAAAAAATGCATCTATTTTACTCGACGTGACGGATGAGGGTGATGAATAAAACTTGCTTGGTTATTTCTGAAGTTATTTCCGATGGTGATGTGGAGAGCGAAGCACAAAGACCGTAGTTAGTAAAAAATTATTATTAAGAATTGATATAGCTTTTGTCTTGCAAAGGACATAATAATGAAAGCAGCATAATTAGAGCCCAGTTTATATATGTGCACTTTCTGATGGATTCAGCATATTTGCGAATCACAGAAGAAAGGTGACGCAGTGTCCCGTAAACGTAGATCTAGTAAAAAGGCCCTTTACAATCTTCAGGAGTCCTAGCAATCACATCTTCCACAGACCACCTTGGAGCAATACCTTTTTTATAATCACCAGGATGAACTTCACCTCCTGCAATTCCTGAGCTGAACTTAAGGTAGAGCTGATCTCCAATTTCGTCACAAATTCTTAGTATCCTATCGATATCCTCTTTGGTCAAAGATGAAGAGACACAAAGTCTCACTCTGGATGAAATTAATTCGGTAGCCGGATAACCAACAACAACAACTGCAACTCCTTTTTCATACATCATTCTGCTGAACGCTGGCATTTTTGGAGGAGCATATAACAGTAATGGAATGACAGGGGAATCTTCCACACCGTAAACAATGAAACCTAATCTCTTCAAACCAAGTCTCAAGTATCTTGAGTTGAAAGCAATTCTCTGAAGCCTTTCTTTTCCTTCATTGCCGTTCAAATCACCTTTGATCACTTTCATTGATGTCACAATTTGTTTCAAAACCGCAGGTGGCTGTGATTCACCGTACACATTAGTGGAAATATCAAGCCTTAGTCTGTCGATTATGTGCTGATCTGCAGCAATGTAACCACCTGCAGCCCCGAAAGATTTTGTGAGAGTTCCCATGAGTATATCGATTTTCGAAGGAGAGATCCCGAAATAGTCACAAACTCCTCTTCCATGTGGTCCAAGAGCACCAATAGAATGGGCTTCATCCACGAACAAATAAAATTTGTACTTTTCCTTCAGAGCAAGAATACCTGGCAAGTCGCACAAATCACCTTCCATGGAATAAAGTCCTTCAATACAAACAAGTATTTTTTTCCATGGTCTGTGAGTTTTCGATTGACCCTGAGAAATCGACTCCCTGAGTAATTTCTCGAGGGCTTGCATATCGTTGTGTGGGAAAACTTTGACGGCAGCTCCCGCTAATCTGATTCCAAAACGTATAGAGCTGTGGTTCAAAGCATCAGATATGACCAAACATTTGGAATTGACCAACGAGGTGAACAAGTGAGCGTTTGTTCCAAAACCCATTGAGAAGACAAGAGCATCGTCTTTTCCCACGAAGTCTGCTAAAGTTTTCTCGGTTTCTCTGTGTAGATCAGAGTTACCAATCAAGTTTCTAGGTCCACCAGAAGAAGTGCCGTGAGTCTGAACAGATTTGATAGCTTCATCTGTACACACTCCGACAGACTGCGCGAATCCTAGATAGTTGTATGAAGACAAGTTCAAGTAAGGCTTGGAGCCACCGTCATAATGGAATGTTTCGTTATAATCGTCTGTGGTTCTGTTGAAACATCTAACAAACCTTCCTGGGACCCCATGGATCGGTCTCGCAAAACAGTCATCCAATCTCTTTTTGAGCCGTCTTGGGTAGAACGACTCGAATGCAGAATACCATGGTGGATATCCATTTCTAGGTAGAACAGCCTCAAAGTATTGGGGCATGAATCTTTTTCCAAAGAAATCCTTAATATGGCCGATGATGATCAAAATCAAATAGTTGAGATAAGTGAAGATGACTATGAAATAAGGAGGTTCATCTATCATGCTCGGTGGTGCTTTCGAAACAGATCCTTCAGGGGGTGCATATAAGTATTCTTTGGAAGTTAATTTACCAAATTCGAGTTCCCGTTTTTCTTCCAATGATAAATGTTCCACCGGAGCATCAGGGACTCGCGTTCCCCAGTCAGCGTTGGTCATTTTGGGACAACCTATGCAATCAGGTGGTTGTGAGATAAACTAGAAGGCCAATGAAAAAAACGAAAGGATGAAGAATACTCTTTGTTGTCTGATCTATCGTATTCTAACCAACTTAGTTCTGCTGACGTACAATGAATTCCGGGCTGGATGTCTCACAACCCTCCAAAAGGTCTTGGAACTCTTGTGCTTTCAGTACTCTTCTTCAAACTTTCTTGTACTGTACTGTTTGTTTCGCCAACATAGACTGCGTACTTTCGGAATGGCACGGAATCAGTTGACAGACAATTTTTGCAACATCCGCACACCTGGACCTGTCCATGATTTCGTGCTTTCACGGTATAGACGGGTCAGGGTGTGTGAGTGTGTGTGCACCTCCTGTTAAATAAGCGATTACCGCTTTGCATCTTTGCTTATTACTTCAAAATGGCGTCTAAAAAAAACCCCAAAGTGCTGGTGAAACTGACGGAAGCACTCTTCAGCCATAATCTCCATCCAAGAAAATCTACTACCTCTCCAAGCTACATATTCAAAAACCCAATCGACTTTGCCATTCAGGAGAAGGAGACTTGGGCGATTGTTGGAAAATCGGCGAAATCTGATTTTCTCTCCATTTTAGCTGGCTCAGAAACAACACATCCCTCAATTCATTCCAGAAGCTATCCTCTGCGCTTGACAAACCCCAGCTTCAAAGTCGATCTCTTAAAATTTGTTAATAATGCATCTTGGGGCCATGGTGCCCACGATACTTCTGGAGGTTTTACCCATCTGTCCAGTAGGTACGAGTTTTTCAAGGATCTGGAAATTGATGAGAAAGTTTCCGATTTCATCGCAGACATATCATTCAACTCACGTCACAAATATGATCCTGAGCTGGTGGATCAGCTCCTCACAGATGTGAATCTTAAAGGTTTCGAAGACAAATTCATAACTACGTTGAGCAATGGTCAATTCCGCCGTGCCAGAATTGCAAAGGGTCTCTACAGTACTCCCGCTTTACTCTTGATCGATGACCCTTTTTTGGGACTGGATCCTTCTGCTACTCAGACAGTGTCTAAAGTACTTGAGAAAACTGCAACAAGCAAATCTATCCCCACCACTATCTGTATTGGTCTGAGATTTCAAGATGACATTCCCAGCTGGGTGAAGAATTTGGCAATAGTGGATGAAAGTGGTATTACCCATCAAGGCCCAAAGCTCGAACTCCAATCTCTACTAAAACAATTGAGGGACCAACATGAACAACAGAGAGTCGAGACCGAGTCCCGAATCAAGAACCGAATTCAGCAAAAGTTCAATCCAGCTCCTTCCAAAGGCTCGGACAAAATCATCGAAATGAACAACGTCAATGTCACATATAAGGGAAAACACGCGTTGAAAGATTTAAACTGGGAGGTGAAAGATCGTGAAAAATGGCACATAAGAGGTAAAAATGGCACAGGAAAAACGACGCTTTTATCACTAATCACACTGGATCATCCTCAGTCATGGAACAAAAACATAAAGATCTTTGGTCAGCCGAGATCTACCGGTAAAACAAACTATTTTGATGCTAATAAGATAGTGGGATTCACATCCCCAGAGCTTCATGCAATATTCCCCAAGAATTTGACTGTTCTCGAGACTGTTACCTCTGGCTACAATGTTGGGGCATACAGGCCTCCATCAACGGTCACAACTGAACAGTTGAAAAAAGCCAGTCATTATCTGGAAGTTGCCGACTTACAGCATTTCGAGAATACGAGGTTTGGAGACTTGGGAGTGAGTTCACAGAAACTGGTTCTTTTAATAAGAGCAATGATTGACGATCCTAAAATTTTGATATTGGACGAGGCTTTGAGTGGTATGACTGATGAGGATATTATCAGAGGCAAAAGTTTAGTGGACCAGTGGGAGACGGGGTGTGCTCTGATAATTGGACATGTTGATCATGAGGTTCCTGATTATCATAAATTTATTGATATGAACAATGCTAATATCGGGGATTATGTGATTGGAAAAATATGATCTTTCAATCACAAGGTACACCGAGTTAAGTGCATAGCATAATGCTTCCCATTTATTACAACCTCGCTTCTAATTAGACTCTAGCATAAAACAAAACATATGCATCTTTGTTTATCACCCTGCCGGTCGGACAATTTTTGTAGATCTTGTCATCATCAAACAGACACCAGCCTTCGCCATTACCATTATCAACAAAAGAAGTGTAATGACCATTAATCAAATTTCCGTAGTGGTTGATAACTCCATACAATTTGTACCTGAAAGGTGGAACCTGTCCTCTGACTGGCAATTTACTTAACTCCATTCTCTCCAAGTTTGACTCTGCTGCAGGCCAGTATTTGTCCAGTCCCAGTTCCAGAGGATAATCAATATTGGTGTTTAGTTTGGAAAGATAATTACCCATTTTGAACCTTTTCAGATGCAATATCAAAATTTGTGGGAGACGAGAAATCTTCAACTGCTTTGATGTTCTTTGTTTTCTCTTGCACGTAGGACACATCCAGGAATCATCCCCATCCAAAAATTCAGGTCTGACGAACTCTTCAAAGCAAGAGTGCAAGGAAGATCTCGAAGTATTGGCTGGGATGGGAAGGCTGAGTATTCCAAACGCATTGTAGGTGGTTGATGTAGTTTTGCAATTCAAGCAAGTCAAACGTGACATTATCTGTCCTTGAAAAATGTCAACAATAATGCTGAAGTTTGTTTTCAGATACCTTTCCCACTCAATGGTTGAGGCAATCCTCACAGGGAGCCTTTCTCTTTTTTCCTCTTCTGCTTTTGTCAAATCTGGAAGTTTGGGATGATTTCCATTTTCGTTCAAATCCTCGTGCAACGAGTCCAAAATATAATTCAGGAATTCAGAACAGTCCTGTTGATCCAAGTTACGGAAGCTAGAATTCAACGAGGCAAGGACTTTTCTAAAGTGTACAGGAGTAATCGACTGAGGTTTTGAACGAGATGAATTTTTGTACACCTCCAACAAAAGGGAACCAAATTCGTTCGCTAGAATACCTTTGGATCCTAACTTTGAATTCACATTGATGTGCTTTTTGAATGCCCCAGACACAAAAAACTCAATCATTTTTCTAGATCCAATCAGACATTGCAATCCTGAGTTCATGTAGCAGGAGTTACCCATATTTACGAGACCTGTCGTAACACTTAAAGAAGCTTGAAAATCATTATTTGTAGATCGTGTAGCGGAAGACGGTTGCGGGCCAGCAGGTAAGGATGGTGTTGGCGTTGATAACGGTGTGGAATTCGGCGAGTTTTGTAGTGGAAAGGGAAGCAGTGAGGGTCTAACGGGAGAATTCACACTATTTCCTGGATATGTTGAGGAGGTGGTTTGCGAGACAGCAGCAGGAGAAAAGAATGCTGGCCTGGGTTTTACAGGAGAATCCATAGCATTTGAATTCCAAGTCATGACTGATTGTGGTTCTTCTCCAAAGTTGGGTTCATGGTAAGAGATTGAAGAGCTTCGTCTTGATTCTGCAACTGAATAGGGAGAAGGCGAGGCAGACTGTTGGTGAGAGAGATATTCGTTTACATTTCGAATAAGGTTTTCATCTCTGTATGATGTAGCCTGACTCGAAGTTATATCATCTTGACTTGTTGTAGAGCGGATAGAATCTTTTCGACCTAAGCCAAGTAGTGGCCTTGGTCCATCTATTGGGGACTTGACAGCATTTTTGAAATTTGACCATTCTTCAAAACCACCAGAAAGGAACACAGGGGGTCTTTTGAGAAACTTTCCGTTATTTTTGAATTGAAGAACAGATATTAATCTTTGGAGTTCAATCGACTTGTTCGATGATGTTGAGACTTGGTCAATAATGATGACCAGCTCGAACTTGTCACGCTTGCCAAACAACGCTCTCTCTTCAACAGAATTAGTAATCATCGAATACCTTTCTATTTCTTCACAAGAGTAGTTTTCTCGAATGGAAACTGGTTCAAGTTGCATGACGTTGTCCGTCAGTCTGATATGATCATTCTCAAACTCCTTCTTTCTCCTGAGATCAATCAACAGAATGCTATCCGGCGCCCATTCTAAAATCTCAGACAAATCGTTTATTGAAAGTGAAGCTTCTTTAGCCAATTTATCAAAATTCACCTGAGCTTGCTGTCTGACTTCGAGTGGACTGGGAATATTGAGATTATTTGAAACTGACAGATTTGCATTGGATTTATCAGAATGAGTATTATTTTTGAGATTTTGAAACCTTGCTACGAGATCTTCTCCTCTAGAAGAGCTCTGACCATGCAGTTTTATGTAGGTTCTGATATTATCGTACTGGGGCCTTTGTTTTACCAGATAATTGATCAAATCAGTATAGAACTGCCGGAGACTTTTGTTTTCTTTTAGTTCGTTGAAATCACTCAGGTTCGGTATAATCTCGCTCAAAACTTTGGAAGCAGCACTATAATAGATGAACTGTTCTTCGTGCCTCTGAACTTTAGATTCTCCGTCACCATCTTGTACTATGTTTGCTTTATAACTTTCAATACACTCGAGTGATTTAATGAGATAGTTTTTTGCTGTAGGAGAGTCGGCGGAGCTGAACGAGTCAACTAGTTCGTCAGCCAGACCCGTAAGTTCAATCAAACTTCGGGTTTTGATACTGCCATTTGCTGAAGGCATCCTGGACATTGAGTCCTTGCTATGACAATCAGTCCTCTCCCCGTATAGGTCTGTTGAAGAATAGCTATCGCTATTGTGAATCAGCAAGCTCGATGCCAAAATATCGATTTAATTATTGTCTAAGTGCACCTCGCAAAAAAATATATCGAATTATTCGTCTAATTGTCAATTCGAAAAATAATACAAATACATTGCATGTTTTACACTTAACAAATACAAAAGTTTGGGGTCGAGTATTTTTGATTCCTAGAGATCTTACCATCCATCCATTAGATTGCCATTGGAACTCTGCTGATTAGTATTTCCCTGTGAAATGACCTGTTCAAAATTCACCAGGGGACTAGTCTGGTTCAGACCACTATTGCCCGCAGAGCTGCTCGCATTGCTGTTACTCAGCTGTTGATCAACAATACCTGTGAACTGTTGTTGTGGAGGTTGGAATCCTCTGTTAAAAGAATTGTAGTTTTGCGAGTCTGGAGGAGAAGCCTGAGCTTCTAGCCCAAGAGCGTTGAATTGACCGTACTGTTGTTGCGGAGTACCTTGCCTACTTTGCTGTTGTAGTTGAGGACTATGTGTTGGGATTCTAGTCTGCTGTTGCTGATTCAGCTGCTGTCTTATAAACTGACCGTACAATTGTTGTTGTTGTTGTTGCTGCTGTTGTTGCTGCTGTTGTTGCTGCTGTTGTGGTTTCTGCCTCTGAGACGTTTGCACCTGTTGCTGTATAGGCGACTGCTGGGAACTGTTCGCAGCTGCAGACGAAACCCAATTGAAGTTCTGAGGCTGTTGTTGAACCATTTGTACTGACATATCTTGTGAAGCTCCCTGATTTCTAAATTGATTAAACTGTTGCTGCTGTTGTTGCTGTTGCTGTTGTTGCTGCTGTTGCTGTTGTTGATGCGGTTGTTGCTGTTGTTGTTGCTGTTGTTGTTGCTGTTGTTGCTGTTGCTGCTGCTGTTGTCTCATGAGTGCCATTCTTCTTTGGAAAAATGGAATAGCTTCTGGATACAACTGGTTCAAAACTTTGTAATGCTCATTGAGCTCTGGTAATGCCTGAGGTGGCAACACAATCTGTGGAATGCTGTAATTCTTTTTTGGAACATTTGGAGGAACAGAGTGTATATCATTGATGGATGCCAAACATTTGAGATTGAAATGTATTCTTTTTAAGTAATTCTGATACACCTCCTTTTTGTGACCATAATCAGGTGCCGACACATTATTTTTAGAGAGAACATAAGGCTGCAAGCCGAGACATTTTTGTAACAAGATTGTGTTTATTTGTAGCAAAGTTTCAATTCTCTTCTTGTCAATATCTAGATTAACCTGAGGTTGTTGGGCAGCATGGGCTTGCAACATGTTGTTAAATGACAATGGACCATTATTATTGAATTGCTGAGCAGCATCTTGCTGCATAGGTAAGTAACTCATGGTTATCAACGGATATTGGAATATCCCTGTTTGAGTTTTAGTATCAGGTCTTAATTTATTCCCATTACTTTTTTTTACTATTGTTTAATTGAAATTTATCATTACAATTTCGGGTCCAAATTAGCGACGCGTCGATTTGGAATACACGAGCAAAATAATTTGCAAGGCTAGACTTTCCCTCCTGCTTGCCAAATCTTAGTTGACTGAAGAAGAATATGGGAAGAAATATGTAGTTCCAGTCTAACAGCTTCCCATGGAATAACTAGAAGATCGCGAAAATGGTTTGATACAAACAAAAGATTATTTCTGAGTATCATTCAATCACGTCAACACTATTGTAATACTGTGTTTTGCCAAGCGAAGTTTTCTTAGGGCTTAGTGAAGCAAAAAACATAACATGAAGTCTCTCCACCTTTCCGGGGATGTTTTCTGGGATATTGTTCTCGTACGGATGATCTCGAGACTTTTGGAAACAGGTTTGCAGGGGTCACCGCTTTTGACAATCGACCGAACACAAGAGGGTCCGGTCCAAGCTGGATTTGCAATGAATGAGGCTGTAAAATTGGAAATTCGGAATCGCGATGGGGGCTTTTTGAGCGTGGCAGGCTGAACATGAACATAGAATTTGTGCGGAGGACCTGCAGAGATTTGCAAGTATAATAATGAAGTGGCGCAGTGGGGTGTAAAATTTTCCTGTGGGGCTTGGTAGTAAATACGGTCCGGACACAAACACTTGCAGATACCGAAGTCCCTGAAAAGTGTTTCTTGTAAAACTTTTAAACGTTGTTTTGCAGCGTAGCTTTTGAGTTGTTCCCAGTTCTTTAGATTTACAAAACACAGCAAAGGACGGAGACTTGGGCGAAGTTGAAACTCCCGTGGTCAAATATTGATAATACTGTACATTTCCTGCAAAGAGATTGTTGCATCCTCCACTCGCTTCAGTGGTTTTATGAAGATCTTGTCTAGAAACACACTTGTCTTTGATTAAGTTCACTTGGTCGAGTGTGCCAAAGAAAATTTCCAGTGACGGATCTTCGCCATGCTGGGACCATCGATTTTACTCAAACCACCACTATTGTTATGCCAACTGGTGGTACACATGATCAGACAAGCGCTGAACGATAGGGGCTTCTTTAGACTGATTTTCAACTTTCTCAAGAACTTCTCGCCGGTCTTAGTATGGCTTCTGATGTTCAAAAATGCGGGTATCATACCAAACGAGATTAGACCTACCATACATGTGATACTTGCGATGTATTTAGATGACTTCATGTTCAATGTGAAGAGTCTGTCTGCCTGGGTCACATTTTTGCTGCTTTTACTTTCCGCATACCTGTTGTGGTTCAGCTTCTATAGAGTCCAGAACAGGGTTTATCCTCTTGACACCATTTACCAACAAAATCCAGATGTGCCGAAGGATATCGAAAATCAGAGTCAGCCAAGTCGAGATTACGAGCTTGGCTTCCTCAATCACCACTACGAAAATGGTGACAAAGATGGTCAAGTAACAGGTGGATCATCTTCTCCATCTGACAGGTCAACTACAGCAGGCTCTTCAACCTCATCATCTTCAGTGGAGTCAGAAGACACTTTAAATGACTACACCACGGATGTAAATTCGGATAAAACTTTCCTGCCTTTATCATGCTCACCTTATACGCCCCCTTTTCTTGTCGCTGCCTGTTGGATAATTCTCAACCTTGATCATGCAATGATAATGCCACAAACAACATTCAGTGATCTTCTGGCCTGGACGTCCTATGTTCTGTTTCACTTTTTTGCACCTCTTTTCACGGCAATATACCTATACGTGTTCCAGACCAAAGGTGCAATCAAATGGTTTTCGTTTGCATTGGGATCCCAGAACATTGTGGGCGTTTGCACACATCTTCTCTTTCCAAATGCCCCACCCTGGTTTATTCATTTATATGGAGAAGATGCCGAGGCCAGCTATGATATGCCGGGCTATGCCGCAGGTCTGACCCGTGTCGACGTTGCTCTAGGAACGCATTTGAACTCCAACGGTTTCCATAAAAGCCCGATAGTGTTTGGTGCTCTTCCGTCTCTTCATTCGGCGATGGCCGTTCAATGCTTCTTTTTTATTGCATGGTATTCAAGATGGTATACCCCAAAAGTTGGAATGTTTTGTTTTGTTGTTTTACAATGGTGGGCAACGATGTATCTGGATCACCACTGGAGACTCGATCTGATTATAGGAATGTTCTATGCAATCGTCAGTTTCACTTTCTTCAAAAAATACCTACTCAAGGCTGAAAAGAAGTTTGTTGAAGCGAGATTCAAAGACTTCCGGGCAAGTTCCACTTATGGAATGAGAGTGTTTGGAAGTCATTGGATCGGCAAATTTTTTGATCCATATAGTTGAACACAGTTTCAATTCTTTTACTTATTTAACAGTATGTGCTTGGACTTGAAATTCGTCTTGCTTTCCTCCTGAAGCTCATTCACATTCTATTCCCGTTTAACTCCGTTTTGCATAGAAGGTTAATAATTAATATTGAATTCGAAATAATCAAATATAACATATCTGTAATGGGAGGAAATCGGGTGTCTGAATCCAAAGCAGGTTGATGCCAGCGACTGAGGCACATGCTCCATAAACTCACATGTCCTCGTCGTCTTCCTCGTGAGTTAAATCGTAATGCATGTCGTGCCATTCCTCGCCACCAAATTTGCACTCACTTTCGCCATCATCGGTAAACCCTAGCCCCTGATAGAATTTGCAAATATCCTTTTTAGCAAGCAGCAAAACCTTGTCTCCCACAAACTGCTGATTTAATTTTTGCAGATAGTCTTTGAGCAAAAGGGATCCCAACTTTAATCCCCGGTATCTCTCGTCAACTGCAACTGAATGAATTCCAATATATCTTGAATTTTCCACATGACCAACTTTACCGTTATCCTCTTCAGAAGAAGTTCCTGGGATCTTCATGGATCTCTCGGTTATTTTAGGATCGTAAATCTTTGTAGAAATAATGTGTGCAATTAGCTCTTCTCTAACAATTGTGGAACGCGAAGGCGGCAGCTCCGAGGGGCTTGAGCCAGCTCCTCTGTTGGAGACCGTTCCGTAAGACGAGTTCTCTTCAAATTGTCTGATAAATAACCCGGAGCATAACTCAGGACAAACAGTAAGCCGATACCGGAGTTTTTCTTCTGTTGCACGCTCGTTCTCAGGAAATGATTGGGTTTCTAGAGCCCAGACTTGGTCTAGATCGTAGATTGTGAGTGGTCGAATGCTGAGGTGCTGTGGTTTCTTTCTCTGTTCACTAGGTGACTTCCCTTGGGAATCTTGCAAAGAAGAGGAGCTGGAAGACTCCACTGTGGACTCGACAGTAGACATTGCAAAATCAAAATTTCTAAGGACTGTGTTATAATAATTCCACTGCAGTTAAGAACAATCAAACGCTTCAGACTTCTCAACTATCACCATATATACAGTTTTATGCAAACCGTTAACTAATTGCCAGAACACAAAGTGAAACTTGTGACAAAAACTGGATTTTGAGAGCATTTGCCACGGTTAGGTGGCTAATATTTTCAAGTAATACTAGCCCTATCTGTCTGGTGAGAAATTTGTAGGGTTGCACGACCATCGAGAGACTCTTGCAAAGAATGGAGAGAAGATTAAAAAAAAGATATTGTACACCGAGTAGAGGAAGAGTTATTTGGAACCCGTACCACAACCTATATTCGAGAAGAGCACCGTAAAAATGTCTCACGAAGAGATTCACACTGAACTATCTGATAAGGGAAGCAAAAATGTGCAAGATCTAGAGATAGAACAGACCGATCCCGAACAACTGCCCGGTGTGTTACCTTTGGAACTAATAGATAAATGCATTGGGTCACAGATCTGGGTCCTAATGACCAACAATCAGGAGTTTGTGGGAACCTTAGTTGGATTTGACGATTTCGTTAATGTTATTCTGGAAAACGTAAGCGAATACGAGGGCTCCAAATTGGTTTCAAAAAGGTCCAAAATGCTTCTCAGTTCAAGATCGCTGGCTATGCTTGTTCCTGGTGGAGAAGGCCCTTTGTCGACAAATTGATGACTTACATAATAACGTGTACAATATAGTCCAATAAATAGGTGAATGTTCAAGATTCTAATGCCTCAATGGAAACGTCACTGATTCTCCACAGAAGAAGCATGAAAACGCTTCGATAGGGTGAGAATTGGTGAGCTAAAATCTTCAATTCGGCTTCCGAAGCATATTTATCTTTGAAAACCTTGGAAGTTTCCAATTTGTGCTTTTTAATGAGTTGCTTGACTTCTTGCTGGAGCTCAGGTCTCTGACTCAAATAGACCATTGCCCCTCTCCTGATTCCCAAATCTCCTGACTCGAAAATATCAAGCCTTTCAAGCGCAAAAAGGAGGAACATAGATGCTGACCAAGGGCCAATCCCTTTGAATTTTTGAAGGTCAACCGAGATCTGAGCATCACTTGTTGTTTGGAAATACTCATCAGTAAATTGGACACCTTCTTCAGGCAATTGCCCGTCTTCAATGAAAGCTTTAGACAGTCTTTTGATATACTCAGCTTTTTTATAAGAGAGCCCACATTCTCTCAACTCTTCGACTGTTTTGGAATCAAAAGTCTCAGGAGTTGGCAGCTCTTCATTATGTGAAATATTCTCAATTACTTTGCGTTTGATAGAAATAGCCGCTTTACCACTGATTTGCTGAGAAATAAGCCCATTCACCAAACTATCAAAATAGAACTTTAGAGTTTTCGAAGGCGGAGACTTGAGAAAAGAGCTTATTGGCTTCGAAACCACAAATTTAACCAGTTCTGGATCCTTGTCTAGAATAAATGTTACTCCCTCGACAAAGTCGTCTGAGTGGATAGCCAAACGAGGAACATCGCTCAGTGGTCCCTTATTTTTGTTGAAATAGAGCACCTTTGGTAAAAAGAACTCCTCCTTCAATGTTTTTGGTTTCTTTTGAATTCCACTGCTACTTCTGGATTTGCGTTTTTTAGTTCCAGATTCTGCTACAGAATCTATGGTGGTCTCCTTTATATCTTCGATGACTGTTTTCAATACTGTTTTCCTTGTCACAGATCTTGTACGAAAAACCATTCTGTAAATAAGGGACTGGTCAAATTTCTAGAATTCTCTAGAAAAGATGGTCCCAGCAGGCAGTAGCTTTCAAGACACAATTATGCATCAATTGAATTCCCGATTGACAATTTGGTTAGAACCAAAGAAGTAAAATTAATATTCGTATTATTAATAATTTTAGTTGTGGCAAATATTTAATTGGGTTAAGAATGAATTATTTTTTACCCTGCTCACTATAAACTCTTTTCTGACAGGCAAAGATATGAATTTAACGATAGCAGTGGAGAGCTCTGGACAGATCATTTCTGCTGATTTACCAGAGGATCTCGGAATTGCTGATTTCAAAGCTTATTTGACATCCGAAACAAGTATTGATGGCGATAAACAAAAATTAGTATTCGAGGGTAAAACATTGGATCTTACAACATCGAAGACCATAAGAGACCTGGGTTTGAAAGCGGGAGATCTCATTTTACTGAGAGAGAACAATAGTAACTCAACAGTAACAGATTCGGATTCCAATGTTAGCCGGCCTTCCAATTCCACTTTCGGAAATCCAGTGTTTGCTAATAACCAAGTTGTTCACTCTCAAATTGAAAGCGTTCGTCAGCAGTACCTGAGTAATCCGGCACTACAGTCTCAACTGGATCCAGAAGCGAAATCATCTCTGAATGACAAAGATCAGTTCAGAGATGTAATGCTAAAGGCGATTGATATGAGAAGACAGACCGAATCGCAGAGACAACAGGATCTCGACAAACTTTGTGCGAATCCAGATGATCCTGAGAACCAAAAAAAGATCTTAGAGCTCATCAACCAAGAGGCGATAGAAGAGAATATGCGAACCGCTCTAGAGATATCTCCCGAGTCATTCACTTCAATTCACATGCTATACATCAACTGTGAAGTCAACGGAGTTCCTGTGAAAGCGTTCGTTGATTCGGGAGCACAAACCACTATCATGTCCCCAGCATTGGCAGACAGAGCTGGCTTGACGAGACTCATTGATCGAAGGTTCGTTGGTGAAGCAAGAGGCGTGGGATCTACCAAAATTTTAGGAAGAATACACTCAGCTCCACTGAAAATTGAATCGGGATACTTCCCTTGTACATTTACAGTGATTAATACACAAGTGGAAATGCTTTTGGGACTGGACATGCTGAGGCGTTATCAAGCATGCATAGACTTGAGGACTAATAGATTAGTCATAGATGATGTGTCGACTCGCTTTTTGCCTGAACAGGAATGCCCCAAAGAGTTTGTTCCTACTACAGCAGCGGGGACACCTGCAGGAACACAAGGTTTTGGAACGAATATTTTCAGCCCTTCGGAGCCACCTGCCGGATCTTCAAATTCGACTGTAGATAGCGCATCATCAACTGCCCCTTCAAAACGACCACGACTTCCGGTATCAAGAACCATCCCAGATCCAGCAAAAGTAGAACAATTGATGGGTATGGGTTTCGGGAAAGTCCAAGCTGAATTTGCATTAAGACAAACAGGCAACAATCTTGAAGCGGCTGCAGGTCTTTTATTTGATTAGATACTATAGTTTAGTGACATCTCCTTCGGATTGTTCATCATACTTTATGAATTGTGTGCTTGGGTGATTTGTAATGATTTTGGAATTGAGTCCTGCCCATATCCAGTCAACTCGTTCAGCAGCGGGCGGTAATTTGAGTTTTGCTTTGAACCCCTCAATGAAGACTCTGTCATTATGATTGATCGTGGTGCTATAATTGACAAACTCGTCATAAATTGAAACTGAACTCCAAAGTTGCAACTTCCGGAGACATGCTACAACTAAAGAAGTTGTTTGGCCTCCATTATTGCAAAATATGAAGACTGGAGAGTGCTTTTTGCTAAGGACTATTTCGAGGATTTGTATAACTTGTTCATGTTCAATCGGTATGCCTCTTTTCTTACCCTTGTCTTTGGTCAAATTATCTGTGTCTATGTGCACCAGCTCAATAGTATTCTTGGCGCAAAAGGAAAAGAGGGAAGCGTCGTTTTCCATAGTTATTTTGTCTGGCATCAATGCAATGACAGTTTTAAGTTTGAGAGTGGTCAAAAATCGGTAGTTAATTGGTCTCGGGTACGCTCCTCTGAACAATGTGTTTTGAATTTTTGCAAATTTTATTGGAGGAGTGAATGGCTCCGGTACTCTCGACATCATTAAGGGCTTGTCCATATCAGAAGACGGTCACCAAGACATCAATGTATGGGTGCTTCTGAACTACAATTTTAAACAAGAGGTATGTTGACCCCAATTTAATTTTGACAGACGTTGTCGCAAGTTGTAGATTAAATGATTTTTTAATACACAGGATAAGGAGAGGCAACGTTGCTGATCTGTTAATTGATTCACTGTAGAGCAATATGGAGTTTATTGAACCTGACCAAGAGTCTAAACACACGGATGCAAAAACAGACCAATTAGTGAATGAGTTTGAGGGTAAGGTTGAGAACATCTACTCAAATATTGAGTCTAGCACTGTCTCGGGATGGACCTCATTCAGTGGTTTTCTGGGTAATTTTCAAAAAAAATTGCCGGTGTATCTCAGTGAAACCAAAGAATTGACCAAAAAGCTAGATCTACAGAAGACTTTCAACACAACCAAGGAGAATTTGGAGAAAAAATTATCTCATCTACCTCAATTCCCAAAATTGAGTGAGGAGGAGCTCAAAGAATTAAGAGAGAACGGAGGGAAGCTGGTCAAAAATCTAAATGAAAACACCAATAAGTATCTGGATGAATTAGACTCTGACTTAGAAAAACTGGAAAACTTGACAATTGATTATGCTTCTAAGCTTGGTTCTTTTATTGGGACAAAGACAGGGTTGAATTTGAGCCTAGTAAGCGCAAACACCTCCAACGAGAAAAATGATGAAATACTCTTCAAGATGCCCAAAGGATTGGCAACTAATAGGATAGAAGCACAGCTAAATGAGCTGCAAAGTAGTAAAGATATTTACTTGGCAAATGTGACTGATGAGACAGCTAAGACATACAAGCTTTCTGACGAACAGCAACAAGAGTCCAAGACATTACTAGAAGAGTTGCCGGGATTGAGGAAAGTTTTTGATGAGATGGTGCCTGAAAAGCTTGATGAATCGACCTTTTGGAAGATTTATTTTGTCCAGAAGGACAGAATTTATGAGGAGGAAAAGAAGAGGAAAGAGATCTTGGAAAAGAAGCCTGCTGAAGATGAAGATGAAGATTTCAACTGGGATGATGACGAAGAAGAGGAAGATGCGCCAAAGACCGGATCTACCAAAACAGATCTAGACTCTGGGGCAAAATCCGATATCAAATCTGAGAATTGATTACTTTTTACTACAAATAATTCTATATGTGACCTCAGACAAATATTTGGTAGCTTCGTGACCAAAGTCTGTATAACTTCCTTCAAACATATAGGCCACAAGTCTCATATCAGGTGGCTAGTCTTTTGGCGTCGCGGCTGAAGTTTTTGGAGCGTAATGACAAAAAAAAAAACAAAACATGCGTGTTCAAACGGATGAGTTAGGAGTCGTCAACTTTCAGAAGCGAGACAGTACAACTGATAACTGACTCTTTAAAGGATACAGGGCTCGAAGGCATTTTTCTGAACTGGACATGACTTTAAGCACAATTTATATTGTGAGGCATGGTTACCGAGCAAATTGGCTTCCAGAAAGTGAGCAGCCTCCAAATCCCACAGGGATTGATAGTGACCCTCCCTTGGCTCCGCACGGAGTTGAGCAGGCTGAAGAATTGAGCAACTACCTGACTAGTGAGTTAGATCCTAAGCCGCAGCTGATCTTTTCCAGTCCCTTTTATAGGTGCACTGAAACCATTGTCCCAACAGCCAAAAAGCTGGGTCTAAAGATTTTCTTGGAGAGAGGTATCGGTGAATGGTATCGCCCGGAACGATCAACAATTCCTATTCCTGCCGATTTCAAACAACTGAAACCAGTCTTCAATGAGTTATCAGATGAGTGGAAGTGGGACACAATTGTACCTTCTGTGAACGGAGAACACGAAGAAGAAATATTCGAAAGGTGCAAAACATTTTGGTCTAAATTCATACCCAAAGTTGAAAAACAATTTCCAGAGGTGGACACTGTATTATTAGTGACTCATGCTGCATGTAAAATTGCATTAGGAATGTCATTAATTGGTTACACTGATTGCAGAGAGCTTTTAAAACCAGAACACGGAGGAGACGGAAAAACAACTAGAATACAGGCAGGTACATGCGCATTAGACGCTTACAAACTTGTTTCTGACCAGAAATGGACGATTACTATGAACGGTAACACAAATTTCTTATCGGGAGGCTCAGAAATGAACTGGCATTTTGCCTCTTCTGCGTTTGAGGCCGGCTCACAGGAGGATATTGAATACAGGCAGAAACTGACGTTACTTAACAAATCGTCGGATTCCAATGCGAGGCATTGCACGGGGAAATAGAATCTTGGAAAGTCATAACGACGACGAGTACGATGACGTTTACGTAGCTTTGAAGTTTCCTCCTAGTCAGATTACAAATTTAGAAAAAGGTTTGGCATTATTGAAGCAATCCTCAAGTCCACAAACTTCCACCAGTCAGGCTAAAAGTCGACAATTTGCTGAAACATTAGAGAATGACCTATTATCAACTAGTAACACTAGCTCAAGTTTCAGAGTATCGGGATTGCCCAAAAAAGACCCTTTGGTACAGTTGAACAACACTCTTTATCAAGGAGAATGGTCTCAGTTTGTTGGCTCTGAATTAGTTTTCAATGAAAACGGAGAGTTCATAACCAAAGTTGATGGACACATAGTGCTAAAAAGTGGGAGACTCGAAAGCAAAACCAATGACAAAGGGTCTTTTCTTGATAAGGCATTACAAACTGCTAGAAAAGTTGCCAATGAGAAAGAGTTTGATGATACAAGAAATGAAATGGACTTGGATTAACGAACAGATGACTCTTATACCGGTATACATAGAAATTCCATTTTCTATAATAAAGTAATATACAATCGACAACGGCGTTGCTAATTTAACAGCATTCTCTTCACTGTTCTGCCAAGATCACCATCAGTCCACTCTCCAGCTCTTTTGTCAAGACCATTGGAATCTGCAGAAACAAATGTCTTTGAAACGAGTTTTTGAACAGCTAAGAGGCCAAAATCTGCAATCGTTTTTTCTCGGGTTAACTTCATGTCTTCGAATTTGTTGAGAGACGATTTCCTGAACTCCAGATAGCTTAACACTCCACAAGATCTTATCAAGAGATCTGCCCCATTTGGGAATTCTGAAATTTTAAGCAACAGATCCAGGATTTCTTTTTGACTTTTGGAACTTAGATATGGGGACCCACTCAAGGTCAATAAATGATCAACAATCCTGGCTTTGTTCAAAGCTCTCAAATCTGAGGGATGGGTGATCGATTTCTCCAAAGAAGATATGAACCACGAGATGTGTTTATAGTAGTTTTCATTAGAGGAAGAAGATGACGCCGTAAGTTTCAAATGAGGATCAGCAGCAAAATTTAGACAAATAGCTCGGAAAAGTGGAATCTCAAGCGACTTGAATTTAGGGCCACCAAGAAGAAATCGGTAAGCTTTCTCATACAAACTATGACCTGGATCACGAAGGATTGGAATCAGGTGAGAAAGCATCAGAACAACCACTGGACAAACATCATCCTCTGTATTTTCAAAAGTATTCAGTAAGTTACCCAGGTAAACCTTGAAAGGAATTCGCTCTTTGAAAGAAGACAGATTTGCGGTGACAGGGGAGACCCGTTCCTCATTTGAATCCTTATTTCTAGTCAATAACTCTAGTTCCTCCTCCAGAGTCAATAAACAAGTTTTCAGTATTCTCAGTGAAATTTGTCTAACTTCGATATTGAAGCTGCACAAATTGGCGACAACAAACTGCAATAAGTTTGACTCAATCAAATGTCTAACGTCAGCTTTCAATATCCCATTTTTTAGAGGAAAAAGCTCCGTATTGTTGATCATCACAAGGAGAATAAATTCAGGATCGTAGATCATTCTATCCCGATACATGATTATACTTGAATGATTGTAAAACTCATTCCATTTGAGCCAGATACAATGATTGTCCATTGATGATGGACTCAAAGGAAATGAGAACCCTTCAGAGGTGCAAGGATAGCGGTCTATGCTGTTGTCAATGATTTTCTTATCAAGAGTCACAATCAAATGATTATTCGCACCCGGAGCATCACTGATTAATCTATTTGTTGGCAAGAGATCAGGTGAGAATCTGGAATCATTGAATTCCCAATCCAAAACATATCCAACCCAACTGATTTCCAAAGTTTTTTCAAAAAGTAATAAAATTTGTTTCAAAACCAAATCATCAGCTCTGAGAGAGCCTGTATAAAGTTTCAAAACTTTCAGCAGTAATGGAGTGTTTGAGATCTTTTTTAGGTCAAAACAGATGAAATGATAGAGAATCAGAGCTGAAAAGAATCGAAGCTCGGGATCTCCCATGGGCTCATTCAATATGTTTGACTCATTATTGATAAATATTTGAAGATGTTTTTCGAAATTAACCCTGTCTTTCGAACCTGACATCACTAAACACACAGCGTATTGTAAAACACCATTCGAAAGAACCCAATTTTTTGACAAAAGGACGTCTAATTGAGATTTCAACATTGACATTGGTATGATACTCCACAAAGGGAATTCGAATATCAAAATCTTAAGAGAGTCTAAGAATTCCAAAAACTCATTAGTTAATGAGTCATTTTCAGCGAGCACTTTTGTGACATACAACATAGCCCTGTACCACCAGGCTCGTGTATGCTGGGAATGTTCACTACCAGTCAACCTGTTCAATAAAGCCACAAAATCTGCCGTAAAAATAAGACTAGATTCATTTCTAACCATTTCAAAATCCATCAATCTTTTGATTAGCTCAACATTCAAGTTCAGAGGTGCCTTATTCGCTATCGCTTTGATATGGGATTTGATGGACAACAAATCCAAAGATCTTGTCCTTATCGCTCCATCTATTGCATTCAATGAAAATTCTTGAATGAAGCGAGGTAACTTCGACTGTGCTTCACAAAAGTTCGATAAAGTGACCAAAAACTCGTAACCCTGGACAGAAGTGGAAATCCCAGCCAGATTACTGGAAACTTCACGTACAAGTGAGCTAGCCAGATGAGATCGATTTCCCACAATGTAAGAAAGCAAACTGAATAGACCGAAGTTTTCATATGCTTGCCCCAAAAGTGTGCATAAATTCTTTGCAGTAAAGGGAACATTTTGAGAAAGTTCTAAAAGACTATGGCAATTTTCTTCGCTGATAATAGCTGATAACTTGAGGAAAGATTCGGGTTCCAGTGAAACATTTTTTTTGGACAAAAGAATAAGAGCTTTATCTGCAATGATTTTTTGATTGTCAAGATCAGTAGTTAAAACGTAATTTAACAGAGTTTTGTCCTCTAAAGCCCATAGAGAATCTCCCAAAATGTTTTGCAATGAACGAGGGATCTGACCATAGTTTCTGAAGGAACTTAGAAGAGAATAAATTCGAGCTGCATAATCTTCAAAGTATGATCTTGTTTCTGGAATACTAATACTATGCAGTATTGAGAACACTTGGTTTAATAAGTTTGCTGAAAGGCATTTTTTCAAGAATACTTGCTCTTTGGTATTTGATAGCAACCTCTCATCAAGATACAAGTCGCTCCAATATTTTGGGCTGAGAAGACTAAGGTTGTCAATGGAGATATTCAAGTTACCCAGATTTTTGGAAGTCTGGAGATAATCGCCACATTTTGAAAAAAGGCTCAACAACAACTGTTCCACTTTCTCATATTTCATGGACTCGTCATTAACTAAGAGTGTGCATCTCTTTAGCAGAATTGCTAGGTCATTGTCACACATGACGAACCTATCATCGATAATTCTCACTAGTTTTGTCAAAGAAAGATTAGACATGCATTCAAAGAAGCTCAAAGATCGATAGCCAGAATCATCGGAATAAAATTGGTCGTAAAACTTGGATATTGATCGATCATCCATATCAAAAATCTTGATCACTTTTGAGTCATAATAGCTAGCTATGAGTTTCCGCATCAAAGGAAGAAGTTCCCCAATAAATGCAAAATATTTTGTCAAGATTGAAATCCATAAGAACACGGCGTCCTGATCTTCTGTGACAAAAGTGGACTGTTCAATAACAATTGAATAAAATGCACTCAGGTGACTTTTTGACTCATTCACTTGAGCCACAATATCCAAATACTTGTAGGGAGCCCTAATAGATCGTGAAATTGCTTCATCAATGACTTTGCAAACAACATTTATTTTCTTCTCATCCTTCACAAAAGAAGAGAAAAGGTTGAGAGAATGAACAAGGGCATATGACTGCGAATAAAGAACACAATTGTTCTTGCTTTTGTAACTGACAAACGTCATATTGGAATCAATCATGGCAGAAACAACTTCAATAACTTTAGTGACGATATTATCGGTGTCTAGGTTCCTCAACTTTACCCGATGTGGTAATCTCAAAAGCATGGTGAACAAAGAATTTTCTAATTCATTTGTAGCAACCCACCACTTGTTCTGTTGTGAGTCGGAATTTAGCTTCAGATAACTTTCCACAAGAACAAGATCTTGACCACAAAAGTCTTTTGCTTGTCCGAAGTTCAAAGCTGGCAGTAAAATAGAATTTGTCTGAGCAAAACTGGAGTTATAGTGCTCGAGAATTTTCAAATAGTTTACCATCAGCAACTTGTTCAGTGGAGTCTTTTTGTAACATTCATTCAAAGCCCCCATTATAACACCAATGGATGGAAGTTTTTGGCTAATGAGTAATTCCAAAATCCCATTCCTCAAATCGTTGAAAGCAAAGGGAACGTTATCTGACAGTAAGTTTGATACTTGCGACAGTTTTTGTAAAACGAAGAGAAGCAAGGTGGAGCCTAGATGTCTAACAATATCAGAAGTCGAAGTGAAACATTTTGCAAAAGATCCTTTTTTTAGCGAAGATGGACATATCAACTCACCCACAGAAAACACAGATATAAGTCCTCCTCTGTTGAGTGGCAACCTATCTGATCCAACCATTTGATCTCTGATAGAATTCTGGAAGGCAGTAGGAAGAGGTAGTCGGACGAGTTCTATAAGCAACAAGGTTTCACCCAAAAAAAAGGATGACAACTTTGGGTCGTAAGCACCAATAGAATGCGCCAAATAGTAGCCGTAACAGGGGATGAGCTCTGAGTTAGCCGCTAACGTTTTTGTGACTAGATCAAGTTGTTGTGTATCTGCCCAAGGCTTGAGAAAAGTCAAAAGTTGATATATCAATTTGTTGTGGATTTTGAAAGAAGCATCTCCAATAGTAACAAAAACTCCGTCCTGCAAAGCTCCTTCAGGCAGCTTCTCAAACCAGACAAATCTATTGCTTGGGAAAGAAATTCCAGTGTCTTGATTTGTGACAAGTTCAACCAAAAATTTGTGCAGTAGTTCTTTGACCTCCAGAATGGAATAAAGGTCAACTAATTTCCTCAACAAAAAATCACCAAAGATTTTGCACTTGGTCATTTTTTTGTAAGAACCTTCTAGGATCACTTTTTCATCAAGGAAACGTATGGTTAGTTGGCAGATCTCACTCAAATCATGGGAACTCAAGTACTTGAACCAATTTGTGATAAGTTTTCTGTTGTTTAAAAGTAATTCTTTTCGATTTAGATAATTAGAGTAATGGCATAGTCTGATCCAGAAGCGAACAAAGTTATATCTTATGGAACGCTTGGTTTTGCACCTTTTTGGATCTTCTAGTTCGGCTTTTGATGGAACCATAAGCTGCGGCAAAACTTTAAGTGTCACATCAAAATTCTCAATAAAATTGTCGACCAAGTCTCCACTCCGGTAGTCTAATATGGAAATCAATAATTGGAGTGCTGGGTTGGTGATATTGGGCTTCATGTTGTTGAAACACCTGTAAAATACCTTGATGTTAAAAGGGGAAATAAGTTCACGAATTAGTGTGGTAATACTCTGCTGCAATTCGGAACGTGAGCTACAGAAGCTGATCAGATTTGTTAGCTTTCCCAAAAAACTGGCCAGACGGGGATGATCATTTATAGTGGAATAGTACGAGAAACATTGAACAAGGGACGAAATATTGAATTCTTTATCAAGAAATAGTTTGAGTTCAGAAATGCAGTTTTGAGAAGATCCATTCGCTTCCACTTTGTCCAAAATATCGGTTAGAGATTGAATTACATTATTGTTCACATTTGATGAGTATTTCGTTTTCTCATTGAGTGGCATTTTGTCCCATTCACAGCAAGAAGGAAAGTCTGTGCTGGATCTAACCTTGTAAGAATGGTTGCAAGCAGTCAGGGACTTCTCTGCTACAATCTTCAAAGTAAACTATGGAATCTTCTCTTTGAGCTCTACCAGGCTTGAAAATTTTCAGGATTATAGATCTAGTTTTAAGAGCGTAAAAAAATATTTTTTTTCTCGTGTAAAGGTGTCAAAAACGAAGACAAAACAAAAACAACACGAACACTCCCATACTTGAATAGTAAAGAATAGAGTGAGTCTTTGCCTTCACAGAGATAAAAACACTTACTGGCACCAATAAGTTCTCTTTCAGGGATTATAAGGAAACCTTGGTTTAAGATCATTACAGTATGTGGGGTCTCAAAGCTGCAGCTTCCTCCAAGCAGCAGAGAAAGCCCTGCTCTCCACAAGTATCATCGATATCCATTCCAGGGTTTTCTAAATGGTTTGCGAAGGAGGTTTACGTGGAAAGCAAATTGATTGAATCAAGCATTGGGCAGCTTGGACTTTCTATGATGCAGAATAATGAGTGGATTAACGAGGTCATGAATGAAGTTTTAAGTTGTGATGATTACTCTGAGCTTTCATTTCTTGGAGATGATAGGGTTCCCTCCACCGACACTGAGTATAGTACAATAGCATCAAAAATCACGGACAAAAAGTCCAATAACGACAATCATATGCTACTTTTAAGATCTCCAATGAAGTACAGAGATATGAACCAATCGCCTGCAAAAATGCTACATTCAAGAGAAATTGAGGTTTTGAAAAACACTGCTTTGTTTGTCACCGAATCTTCAGACAACAAACACACTCAACGAGACCAAGAACATATATTCAATGTTGATTGCGATAATAGTGCAAAACCTGCTTCATCATCTGCTCAATCGATGACAGACGTTGGAAGATTTCAAACAGACAATGCAGAAGTTGATCTGGACAACAAAATAAGGGTGGAAAAAGCTATAGATAAAGCAGACAATTGTGTTGAAACTGTGGTTGAATCTCCATATGGAAATGACAATCAAATTGACGAAGGAGATATTTCTTTTGACGTGATCAGCAAAAATATCAGGAAGTCCTTTGCTATCAAAACAATGATGTATAACGAGAGTACCAGGGATGATTTGATAGCTCAAAGTGGGGGACGGAACTTGGATGAATCTAAATTATTACCGACAGGACTGGAAAGTTCTGCAAATCGCTATGATGAGGAAATATCAGAGGAAGCAGGAACCAGCCCCCAGCATAGAAGCAACGAGAGGCCTTACAGCCCAACGCAAGTCGACCCTTCGAATGAGATGAAGGATGAAGCTGATCAGATAGTCCGCCAAGCAACAGTTGCCACAACACCAACCGATCATGCATCTATGGAGAAACCAAAATGCAGTAGCCCACTGAAGAACACTTCGGCATTGATTGAAGAAGATGTGGCTGATATTATGCTCAGCGACATAGATAACGATATCAGTTTTCAAATAGGAAAACTGGAAAAAATTGAATTGACGCAGATTAGGATTCCTCTTCAGCCAGACATTGGATTGAGATTCTCCCATATCAACAGCAATAGTACTCCCCGGATGGAGAGATCTCCCATCAAGTTTGCAGAACTTCCATCCAGAGAACCGTTAACAGTGAAGTCAAATAAAAAAAAGTCCTTCAGAAAGTCGATTCAAGCCCCAAGCAGGAAAATCTTCAAAAAAGCACCTTCCCGTTCTCCAACTAAGCATGCCTCTTTACAAAATAGGTTTATCACAGATCATGCAGCGAAACTAAAAGAATTCGAAGCAAACAAATCATCAGGAACTAGTGTCCATGATGATATATCTCCGTTCAAAGACTACGGGAGATCAAGTAAGGAAATGATGAAAGGATCGTATGAATTATGCATGCCACCAATGAACATGGTTTCTCCCGCAAAGACTGGCAGCAGTGAGCCTACCATCAAAATTAACAGGTTCGTTCTACCCGGTAGTTCGAAATCCTCGACACCAGCAAAGATCTGCAAAGGTCCAGAATTATACAACTCACCTCAGGTCTCACGAGTGCAAGAGCTATCCCCAAGCAGAGATCTGAATGATAAAAGAGGTTTGATTTCAAGGTTGATGCTTCCGACGGAGTCAAGCACAAAAAGATATAGATTTTCACCTTTAAAAACCCAGACTTTACCTTCTCCGGTCCGAAGCAGAAGTTTGAAAACACCGGTAAGGCTGAATATGGATAACTCTGTGGAAAGCTTATCCTTACTGAGACCAGTAATTTTGGACAAGAACGAAGAAACTCTGAAGAGCAAGCCTCACTCACCCCAGAAGAAAGCCTTCAATTTGACTGGCTCAAGAATCACGAAAGGGAAGATAGATTCCAGACTAGGATCGTTGGAAAAAAGCATTCGTGATTTCAAAATAGGTCAGTTGAAACAGACAAAACTTCCTCTGACGGAACAGATGCTTAGACCTACCAGCAGCATGACTGTTCGTCAACAGCATACGACCGCATCTCCAGAATCTAAACCACTCATTGATTTGAGCAAGAAGTTAGAAAAAAGGAAAAAGTCTGAGCATTTGTTGCAGAATCAGAAGCCTCGTCAAGAGTTACAGCTAAAACAAATTGCAGTGAATCATCCGAAGCTGAACAGGAATGCCTCGATTCAACCTTCAAAGCATCTTCCTGTGAAGCAAGTTGTGAGCTACTCTTCTTCCTCAAACAGCAATTTGAAAAAAAGCGTGTCTACAAACAGAATAACGGGGACTGACCCACTTGAATTACCTGATATCAACTCTGATAACGAAGAAGAGGACTCTTCCAAACAGTTGGCTGACTGGGGTTCGACGTGGAGTATCAAGCAACAGCTACGTCGACAAGCCAACACGAATCCGACATCTGTGTTCGGTCAAATTTGCAAAATAAATTGTGCTGAAATCTTTAATAGAAGTTACACTAGCGGGCTGAACATCAAATGGAACGAGAGCGACATTTTAGGTCAAAAAGAAATCGATGAGTATGACCGAAAAATGGGTTACTGCTAATTATGTTGGTGGTTATGATTGCTGATCTTATATAGTTGTATAAAGATACACAGATTGCATGCTAATTACTTGAATTCTTTGGATGCTATTGATACTGATAGGGACAAACACGACCACAGAGTATATAATATTTTGGGGTCGTGGAAACTAAAATAAATAATATTTACAAATTGCTTGTTTGGGGAACATGACAGAATCACGGTTTTTGGAGCGTATTCCTTTTCAAGAAAAACCAAACCTTGGGAAGAAAACAAGGGCAGAAAGAAGTTAAATAATTAATGGACCACTAAAACTCGACGTTGTTATTGTCTCACTCAATTAGCACGAAAGCCTTTTGATATCAAGCTAGATTCACTTTTGACTGTGGTGTTTTTTCCTTGTTCAGCAGGAAGGTATACTGTTTTGTGATCATCCTATTAAGTCAAAGTAAAGAACATAGTGCTACGGTTTTCCAACATTCAGTTTCAGTAATTATATTTTGAATTACAGAGAAACTTTCAGAGCGAGTGGGTATTGCTTGGCTTGAAAATCGTGACAGGGCTACATATATACCCATACAGTTATCCATCCACGAGAAATTATATGCTACGTTGGCTAGCGCGTCGTGCAACGTATTGATACACTATGTCAAGGGTAAGCAAATGATCATTCCCTCCAAATGTTGGAAATATACATACTAACGTTAACTTTGATAGGAATATCCGCAAATGCCAGTCGATGAAGAAAATATACCGCAAATAGGCGGGAACCGGTTTGTTAAGAATGATCAAGATACAACAAGAAGATCCAGACACTCGCTCACAAAGACAAGATCCGCATTGAGTAACTTGAATAGCAATGCAACAACTGGCGACGTTGGTAAGCCCAAACAAAGCGGAAATCAATTATCTCAGGAACAGTTACAGAGCCTGCAGCATCAACAGGCTTTCAAGTCATCTCAGGTGACAGTTTCCCAAGGTAAAGCGATTAGAGTCAAAGTTGATAACGATAATCAGAAGGATGAGAACATATTTGACTTGAAAGAAGAACAGTCAACAAATTCAGAACAACATGCAGATTCTAGATCGGATGAACATAGAAGAATGTCTTTAAAACGACAAGCAGCTGACTCCAGCACCGATCTATTAGAACCCGGAATTCAAGAATCAAAAAAACCGAAGGTTGAGCAGGACTACACATGGGATGACCTAGATGCTGATGATGCTGATGATCCATTGATGGTGAGCGAATATGTCAATGATATTTTTGATTACTTACATGAACTTGAAGTAAAGACGCTTCCAGATCCCAACTATCTGCATTGGCAAAGAAATTTGAGACCGAAAATGCGTTCTATATTAGTTGACTGGATGGTCGAAGTGCATTTGAAGTTTAGGCTCCTTCCTGAGACGCTGTATTTGGCCATAAATATTATGGACCGGTTCATGTCAAAAGAGTCTGTCCAGGTGGATCGTCTTCAGCTATTGGCTACGGGCTCTTTGTTCATCGCCGCGAAATACGAAGAGGTTTACTCACCCTCAGTCAAAAACTACGCATATGTAACCGATGGTGGGTTCACTGAAGAAGAAATTTTGAATGCCGAAAAGTTCATACTGGAGATTTTAAATTTCAATATGAGCTATCCTAATCCAATGAATTTTTTGAGAAGAATTTCGAAGGCTGATGACTATGATGTCCAATCAAGAACTATTGGAAAATATCTATTGGAAATTGCTTCCATTGATCACAAATTTATTGGATACCTACCCTCGCTATGTGCTGCTGCTTCGATGTACATCGCTAGGAAAATGCTCGGGAAGTACAAGTGGAACGGAAATTTAATTCATTACAGCGGTGGATACAGAGAGTCCGACTTGAAGGAAGTGTGTGAAATGATCATAGATTATTTGATCAGCCCAATTATCCATGAAGAGTTTTTCAAAAAGTATGCTTCTCGCAAATTTATGAAGGTGTCCATTTTGGCCCGGCAGTGGGCCAAGAAAATAACGAGTGAAGGCAAAAACATTATGGACCCGGTGCTATAGGTGAGGTTTGTACTTTCTATTCTGCATAGTGCTGTAACTGTTTGATAATGTCAACACAAAGCTGTTCCGACTTTTCTAGAGGTTGTACCAATTTTTGTATCAGGATGGATTCTTGTAAACTGGTCAAATAAATCGGTTTTTAGGCCGATTACGTGATACTGAGCCAAGGTGAGCTTCCATCGCGATGTTTGGAAAATTTCCTGTTTGGGCTTAGAGGGGAGCGGATATCTTGGAGAGCTGTTGAGAGTTTACAGGCCTTCAGTGCACAATTGATCTGAAGAGTCATAACCAGTATCAGTCTTCCCAACTACTCTTGTATTGAAATTTCTGAGAAATCAAGCCATGCCCTTTCGAATTCAAATCGACCAGAGTGTCAAATCGAAATTGTATGAAAATCTACTTCGATCCCAAGAAATCTACTACTTGTCGAAGCTGAATGCAGGTAAACAGACTGCAAGTCAGCTGCTCATCTCAATGTTTCCCGAGCCCTCTGAATTTGAAGATTTGTCTTATGAGGGAACAGAGTCTGCAAATTGGAATCTGACACAATTGGAAACTCAACTCATACTATCCAATCGGTTAAGTTTCTACGAGTATCTGGACAGTTTTAAAAACCTTAGACACTTTGAACAACATCAAGAGGAATTGGATAAAGACATTACGTTTACCGGTTTTCTCAGTGAAAGACTCAGGATGCTGAATAGCAAGAACATACATGTCGAGGACGATTTGGGGGTGGCATTGATATTGCAAGATACTCAACACAGTGAACCACGTGAACTAAGATTGATTTGTGAGAAAATAGCTAGATACTTAGATTCAAAAGAGACAGAATTTTTAGAGAACATCGATTTTTTTGGTAACGGAGCAAAACGAAAGGATATCAAATTACTGCTGAGCTTTGAGCAATACATAACTTTTCTTTGCAGACTTTCGAGGACTGCTCCAAATAAGAACGACGACACAATAACGACGACCATCAAAAAGGCAGTTGATCTTGTTTTCAACTATGACCACCATTTTACAGAATTGATTATATCGGCGATTGGATTCTACAAACCATTTGACCTAGTGAACTTTCAAATTCTTGACTTCAACGACGAAGCTTCAGATGCTGGATTTGCAGTGAGAAGCAAACAGAGATGGCAAGAGCGCTCGTTCAAATATATTCTACATTTACAAGATTATGCGACCTTATTTAATTTCATGATCCCCCTGGAAAACTCCAGCTTTCTGGCTGTTGGAAACATCATTAAGTTTTGGTTTCTCACAATAAAGCGGCCCAAAAGCTTGAATTTTGATGGACTAGATACTCCCGAATGCACTTCTTTCATAGAAAAGCTGTCCAAAGTGCTCGATATAAAAATTAGCATGAAACTTGATACCATACAATTTAAAAAACTGCAGGACAGCGAGGGCAGACCCATTGACAACACTCAGCGTCAAGTATTCCATTTAGAAGGTCTGATTTCATCATCAATGAAGTTTTTTGGTACAAAAAGTTGGCCGTCTCAGTTGTCAATTATTTCCAAAGTGCTGAACAATCTCGAAATTGCTGGCATGAATGACCATATGAACCACTATCTCGATAATCATAAGCCTGTGGAACTCATGTTTGACTACAGCAATGAGAATCTCTCTGATTTCATAAGTGGGGAAGATCTTTCACAGCTTCTTTTTCTTTGGGAACAGGAAGAAAATGCTCTGAACAATAAGATAGGCCATGAGCAAGAGATTTCCGCCACAGATTCAAGTTTTTCCAGAAGCTCCAGTTATAGCATTGAAATTATTGACCAAGATGATAATGACTATAATGAAGAGGAGGATAGCGAGGTGATACTCGAGGACAACGAGGAGCACAGACTAAGAAATTTGAAGCGAATGCGTTTGAGGTAACTGATGGTAATCAGAAGGCAGAAAAGTGCAATAGCTTGAATTTTGCTAATATTCTGTAATAAATAGGTAATAAATAGGGAATAAATACTGCTAAAGAACCATAACAGTGGATGCGAGACAAGTCGACAACCGTCAAGTTCTTGGGACAAAATCGTTATCGTGAATTGCCTTGTCCCTTCTTTTTGAGACCAAGTAGGTGTTCTGATACTTGTAGCCTACATATATCAGTGAAACAGGCACCGCAATGAGGTAGAACACACCCAAAGAAACAGACTTAAAGTTGAATTTGTAGTAATTGGCCAAGTTTTCTCTGAGAAAACCAAACTTCTCCACCTCTTTATCTTTATGGAGTACTGTAAACCCGTTAGTCAAACATGTCGCTCATAAAGCTACTATAAAGCCACTTACAATGTCTTCCAAATCCAGCCATCTCTAAAAGTCCTCCTCTGTATCAATTTTTGGCGGAGACTTAAAGAAGAATCCACGGTTGTGTGCGTTCTGTTGAAGGAAATTAAATTTAGTCTTGAGATTTCTTGCGCAATACCGCACGACCCCAGCATTTTTTGCTTCTATCCGCATTCTCCATCAAGGAGGGCGATAATAAAATTTAGGTTAACGTAAGATATTTCAATTGTACAACTATTTGACTGGAAGCGACTCTTAGTGAAGGGGGAGCTTAATTGCTGTACGACATGAGAACCTTGTTTTGGAGACCAGTACATATACGAGGTTCTGCCGGTTTCATTGGGAAGAGGCTAAATTCTACGATTGCAGATTATTATAAGTTGTTTCCCAGAACATTCCCCACTGGGGGACCTCCTAACTCAGATTTTAATATCGACTTGAAGCATTTGAGAAAGGAATTCCGATCACTACAGAGCACAAATCACCCTGACTTCAATTCATTGTCGCATGGAGTTACAGAAAACTCGAACAAATTTTCCTCTCTTTTGAACAACGCTTACTCGGTGTTATCTGATCCATTAAAACGATCCCAGTATTTATTACGAAGGAATGCGGATATTGATTTGACTAAAGATGAAGTGAATAAAAAGTTTCAGCTTCAAGATCAATCGCTTCTCATGGAAATTCTAGAAATCCACGAGGATTTAGAAGACATCCAAAACGAGGAAGATCTCGCCAAATTGGAGGATGAAAATAACGAAAGAATCAACTCTTCTGTGGCTAATCTTTCGAAACTTTATGAAAATCAAGACTACGAGAAAATAGCTTTGGAGACGGTCAGACTCAAATATTGGATCAACATAAAAAATGCTTTAAAGGAGTGGGAAGCAGGAAAACCGGTTAACTTAACTCATTGAAAAGGTGAAAGAGCCCATGTATATATGCTAATGCCAGATAACAAGTTCAAATCTGATCCCAAGTTATGCTTATAAGAAACCTTACTGCTTTTCAAGTAATTATAATGTCCGGGTGGCCATAAGCTGTTAGCTCTATCTTTATTATAGCGAAATAGTGATTGCTCCATCTCTCAGAAATTACAATGGCTGCTGATAATGAAAACTTGATTCCCAAACGTGAGGGAGGGCGAAGAAGTCCTTCAGACAGATTTCCCAGCCTTACCTGAAATTTTGGTCAGAAACAATGCCATTACTTCCATCCAACATGAGAGATTTGTTCATCATATACCACCCCACAAATTCAGACTTTTGGAGTGCAATTTGGATCATAGCTTCAACGATTGAGACACATAATCTACTGTTGAGTCCAAACAGAAGAAAACACATCTACCATTTGCTGGAAATTAATGTGGGTGTCAAGCATTACAGATTTGAGTACAATCGTTACAACATTTTAGAAAACATGATTCTATCGGAATCAGTTACCTCAAGGCTCTCAACCCCGGCCTTTCAGGATCATTACGGTCATTCGATTGAAATCTATCGCTTATATATATATCTCTATGTTTTTAGTGCGCCTCGATTTGTAGATGCGAAAAAAGTAGTCTTCCACTCACTCTAAGGACAGATCAACGGAAAATCCATACTTGAGAAACCACTTTTGACTTTACTTTCAGATG
This sequence comes from Ogataea ortonii, assembly GCA_030561785.1. NCBI lineage: Eukaryota > Fungi > Ascomycota > Pichiomycetes > Pichiales > Pichiaceae > Ogataea > Ogataea ortonii. Next base: position 51,222 of record JAKTYE010000044.1, read on the forward strand.
TTGAAGAGAGAGCTTCTAACTGATAATTCACTCCTCAATACACTACTCATGCGATAATTGACAATGGTACCATTCGTGTTGTTGGCATCGATTGCTTTCAATATTTGGACGCTAGTTTGCCTGGGCTCTGGCGAATTTTATGAAAGCGGATATAAAAGTGATCGTTATAACGATGATGTCTTATTTCAATCCACTTTCACAGAGAGACACTTGGAGCTGTTGAAAAATGAGACAAAAAGCTTGTTTTATCATGCATGGAATAGTTACCTCGCTCATGGATTTCCCTTTGATGAGGTGAACCCTATAACATGTCAGCCCAATAAAAGAGATTTTTATGATTCTTCCAACACAGTAAAGAACGATGCCATGGGCAATTTTTCATTAACGTTATTTGACACACTAGATATGTTTGTGATAATAGGAGACAAAAAAGGATTTGAAACCAGCATTTCTCTTGTCAGAGAAACATACACAGACTTCCGGATAGATTCAAATGTACAAGTATTTGAAACAAATATTAGAATTTTAGGGGGATTATTGAGTGCCCATCTTTATGCATCAGATAAGAGCAAGGGGTTCCATATACCGGGTTACGATGGGTTTCTACTGAAATTGGCTTACGATTTAGGCAAAAGATTAGTTTTAGTTTTCGATAATAATGGTGGCGTCCCTCTTCCAAGAACAAACTTGATGCACGGACCACTGAAAGTTCCAAAAAAGCTTCAAATTGAACAATGCACAGCAGGTATTGGTTCATTGATATTGGAATTTTCTTTGCTTTCCCGTTTGACTAATGATCCAATATTTGAAGAACTTACGAGATCCACATTTCTGAGACTATGGAAATCCAGGAGTCCTCTTGATTTAGTTCCCATGTCTATAGATGCGCGAACTAACTCATTCACAGATCAAATAACAGGAGTTGGTGCTTCGATAGACTCGTTCTATGAATATGCATTGAAGTATGCCGTGCTTTTTGATGACGAAGTGATGTATGAAGTGTGGCAGCAAGCCTACCGTGCCCTTCTGATTCATTCTCAAAATCAAAATGGAATATTCACTAACATACATGTTTCCAGTGGAACCGCAGTCACTGAATGGATAGATTCCTTAGGAGCATTTTTCCCAGGATTGCTTGTATTGGCAGGTGATATCGAAAACTCCATAGATTCTTATCTGATTTATTTGAAATTATGGAATTTTTATGCTATCATCCCCGAACGTTGGAATTACTCTGGTTTGAGGTCAGAGGCGCTATTGCGAGATGGTACGACTTACAAGCTAAACCATGCCATTCAAGGAATGACTCTCGAAGAAACTAACGAGATACTGTTCAAAAATTCTGTCGGCCTGGAATGGTATCCCTTGAGGCCTGAGTTTATTGAGTCCACGTATCATTTATACCGGGCAACCAAAGATCCATTTTTCTTGAGGGTCGGCGAAGCAGTATTGGAGACGTTCAAAAACAACTTCATCTCACCTTGTGGATTTGCTGGAGTCAAAGATGTTCGCAATGGATCAAAACAGGAGCGCATGGAAAGCTTCGTGCTGAGTGAAACATTGAAGTATCTTTATTTGTTGTTTGATGAACATAATGATTTACACAACATTAATGGTGATGCAATATTTTCTACTGAAGCTCATCCCCTTTGGTTTGGAGATCATTTGAAGGTTTACGATTTCTCAATTAATGAAACTGTTTTGGGTAACAGCGATGAAATCCATGGAATAACTGAACAAAAGGAAAATAAATACCAAGGGATACTAGGGCTGATTTGTGACAGAATAAGTTGCTCCATGGAAAATTCCAAGGATGTGACTGAAAATGACATCAAATATATTGAGTTTAAACAGAAAAACAAGCAATTACCACTGCTCATTCCAATCCCTTATACCAACAGTACCACATCTATATTGGAAAAGTATCACATTAATTATCCACATCAAGTTGGGAATGATCAAAGATTGAGTGTCAACACACATACATATCACTTACTCAAACCAGCCTTGACTAATATTCCCTACGTTCCAACTTTGGATGACTTCAGCTTGAAGCTTTCTTCGGACTATTTAGATTTGGAACGTTGCAGTGTATTTTATACAAAGCATTCGTTCCCGAGCTCCAGAGTATTGCAATATTCAAATCTTTATCAGAACGACAATAGTTATCAAATATCCTTGAGAAGAGCACCTCCTACGAGAGATAGACTTGACTTGGAGCTGAGTGACTCTTTTTACTCGAAATTTGGATTCCATGATCCTCGCAATATCTTCTCATTAACCTGTCTGACACCTCACGATACACTCCATTTTGAGGCCTCAATTGGATCACTTGACCTTATCTCATCCTCTCAAATTTACAAAATAATTCCAAGCAAGGGGATTTCCCATGAGCTTTGGCTTCGAGAAATGGGCTGCAGCTTTGAAAATCAAAGCGAGGTACCTGCCGTTCTTCCAGGAGACCTATACATTGACAAGCTGGAAAACTATCGACTGACTTTTGAGAAACTCGAGCCAGGAAAATTAGATTCGTCTGGAAATTTTGTTACTGAGTCATATCTTTCTAGCCTCAGAGAAGACGGAGCAGAATATGATCCAGCCCAGTTATCTGCCCTTAGAATTATAAAACTCAATGGTGCTCTTTTAAATCAAAATGAGATTATATGGATCGGAGTGGACGGTTTCAGAACAACAGACAACTATCCAGGATTAGGCTTCAATGAAAAAGGGCACGTTTTGCTCAATGAAGAGATTATTGAGAACCTTCGAATTCTCCCTTGAGATCTCATGATAGACAGACAACACATATTTATATAGACACAAACATGAAATCAATTTCAACAGCACCCTTCGCGAAGGAAAATCGAAAGCGGTGATACCGTAAGATGTGTTGCTCAATAAGATTTAGATCAGTCGGATCAAAGGTCCAATTGAAAACTTTAGATACATGATCTATGTGCTTAATCAAGCTTTCAATTTCTTTTTAGTTTAACCGCAGCACAAGCAACAGTAAAAAAGAAAAAACGGCAGTAAGCGAGTATTGCCGATTACAACATCAGACAATAGCGAGACAATAAAAAAAAACGTACCCTTTTTGATAATTAATTACCAAGAACATAATGCAGACAAAAAAAGCGGTTGGAAAAGAATCAACTTTCTTTGCGTTAGTTTGGGGTGTTGCGAGTGGCAAGAACTATATGTTGACTTGGCTTTTCAAGTTTGGCAAATTATAGAGAATCCATATACGGGAACGGATCGTACTACATATTTATATTGTGTGATCCTAGATTATTAGTGTTCAGTAAGGTTCGTATCCACAGTGCAAAGGAAAAAAGACGGCAGTTAGATCCACAGCATCGACTGCATCGTGCTTTATAGAGGCTAATATAGAAAGGAAACGGGTTCCTAGACATCATTCAACAGTTTATCACAAAAAAAGAGAATTGAACATATTTGTGCCACCAAGAAACGCTGTCTTCATTATTAAACTGAAAGCACAAGATAGTCCATGTCCGATTTTGCAAAGACATTCTTTACCTTTGGGAAGTCTAGAACTCAGATCATGGACAACATAGGAGTGTCTACACATACTCATACACCGCTCGAACAACTTGAGAATACGAATCAATCCGGAAATTATAATAGTATGAGCTCGCCATCAGTCCCATCTTTTCCAAGTGAAATGGTGCCTCATACTGCGACTCCAACAATTGCACTCAGTGACCGCTCGTTTGCCGTTGGAACCACAATAAAGGGTGAGCAGGATGCGTTGAACAGGTCCATCTCCAATCTCGACCAGTCGCAACAACAACAAAGCAGCAACTTGACCGCACAATTGATTACGACTAATCCACAGCATAATGATGGTGATGACAAGTTGTATATTTCTGCCAATTCATCAAATGCTCTTCCTATTGCTAGTGGAACGGATACAGAGACCTCTATTCCAAGAGGAAAGCTGAGAGTTAGCATCATCGAGGCCATTGGATTGAATGTGACTTCCCAGACTTCTTTGCCCTACGTTGTTTGTACTTTTGAAAGTTCAGAGTTTGTCACTCAGGGTCCAGAAAGTTTCGAACAAAGAGAAAATTTGTCTAATAATGATTTGGTCGAAAGAAATATAGTTGATGGGCATGTTCAAGCTAATGATGGACACATGGCTGGAAACATCCTTACGAAGAGCCAATTTGAGAACAAAAGACCTATGTTCAGAACCCAAACCTCATCCCATCAGAATCTCAACATCAGAGCTAAGAATTACAACTCTTCAAATCCAGTGTGGCATCACAAGGCTATTTTTGATGTTGTTGGTGCCAAATCGGAGTTGGAGATTTCTGTGTACGACTCTTCTCAAGAAGACTTTTTTCTTGGCCATGTTAGGATTCGGCCGCAAACTATTCAAGAATCTAGAACTGAGCAGTGGCTGGAGCTCAAGCCTAGAATTAATACCGAGTATGCTACAGGAAAGATCAGGGTTAAACTAGAATATTCAAACACCGGAAAGAGACATTATGGGCCAGAAGACTTTGAAATTCTACGTTTATTGGGAAAAGGAACTTTTGGGCAAGTGTTTCAGGTTAAGAAAAAAGATACCGGCAGGATATATGCAATGAAGGTGCTTTCTAAAAAAGTCATTGTTCGGAAAAAGGAAGTTGCACACACCATTGGAGAAAGAGATATTTTGGTCAGAACTTCCAGTGCTGAGTCTGCCTTTATTGTGGGACTCAAGTTTTCTTTTCAAACACCCGTTGATCTCTATTTGGTAACTGATTTCATGAGTGGTGGCGAATTGTTTTGGCACTTGCAAAAAGAAGGAAGGTTCTCCGAGGACAGAGCTAAGTTCTATATCGCAGAATTGGTTCTTGCATTGGAACATCTGCATGATAACGACATTGTTTACAGAGATTTGAAACCGGAAAACATTCTTCTGGATGCCAATGGACATATTGCACTTTGTGATTTTGGATTATCAAAAGCTAATTTGACTTCAAACGGAACAACAAACACTTTCTGCGGTACCACAGAATATCTGGCTCCGGAAGTACTATTGGATGAGTCAGGTTACACAAAAATGGTTGACTTTTGGTCGTTGGGAGTACTAATTTTTGAAATGTGCTGTGGTTGGTCACCATTCTACGCTGACAATACTCAGCAAATGTACAAAAACATCGCATTTGGAAAAGTGAGATTCCCTAAAGAAATTCTTTCTGCAGAAGGAAGATCTTTCGTGAAAGGATTGTTGAACAGAAATCCAAGACATAGACTGGGTGCAATCAATGATGCAAGGGAATTAAGAGCTCATCAGTTTTTCCATGACATTGATTGGGTTCTTTTAAGAGAGAAAAAGATACCTCCTCCATTTGTTCCTCACATAGCCAATGAGCTAGACATATCTAATTTTGACCCCGAATTCACAAACACATCTACATCTGTGATTAATAAGCAGTTGTTCATGGGAACCACACCACTTTCATCAGCACTCCAGGAGAACTTCAAGGGATTCACTTACGTGGACGATTCAATGGTTTTTGATCACCTGAATAACCACAGCATGGGTAAGAAATTGGGTAATTCTTACAAGCCAGTTAATGGGTCATTAATTCCTGGAAACCCAAACTTACCACCGGAGGAGGAAGTTATAGATGAGGACAGTCAGGAGGATGAGGAGGAAAACGATGATATGGATGTTGACGATGACTTTGTTAATGGTCAATTCGACTTATAAACACTTTTCATAATTTTGTTCAAACGCTTGATTTTTACTCAAAGAGAACTTTACTTGTTGTGGTAGCGGCTGTTACATCATGCCTTTGATATATTCTTGTATTTTCTTCCAGAGTTTTAGTCGCACTAACAAGAGAAAAGATCAACGAAACTTTTTAAGTAAAGAATTATCCGATCCAATAAGTCTGTTTCGGGAATCACCAGTTCTGCAAAATAGGTGTCTGTAAACCTTTGGTATTCAGATTACGGGTGATTTTGGATTTGCCTTGTAGTTAAATCTTCCAAAAAGGTTGGATGAAGAAGTTAGAATCCTAAAGACTAGGATCTATCCGCGCAAGACTTGGTCAAAAAATGCGGTTCGAATTCACAATATTTTATTCAAATGAAAATGGCGTTCAGAAATTATGCACAGAACGGTGATTGCAAACTGAGCCAATGCGTATTAACTATGGTGAATTACAATGTGTCATCGACGAAGTCATACTTGCAGGCCATGCAGCCGATGGTTGAGTCCTTGAATAATTTACATTTGGAAGAGGAAATTAATCAGTTTAGTTTACCCACACTCAAGGACGGAGAAACTTTTCTTCCCATCCAAAAAACACTGAATGAGCTTTTGAGGTCTTTTGAAACACTGATTGACTTAGATGTGGAGTCTTTGGAAGATGATGAGGAGGAAGAGAGACTCTTAAGTGAGTCGTCTGGGGATCAGTCTCAAATTCGATTTAGACCTCTTGATTCATTGAGATCTGAGTGTGAAAAATTGTGTTTTAGCGTCGGTCAAGATGAAGAATATGCTAATCAGCTTTTTGAAAGTATCCTTGCGACTTTGGAATCAGAGAATTCTGATGAGAGCCTACAATCATCGTTGTTTGACATCCTAGGAATCGAGAAGTTCGATTTGATTTCTACACTAATACAAACCAAGAATGAACTTGTGGATCAATACCATCTTCTTCAAAAATCTGCTTCCGCAAATCCACCAGCACATATACGAGAAACATTACCTAAACTAATGACTGATGAAGACATCGCACAACAAGTAATGGAAAATGCCCAGAAAGCTAAAAGTTTAGAGCTGAAGGTAGATAGTTCAAGAAGAGATTATCCCCACGTCTACAGAACTCATGAAACTGGAAATGTTGTCTCATTTACAGGAAAAAAATATAGTCTTCCATCAGGAACATTGAGGTCATCATACGAAAACTATGAAGAGATTATTGTTCCGAAGTCTGAAAAGAAGGCTCAAGTAGTCAACACACTGGTACCTATCAGCTCTTTGGATTTTCTTTGCAAAGGAACATTTACAGGATACAAAACACTCAACAGAATGCAATCATTGATATATCCTGTTGCTTATGAAACAAAGGAAAACATGTTTGTGTGTGCACCTACTGGTGCTGGTAAAACCGATGTTGCTCTTCTCACTATTCTGAATATAATAGGGCAGTATTTGACGGAAACAAAAACAGACGACGGTATACAGGCCGATATTGATTATGAAGAGTTCAAAATTGTCTATGTTGCCCCACTGAAGGCCCTAGCAATGGAAATTGTTGAGAAGTTTTCCAAAAAATTAGCTTGGGTGGGCGTTGAAGTGAGAGAGTTGACTGGTGACATGCAACTGACCAAGACAGAGATCATGAAAACACAGATTATAGTCACAACACCGGAAAAATGGGATGTTGTGACTAGAAAATCTGGAGGCGATGCTGAACTTGCAGAAAAGGTTAAACTGCTGATTATTGATGAAGTTCATTTGTTGCATGAAGATCGTGGTTCCGTTATTGAAACATTAGTTGCAAGAACTTTGAGGCAAGTTGAGAGCTCACAATCCATGATTAGAGTTGTTGGGCTTTCTGCTACTTTGCCAAATTTCGTTGATGTGGCAGACTTTTTAGGTGTTAATCGGAACGTTGGAATGTTTTACTTTGACCAGTCATTCAGACCTGTTCCACTTGAACAAGAATTAATTGGGGTCAGAGCAAAAGCAGGTTCAAAGCAAGCTAGAGAGAAGCTTGATCTAGTGGCGTATGAAAAGTTAGCTTCGATGGCAAGAGAAGGTCACCAAGTGATGGTTTTTGTCCACTCAAGAAAAGACACAATAAACACAGCAAGAACGTTTATGAAATTGGCATCTGATAGAGATGAGGCGTCGATTTATGACTGCACTGAGAGCAGTAAATTCAACTTTTTTGAAAGAGAAATGGGTAAGAATAAAAACAAAGATCTCAGAGAGCTCTTTGTGGGAGGATTTGGAATACATCATGCTGGCATGTTAAGAAGTGATCGTAATCTGACCGAGAAGATGTTTATTGCTGGCGCAATCAAGGTACTTTGCTGTACAGCGACTTTAGCGTGGGGAGTTAACATGCCTGCAGCAGTGGTGATTATCAAAGGAACTCAAGTGTATGACGCTAAAGCAGGTGGTTTTGTTGACTTGGGAATTTCAGATGTCATACAAATTTTTGGAAGAGCAGGAAGACCACAGTATGAGAACCATGGTATTGGTATCCTGTGCACAACTAATGATAAATTGGATCATTTCATTTCCCTTCTGTTACAACAACATCCAATCGAGTCAAAGCTTAACGAGAAGCTGGTCGACAATTTGAATGCTGAAATTTCACTTGGCACAGTGACCAATGTGGATGAGGGAGTCAGGTGGCTTGGATATACATACTTGATTGTGCGAATGAAGCAAAACCCGTTTGCCTATGGTATTGATTGGCAAGAGTTAATGAAAGACCCCTTGTTGGTCCAACACAGAAGAGGTCTCATCATCGGAGCTGCAAGAAAACTCCATTCATTGCAGATGATTGTTTTTGACGAAATAACAGGAGCTTTCATTTCCAAAGATTTGGGGAGGGTTGCTTCTGATTTCTACCTGCTTAATGACTCTGTGGAAATATTCAACCAAATGATGAACCCCAATGCCACTGAGGCTGATATCCTTAGTATTATTGCAATGAGTTCTGAATTCAATAACATTAAGTTTAGAGAAGAAGAAGCAAAGGAGTTACACGCACTCAAGGATGAAAAGACAGCATGTGAAGTAGGATCTGCTGTTGAAACTCCTCAAGGGAAATCTAATATCTTATTGCAATCATACATTTCAAGAGCACCAATTAAAGATTCAGCGTTAATATCTGACTCTAACTACGTTGCTCAAAATGCTGCAAGAATATGTCGTGCGCTTTTTATGATCGGTGTACACAGAAGATGGGGAGTATTTGCAAGAGTCATGCTATCCATCTGTAAATCCATTGACCGGCAACTGTGGTCTTTCAATCATCCATTACGTCAGTTCGAGCTACCTCAGCAAATATATCGGAATATTGAGTCCAAAAATCCGACAATTTCAATGTTGAGAGAGATGAGATCCTCAGAGCTGGGAGAACTAGTGCATAACAACAAAATGGGTAATGTTCTCCGTCAGTTAGTCGATAAGTTTCCATTCTTACTTCTGGATGCTGAGATTTTTCCAATAACTGCCACTGTCATGCGAATTCATATCACAATTGAGCCTGACTTTACATGGAATTTTGCACATCATGGGAATGCTCAAATATTCTGGATCATGGTTGAGGAAAGTGGTAGTTTAAGCCTTTTGCATATTGAAAAATTCATTTTGACCAGGAAGAAATTAGGCTCCATACATGAGTTGAACTTTATGATCCCATTGAGCGATCCTGTGCCTGCCCAAGTTGTGGTGAGAGCAGTTAATGATAGTTGGATAGGAGCTGAAACGGTTCATGCAGTTTCATTTCAGCAGCTGATCAGACCTCATAACGAGACCATTCAAACCAAATTGTTTAGGCTCCAGCCATTACCAATCACAGCATTGCACAACACTCAAATTCAAAAAATTTATGGCTCAAAGTTCAAATACTTCAATCCCATGCAAACAATGATCTTTCATACCCTCTATAACACAAATTCAAATGTTTTTGTGGGTTCGCCGACCGGTTCAGGAAAAACAGTGGTCGCAGAACTAGCTATTTGGCATGCTTTTAGAGATTTTCCAGGTTCCAAAGTTGTTTACATTGCTCCAATGAAAGCTTTAGTCAGAGAACGAGTGGACGACTGGAGAGAGAGAATATCCAAGAAGACACAATACCAAGTTGTGGAAATGACTGGTGACTCTTTGCCAGAGGCAAAAGTGGTCAGGGCAGCGGACATAATTATCACAACTCCTGAGAAATTTGATGGTATTTCACGTAATTGGAAAGCACGAAAGTTTGTTCAAGATGTTTCTTTGCTTATCATGGACGAAATACATCTGCTGGCCAGTGATAGAGGTCCAATATTGGAAATGATAGTTAGCAGGCTGAATTTCATTTCCTCGCACACCAATAGGCCAATAAGATTGTTGGGTCTCTCGACTGCTGTGTCAAATGCAATCGATATGGCTGGCTGGCTGGGAGTGAAAGAGGGATTATTCAATTTTCCACCTAGTGTGAGACCCGTTCCACTGCAAATGTACATTGATGGGTTTCCTGATAACTTGGCTTTTTGTCCACTGATGAAAACAATGAACAAGCCAGCATTTATGGCAGTCAAACAGCATTCACCCTCCAAACCTGTCTTGATTTTTGTTGCTTCTAGGAGACAGACAAGATTGACAGCATTGGACTTCATTCATATGTGCGGTATGGAAGAAAATCCTCGTAGATTTTTGAAGATGGATGATGATGAGCTGGAGGGTGCATTGAAGAAAGTAAAGGATGAGACTTTAAAATTATCACTCCAATTTGGAATTGGACTTCATCATGCTGGTTTAGTTGGAAGTGATCGACAAATTTCCCATAAGCTATTTGAACAGAGCAAAATTCAAATTCTTGTTGCAACATCCACCTTGGCATGGGGAGTCAATCTGCCCGCCTATTTAGTGATTATAAAAGGAACGCAGTTCTTCGATGCCAAAATTGAAGCTTACAGGGATATGGATTTGACCGATATTTTGCAAATGATGGGTAGGGCCGGAAGACCAGCATTTGATACCAGTGGAGTAGCTATCGTGTTCACAAAGGAATCAAAAAAACTGTTTTATAAACACTTTTTGAACGTTGGATTTCCGGTGGAATCGTCACTTCACAAGATGCTTGACAATCATATTGGCGCTGAAATAGCAGCAGGTAGCATCAGGAGCAGACAGGATGCATTGGATTTTATGACTTGGACCTTCTTGTATCGAAGAGCACACCATAATCCAACGTACTACGGAATTGAGGAAAACAACTCTGAAGGAATCAGCAAATATTTGAGTGCGTTGATTGATAAATCGATTGACAATTTGAGGGAATCAATATGTTTGATATTTTCGGGAGACGAGATCAAGCCAACTGCCTTTCTTCGGATATCTTCTTATTATTACCTTTCTCATAAAACCATCAAGAATCTGATACATAATGTGGACCGAAAAGCGACATTCAGAAAATGTCTAACGTTGCTTGCTGAGGCCACAGAATATGACGAACTGCCCAATAGACACGGTGAAGAACTCATTAACGTGGAGCTTTCCCAGCAAATGAGGTATCCTGCTAACGATTTAGAGAAAGCTGAGTTTATTTGGGATCCTCATATTAAAGCGTATTTGCTTCTGCAAGCATTTTTCTCTGGTATCAAGCTTCCTATTGCTGACTACTCTCAAGACACCGTTTCGGTTCTGGATCAAAGTCTTCGTATCTTGCAGGCGTACATCGATGTGACTTCGGAACTCGGCTATCTTTCTACTGTTTTAATGTTCATCAAGTTGATGCAATGCCTGAAACAGGGTTGCTGGTTCGATTATGAATTTGTTTACAAATTACCTGGTGTCAATTCACCATTCAAGGAACTTACCAATGATGACAAGGATGGCCAGAGCTGGGAATCAGTATTGCCTCCAGAAGCTTTAACGATTAAGCAACTTGGCCACATGCACCGCAATCAACTTATGCGCGTTGCAGACCAATTACAGGTGGAGAAAAGCCAACGAGCTTCATTTTTTAAGGCTTGCTCATCAATTCCCATCGGAGAGCTGAAAGTCATTAGTGATCAGCAGAACACTCTTGTCCTGGAATTTACTTATGACAACCCCCCTTCGAACAGTGACTTCAAGGTTTATGCGCCTGAGTTTCCAAAGCCTCAAAAAGAAGGTTGGTTTGCAATTGTTTGCAATCTCACAACTGACCGAATAATCGCTCTCAAAAGGCTTTCGCCTGTGAAAGTACAAGGACTTGGGAAATTATCCACTAAAATTGAAGTGGCCGATTCTCTTAGTGGTGTTTCTTTGGACGTTCTTTTGATAAGTGATTTTAACGACATCAATTATAGGACTCAAGTTTCTCTACTTTGACTGAATTGATTGAACTAGATATTCTGTATTTGTGTATTTTGTAGTGGTCAAAAAACTTGTTGAGAAAATGATAATGGCTAAAAATGATCTGTTATACACTTCAAGAATATCGATAGCTTCAAATTTACAAAATAATATTTTGAAATTGGTAGTTCTCAATATAGTGCAAAATATCTTTTGTAATTGCTTTTTAGAGAACAGTATCGAACAGACAGATCTTTGCACAAAGAGCTGCATACCGAGCTAGAAGAGCTATGAATATTCCCATCGGATTGAAAGAGAGATTGATTTATTAAAACTTTTCTCGAAACATAGCCGTAGTTTTGAGTTCATTTAGAAATAGTCACGCTCATGACTGATGTGAATCATTCCATTATATTTGCCACATTGAGTCTTAACTCAACGACATTATACACATATGACAACACAGACATCACTGGCAAACTGAATGTCAACTATTTTGAACTAATTTCAAAGAATCTTAGTATAATAAATTCTTTGCAGGAGTCCAGAGCTGATTGCTACAAATTGTCGAATAATGTTGTGCTGAATAGCTCTTCGGCATCATCATTGCCGGTGAGAAATGAAATGATCAATTTGGTTCTCTACTACAACAAAAAATTATTGACTAACAACAACATCGTTACAGTTATTTTGCTTTGTAATGACAAAATCGTGAGCAGCTTTGTGTTTAACCTTGCAGACAAGCTCATGGATATATATATCGAGAACAATTATAATCGTGGAGACCAAGCAGCCAGCTTTGAATACAAAATCAAACTGCGGGAGGTGATCAATGAAGAAGAGTCAAGACTTCGAAAGTTGAATGCAAGATACGGTGCCACAGCAATCGATGACATTGATGAGCTTCGAGAGCTGATGAATGAGAATATAGACAAACTTTTGACCAGAGGAGACAATTTGAGCAATCTGGTGAATAAAACAAATAATTTGAATACTTCTGCAAGCTCTTTTAGAAGACGAACAGTATTGATCAAACGGAGGCTTTGGTGGTCAAATGTGAAATTCTTTGCTTTTGTTACTCTCATAATATGGCTACTCATATATCTTCTGATCGGATTAGAATGCGGCCTTCCCTTTTATCGGAAATGCTTACATCCTTCAAAACCAGATCAACCAGAGCGTTCTCTGAGGCCCGAGACTTGAGCTTGTTCAAATATTTATGAAAAGTCTATTAACTTTCTGCTTTATCCCGTATTGGTATCGCTACGGACAAGGTGTTTAGTGTTGAATCAAGATTTGATCATCAGATCGGAGATTGGAGATAAAAATCTGTTGGAAGTTCCATCTTTCAAATGAAATTGCGTTTTACTCTTCATCCTCGGCTTCTTCATCAAGATGCTGATGACCTTGCTCATGTCCCAATGTGTCTTGATCTTCTCCTTCAAGTTCCTTTAGTTCTTGCTGTAATTGCTGTGATGGATTCAACATTCCATCAGACTGACTGCTGCCCGAGTCTGAATAATTACCAGCTTCTTCCTGATTCTCGTGATCCTCATCCCCTTCATCGCCCAGTCTATCTTCGATCTCGTTTTCATCTCCTTCCTCTTCATCTTCCTCTTCCTCCTCATCATTCTCACTGTCATCTTTGCCTGTATTTATCTTATTTGGCACTGTATCAATCTCATCGCCTGCTCTTTGGTTCTCTGCATTTGGATCCAGCTTGACCCTCTTACTTGTACCTTCTTCAGTCTCGGTAGCATCATCATTTTCATCAGACTCATCATCTAACAGAGCGACATGTGATTCTTGTCTCTTTTGCAATTTGTCTTTCTTCTTTTGCTCTTGCCTTTTGTTGAAATTCTCCAACTCCTCTTTCAACACCGGAATAAAGTTTTGAAATCTTGCTCTATCCAACGCTACTAATATGTCATTAGCATTGACTACTTTTCTTCCCTGTTCTTTTGAAAATTGTTTGGCGTGATGATAAACATAATTTATGAAAACCACTGCAGCTCTCTGCACCACGGACTGGGAGTCCTTCGAAAGGATCATGTTCGAATTAGATTGTGCTAAAATTTGCTTAGATAGTTTGTAAATTGTAATTTTGGGAAATAAAATGGAATCTATAGAAACCTTTTCATTATCCATGGCAGTTTCGAAGTTTGAATCCTGGTCGTCTTTTCTCCAACATTTGGCCGGCATCCTGGAGTGTTTTGTCTCAAATAACTTATATTTCAGCAAGTAATCAGAAGTTTGATTTATCCTTATTGTGCAGCGTGTTTCTCAACTACCCAAAACTCATATTCTTTCTGAAGAATGAAAATTCAAGACGCGACGCGACGGCAGATTGGGGCTGTTTTTTCTTTGAGCGATAACAGATTTTCTTCTGCGACTATCGAGTTTTCGACGCAAACATTTATTCAACCCGAGTAGCGACAAAAGTATCCCAATTTGGAATACAAGTTGTATTAAGTTTCAATCTCCAAGACAATTTCCGAGAACACCAAAGAAAGCTGACAATGAGGCAAGCTGTGCAAATACTTTAGTTAGTTCATAAGTACACTTCGCCAACTGATCGTCTTTGCGACTACATAACAGATAATAACTAATTTTCGCTACAATAATTTGAAAAGTGCCTACTTTGCTCCGCATCAATTAGAGCATAAGGGGTGGAGACGCTTGATTCGGGTAACTGAGGAAGATTGATATCCTTGTTCGGTATAAAAGTGTGTGATACTTCTACTGCTCTGAAGTTGATGAATTGTTTTAGAAGTTTGAATTTGAAATTGTTACAGAATAATGGATTCATCAGAGGTCAGAGTGGCTTTCAAACCTTTGAACAATTGTCTGCTGAACTTGCCTGCAGGCTTCATAAACCCTTTTCTTTCAAATAACATTTTGATACAAGATGTGGTAGTGGAAATACTGTTGAAGTCTGTTTCATCAAAGAAAAAAATAAAGTATTACTGTGGGTGGACTGGCTACTTTTCTAATGATAACGATACAATTGACCTTGATCCACTCTTTGGCAAGCTTCTTGGTGTCAAAGAGGGGCGCAAAATTTCCATGCAGCTTGTATTTGATGTTCCAAAAATTCAATCTGTTGAACTGGAACCTGAAAGCTCTGCTGATTGGGAATTAACTGAACTATATGCACAAACAATTGAAGATAAGTTTTTGAATCAGATCAGGTGTCTTTCCAAGGGTCAAAAAATTGTCATCTTTCCTACGTCCACCTCTAACAACATAATAAAGTTTACGGTAAAGTCCGTGAAGTCTGACGCAAATGAGATTGAAAAAGGACTACTCGTGAACGATAGTGAACTGCACATACAACCGAAAGTGTTTAGAAGAGAACAAGGAGGCCGCTCTTCATCCTCTTCTACGAACATCAAACGCAGAAGATCTGTTAGTGGCAGGAGATCATCTCAATATGACTCTGAACCATCTTGTATTTTGAGAGGAGTCTCTTTGCCACATGCATTGTTCGGACACTCTGGAAATGTCAGGCGTGGATATGAAGTTGTTTTAAATTTAAAGCAAGAATACATCAACCCACAATTTATCATGATGGAGTTCGTTCAAGTCTCTGTTATTGCAGGTCCAGGAACCCCTTTCAGGGTCAGTGGACTTCCAGACCAGTCATCACAGTCTAGGCATTCGGAGGGTGGCTCACCTTCTTCAACAAGAAATAATTCAAATCCAGCTATGAATGGAACCATGACACACTCTGATTTCAACATTACTAATAAAGTGGTGGCAAAGTTGATCCATGATCCTTTGGCTCCGCTAGGCTCAGTTGGCTTGTCTGAGCTTCTATCGATATCTTTGGGTGTTGAGAAAAGAGTCGGTGATCTTATTTGTATTGAATTTGCACAGCCACAAGATAGCTTGATTCCTCGAGCGGTCGTTGTTCATAAATTTATCACTGCAACACCATCAATTAACGAACTTTCATTGAAGCATGATGAGACTAAAAAATTGAAGGAGTTAAATGCGAAAAAAGAGTGGAATCTCAAGCTCAAAAAAACGTTTCTAGATATGAATCTCTTGGGATATCCGTTGACTAATGGCTTGAGATTACCGCGCATTCCTGATTTGCTTCCGTTAGGTGGTCTTTTGGACTTCAAAAACTCTACTAAGTGGTTTCTTTTTGAAGATAAGTTACTCGATTTTGAGCCAGGAGAAGATGTACTGAAGCCTGAATCCTTCATACAGTTGTCAAATATCGAAGAAAATCAACCAGTTGTTGTCGCCCAAGATGAGCTACTTACAAATCTAAGTAAGTCTCTCAGAAGAGGATCCCCTTCGATAGTTTTTGGACATTCTGGAAGTGGCAAAACTCTGATCATTGAGCAATTATCTTCAACATTGTACAAGAAGAATGGTTACTACGTGAAACGACTGAATTGTGACTCAATTTCAAATGACAGTTTTCATAACATCAAAAACCTTCTTGAAGAGACAATCAAGGAAGCTAATTGGCATTCTCCTACACTGCTTGTGTTGGATAACCTAGATTCTTTGATCCCTCAGGAAGGCGATCAAGGAGCAACTGGGTCCAGTAG
Organism: Ogataea ortonii; assembly: GCA_030561785.1. Lineage (NCBI taxonomy): Eukaryota > Fungi > Ascomycota > Pichiomycetes > Pichiales > Pichiaceae > Ogataea > Ogataea ortonii. The sequence goes on from JAKTYE010000044.1 coordinate 67,818, forward strand.
ACAGATGAGTGAATTTCTAGTTTCGAGCTTAGGTACAGTTCTAAAGACAAGAAGAATTTCCTTGCTTTGCTCGGCGAAATCTAAGGCTTCTCTCAACTCCATTATCTTTCAAACACATTTGATTGAGGATAAATACAACTTACGTTCTCCAGACAGATATCAGCGCCGGGCTTTATTGCAAACATATCTGCAAAACTACAAGTTGGCTTTCCAAAGAGACGAAAGTTTGAACGATATATCAGTTGAGACAGAGGGCTACCTTCCTTCAGATTTGAAAGTATTAGTGGACAGAATATATTATGATTTTGTTTCTACCAGCCGTCTAGGGAAAAGTCAGGAGAGAGAATATTTGAAACTTGCTAATTTCCGAAGAGCTGTTCAAGATTTTGTTCCCGCATCACTCCGAGGGGTTAAGCTTCAGAAGTCAAATGTTGCTTGGTCAGACATTGGTGGTCTGAAGGAGGCAAAACAAATGTTACTGGAAACTTTAGAATGGCCAACAAAGTATGCCCCTATTTTTGCAAACAGTCCTCTGAGATTGAGATCAGGTATTCTTCTTTATGGCTATCCTGGTTGCGGGAAGACGCTATTGGCCTCTGCTATTGCATCACAGTGTGGTCTGAACTTTATTTCCATTAAAGGTCCTGAAATTTTAAACAAATACATTGGAGCTTCGGAGCAGTCTATTAGAGAACTTTTTGAAAGGGCTTCCAGTGCAAAACCTTGCATACTATTTTTTGATGAATTTGACTCTATTGCCCCAAAAAGGGGTCATGATTCAACAGGAGTGACTGATAGAGTTGTTAACCAGCTTTTGACACAGATGGATGGTGCTGAGGGATTAGATGGAGTTTACATCCTAGCTGCAACTTCGAGACCAGATTTGATCGATTCTGCGCTACTAAGACCTGGAAGATTAGATAAATCCATACTGTGCGATTTACCAGATTATGAAAACCGACTGGACATCTTACGGACATTGGCGTGTAGCTTCAAGTTAGCTGAAGACTGCAAGCTCGAGAGTTATGCACAGCTCACCGAAGGCTATTCTGGGGCAGATTTGCAAGCATTAATTTATAACTCTTACCTCAAAGCAGTTCATGAGAATTTGGACAGTCTTACAGGTTCGAGTGACAGTGGCACTGATGGAGCGGACACAAAAAAAGTGGACTTTTTCACAATGTTCAAAAACCTAAAAGTATCTGAAAAGAATCAAATATCGAAAAGAATCAAAACCATTTACGAAAACAGCAATGTTGGCCAACTAAACCTGCAACCACATAGGTTTTCAACTCATGAATCGCAGTTGTCAACAACTGCGTCATCTAGCGAAATTACTGTTGAAATCAGACCTCAGCATTTTAAACTTGGGTTGGAAGAAACCAAAAAATCCATCTCCACCAAAGAGCTACAGAATTTTAGAAAAATTTATTCGCAATTCATAAATGGTAAGAGGGAAGGAAATTTACCAAACGGCGAGCCAAGCAGTGACATAGGAGGAAGAAGCACACTTATGTGAAAATCATAAAATAGAACTCGATTCTGATGCGAGTGTATTGGGAGTGTATTGATGAACAAATTAATGTGAATTTGACTACAACATGCTTGCTTTTTGAAGCATAAAAACAGGGCTTTGTCTGGATCAAAAAAACAATGGCCACAAATAATTTGCTTGCTATTGCATTCGGCTCCAAGTGAGACCCTTGTTCCGCAGGTTCCGTAGGGCCCGAAAAAAGCATCGGCAGCAGACGGAAATAAAATATATTTGCGAGCTGCGCACGGAATTCGTGGGTTTCAAGGGCATCTGTGAACTTTTTACAGGGAAGTTTGTCCTCTTAATTTGTGAAGGCCGGTCAGATATTACTAATTTTCGGGCCGTAAATTTTCTCGCCTCCGGTCAGTTTTCGGCTTTAGGATTTTGATTATAGCCAATACCGATCAAACTACTGGACTACTAAGCACATGCATCCGGTGTGTTTGTAATTGTATTACAATACACATCGGGTCTAACTGTATACATGCGGTCTGTACATGATATATTTGTAGGTTACTTTCCTGACACCCGTCAAAATCACTTCGCTTGTGAAAAGTAGGCTCAGAGTTCAAGAATGTCATCCCCACAAACAGAAATTGTGAACAGGTCTCTTTGGTCAACTCCCACAACCATATCAATGACGTCTTTGATGAAAGTCAGATCAGCCAAACTATCAATATCAAGATTTCTAAAGAAACAGTTTTCAAGCTCATGTGCATCCACCACAAGTTCTAACGAGTTCCATGATAATTGTTCGTCTTCTTTTAGCTATGAAGACTCTGTATTCTCGGTAGAACCATCTGCCTCGATCAAGGCCAATAATGACTACACTAATGTTCCAGATTTTACTGGTAATCTTCCCTCAGATTGGGAAATACGCTTTGATCCTCGGTTGCAACTTTACTACTATGTAAATACTACCGAGAGTATTGTGCAGTTTGACAGTCCGCTAGAAGTTGTTAAGCACTATTGAACACAATCACGTTAGATTTATGTTACAAAACCTCGCATCCACATCGTTAATTCTTGTTTATATCTACCATGTACTATATAGCTTTTATCAATGAATAAGCATATTATCCATCGCTAGTCTCGAAAAAGTTCCTCGTGCTGAGGATGCATAGAGAAAGAGGGGGACAAAAAAACCCAACTTTCATTCTGCTAAGAATGACAAATCTCAAAGTCTCTCCGTTTCTTTGACTAGCCAATCTATTGCTCTTTGATCACCAATATTTTCAAGACATGGGATAACAACTCTTCGTATCTTTTCGTTAAAATCATTAATCCATTGAACTTGAGCAGAGTCTAACAGCTTCTGATCGATCAAGCTCCTGCAAAACGGAACAAGGGTGAGGTAATCGAACGCTAAAAAGTCAGACTCGCCATCTTTCACAACAAGTAGATCACTCTCAATACGAACGCCATATTCATTATCTTTGTAATAACCAGGTTCGTCGCTCAGAAAATTGCCTGGCTCTAGTGGCTTATAATTGTAACTTGTTTCCACCGGTGAAAGACCACAGGGCCCTGAATGTACACAGATGAAGGTGTCAATTCCATGGCCAGACCCATGATTGTAATTGAACCCTTTCTCCGCGAGTGGCCTTCGGGCAAGTGAGTCAATGTACATCGATGAGGTTCCTGGCCTAAATTTCAACATTGCAACATTCAGGTGACCTTTGAGTACCAAAGTATACTTTTCAATCTCATCAGCCGACGGAAAACCAAAATGTAAAGTTCTGGTGATGTCGGTTGTGCCCTCCAAATACTGAGCGCCAGAGTCGAGCAGGAATACTCTATCTGGATCAACTGTAGAAACGTTATCTGGTGAGGGAGCGTAGTGAATTACGGAAGAATTCGGGCCAGAGCTTGAAATGTTTTCAAATGAAAGTCCTTTAAAGTTAGGCATCAAAGATCGATAATAAGTAGCTTGACCCCCAACCTCCAGCTCGTTGATCTGTTTTTTCGCCTTGAGAAGTGACTCTTTCAGCCAAGCAAATGTCCGAATCAAGGCAATGGAGTCCTTAAGTTGGGCAAATCTGTGGCCTCTAGTTTCCGTGTTGTTTTTTATGCCCTTGTATTCAGTTATTATTGATCTGTTTTTTATTTCCAATGGTGAAGGGACGCTCAAGTATAAGGCATAGTTGGGACTGTTGGACAAGAAAATTGTTTTTGATTCTTTTAGTATGTTGTTGGTATCTTTCAAAGCAGGTAAATCATCCCAAAATTGTGAATATTTTCGAACTTCAAGTTGGGGAAGAGTCTGAAGGTATTTGATTGTGCCAGACAGAAGCTGATTTTTATTGAGATAGAGTATGACTTGATCACGTTTGATAACAGAATAAGCAAAGAAGACTGGATTAAAAGGAATCGAGTTTCCCCTCAAGTTGAACAACCAAGCTATGTCCTCCAATTGTGAAACTATAAGACAAAATGCTCCCTCATCCGATAAAAACTCTTGGACTCTTCTGATCTTGTTGATTGCAGATTCACCCGCATATTTCAATTCATGGACAAATATGTGATCGTTCTCTGGCAAGGTAGGATGAAAATGTTCGATTGCCATTACTCTATCCACCAAGTTGGCCATCAAAGGTCGAAACTCTAAGTTGGCATTGAAGCACTTTTCTTTCAACATTTCCCCTAATCGATAGTTGATCAACCTGGGATCAACAGATATAGTTCTGTGTTTTTGACGAACCGCTTCCTGTAAACACCATTCCTGCCAGCTCGGTTCACCTTTCACTCCTTGTTTTATGAGAACCCAATTATTATCGAGCTGCCGACCTGCTTGCAAAAAGTAGCGACCATCAGTTGACAAAGCAGCATCATTTGATGTAACAATAGCAACACCAGCACTACCGGTAAAACCGGTGATGAACTCTCTCCTTTGATCTTTAGGTGAGGTGTACTCGCTTTGATGCTCATCCTCTGAGGGGATCACATAAACGCCTATCTTTTGCTTCTGCATAACAGACCGTAAATGAGCAAGCCGTTTAGAAGAGTCAAACCTTCTGTAAATAGAAACAGGATGTTTGAGGCTAAAAGGATACTTCTCATCCTCCTCCTCGTCATCATCATCTGACAAGAATAACTCAACTAGTTTCGATTCTGTTTCGCCACCGAACAGGCTTCGGAAGTGGAAAAAATTCTTGATGCTATCATAGCAAGTGCTTGTTTTATCAAATGAATCTATCAGTTTTATGTCACCTCCGTCCGATCCAAAGTCCGTATCAGCAGGCACTGAGCTCCACTCAGAATAGTTAGAACCGTATGGACGTGGAACCATATCGCCACCTCAAATCGTTCTTACACAGTGCAAGTCTAATGATTGTTGACCCAAAGAAAAACAACTAACTTCAACTATTCTGTTATTACTTACAAATTTATTCTCCTCCTTGCGCTTGCAATAATACCTTATCGGACATGTCAAATCCTTACACGGCACCAAGGCTTTTCTGAAATAAAAAGAAGGATGCGTCGAACGACTGCAAACTAGCGTCTGAAACGTCTATCGACGCTTTATTATTCCATGGTGAGGATTAGAAAAGAAGAAACGACTGCCTCAGTAGAAGCTACTCATTTATTTTTGACTATAATGTATATTGCTGCTCTCTGATAAATAAAAAAGCCAAATTGAAAAACATAAGTTAAGTGACTGTAAGAGAGGATGTGTATGAGAAAGCCACAACACATCTACACCGGAGATTTTACGATGCCCGAGGAATACAGTCCAAACACAAGTGCCACACCATGTGGCAAATCTTCGGAGTTTTTAAGTTACAAACAACTAGAGTATGATCCATCCGTTGATCCCTCGAATCTGGAACAATACGCTCCAAAGGTCTATAAGATAGAGCCTTTGTACCGCAAAATAAACAACGACGAAGTTCTGACTGGAAGTGTTAGTAACAATGAGAAATACTCACCGCCTGCCTATAATGACATTGTTAATCAAAATAGAGATCCAAGTTCTAACAAGGGAAAACTTCGTCAGGAGGCCAAACGTTTGCAGGTTCCAAATAGATCTCGTGAAATGTCATCAAAGAAACGTGTGCCTCCCTTTGTTTTTCTACTTTTTTTTCTCTTTCTCATCAGCCTGAGAGACGACCAGGGTGACAGAAGAACTTCATCAACTGACTCTGAAAAAATTGATCTTGATGCCTCTTACGCTACTAGACCAAGGTTCAACAAAGGAAACATTGTTTATATTATAACCCAGAAGGTTGTCTCTAAGGATGAACATATCACTAGCATTCAAACTTTTGAACACATCGAGGTGTTACAATGAATGCGACAGGGAGGTTTTTTTACTTGGAATTATATCGATATCGACGAACATACTACATGTATTTTCAAATTGAAGTCTAGGAGATTTTATGAGACGTGAATAATCATCGTAAATCAAAAAACACAGTATATTTTCAGAGAAAGATGGGGTGCCTATGACACCAGATTAGAATTTGGAACTCAAACCCAAATATTTGGCATGATGCGCCGCATGTTCTTTGGTGAATGAACTGATGAAATAGTATGAATGATCATAACCTTCAACAAGTCTTCCATCGACCAATCCTGCAAGAGATGATTGTTTACTTGCTTCTAATAGGTTCTCTGGCAACAGCTGAGAATCTCTGTAGTAGAAATTGTCACCTGTGCCGACGTGGAATAAGATTGGGACCTTAGGACCGTCATACTTTTTTATGAGTTCGGTGGGATCATACTCTGCCCATTTGGATTCATCATCGCCGAGATATGCACCGAAGTTCTTCTTACCCCATTGGCACTTGGATGGATTGGAGATTGGTGAAAAAGCAGAGACAGACTTAAATTTGCCTGGGTTTCTGAGATAAAACATGAGCGCACCATATCCACCCATGGAATGACCTGTAATAGAAATATTAGTGAAATCAAGTTTTGAATATTCATCAGCAAGGTTAGGCAATAATTCTTTGAGAATGTAAGAGTACATCCTGTAGTTATGTGACCACTTCGCTTCGGTTGCATCCACATAAAAGCCAGCACCTGATCCATGATCCCAGGAATCATCTTCACCCTCAATGTTTGCACCTCTTGGTGACGTGTCAGGGAACACAACAGCGAATCCATATTCGTTGGCACACGGTTGCCAAAAAGCTTTTTCCGACGCATTATTAGGTGTACATGTCAAACCTGATAAGTACAACAGAACTGGAACATTGGCAGATGAATCTTCATAGTACTGATGTGGTAGATAGACATTGACGTCCATTTTCGTGTTGGTGACCGATGATTGATGAGAGAGTTTCACCAATTTACCACCAAAGTTTTGGATCTCAGCTTCGGTTTTGAACGACATCTTGAAAGCAATTGGTATCAACGAAGAGGGAAAGCGTAAATGTGATACAAGTATTGAGAACTGGATTGGAACCCTTCTTGTTATATGTGAGCAACCACTATTATCACTACAGTTAGCAGTTATTAAACGGAAATTGTATTATGGATTTTTCTGGGCGAGGTAGATTTACTATTATTTGTAGTACTACGCGGTAGGCTATATAAACTGGCTCTATCTTACTTATCGAAAGCGGATAAGGAAATTTTTGCCGAACAGGGAAGCTAATCTATAGTGTGAGTATATCATCAGAAATGTATTTCATCATACATTTTGCACATTTGATGAGCATATAACAATTCTTTGGTTGCTTTATACCGAGTAGCCATGTCAACCATCCACAGCCTTCTTCTTTTTTCGCCCAACAACTAGTTCCACGAAAACAAAAAGTACCGAAATGCAAACCCCTAAACCAGCAAGCCCCATTCCGACGTAGAATGCGTCTCTGATACCGGTCAATGTAGAGGCTCCTTGAAGTAATCTATAATACTCCACAGTACCTGCAAGACCCAATCCCACTGAAATAGAATAATTGACCGCAGTGGCCACCAACGAAGCCGACAAACCCTGATAGTTCCTTGGTAGCTGATTGGACAAAATGACAATTCCAGCAGGGAAGCTAGTGTCCATCCCGAAAGAACATGTGATAAGAGACGGAAATTTTTGGGCCCAATAAGTTTGGTCTGGAGGGCGCAGACCCAAAAGCAAGAGGCCTGCTTCAAAAAAGCACATTGAGGCTAATAGGATAAGAGAATGTGGAATATATGGCACAACTCTTCCGGTTACCATACCAGCGATGAACCCAGCAATCATTGCAGGTATCATTTGCACCGATGTAGCTAAAGGAGATAAGCCTTGGACGTCATATGCAAATCGAAACATGTAGTAGACCCATATCCCGAAGCTCGACCAACCAGCTGCAAGGCAGCATAAAGTGAAAACGACATCCCTATTCAACGGAGGAACTAGAGGGTACTCTGCTTTCCTTTCTATCAAAACAAATGCGACCATTGAAATAGCTCCCACTATAAGCAATGCATAAACATAAGGCGTATCCCAGCCGACGGTTGGGCCCTGGTTAAAAGCAAAATTGATCAAAATCAAACCCACCATACCGGACACAATGCCCCATGTGTCGAAGTGTTTGCTATTCAGGTTTTTGTAAGCGGTCCCAATGTTGCTCGGAACAATGAGCAGGGTGAGAAGAGCAATTAAGATCCCCAGTATAGCTGTGACGTAGAAACACCATGTCCATTCCCCATATTTCGAAATCACAGAGCTCATGAGTGCACCAATCGCAAAACCTCCTGGAGCAACCCCTCCAAAAGTCGCAAAAGCCATGTTTTTTTGTCTTCCATTGGGAAAGTAATGACCCATGAGACCCAAGGCATTAGGAACTGCAGCAGACATCGATATTCCCTGAAAAGCACGACAAATGTCAAAAAACTCAATGGAGTTGGTATACTTACTAATACCGGCCAACAAAGACCAAATGACAAGTATGACATAAGAGCCAATGTAAACTGTTTTGTATCCAAGTAGATCGCCCAATCTACCGGAGATCAAAATAAATGTTCCCGTTGTCAAAGAGTACGCGGCAGTCATCCAAGACAACTCTCCTAAGTCATTCTCCACATGGAAATGTTTAGAAATGTACGGTACAGGAACCACTGACTGAGCCAGCAGTGCCTGTGATAACAGCTGTGTTAGAGCCATCAACAAGACAAATGCAATTTTCCTCATTGTGGCTATTTCTTCAAATCGTGGCTTTGGAGTCAAGTATTCAATACTGGCTCCAGAATCTGCATAGCCGGGATATATGGACAGTTCTTCCAGATGTTCCAAATACTCTTGGTTGTTTTCAGCCCCTGGATCATCAATATCTTCACCCAAATCGTTAGTGGGAGTACATGGATCCAGCCCCGAGTCTTGTTCGGCGTCCAACATTTTGAAAAGCACCAAGCTGAATATGGAGGTTTTCAAAGAGGATCAATTGTCCTTCAGTGGTTGTTGTTGAACAGAACAATTTCCGTTTGGGGGCCGGGTTCAAATTAATTTCCTAAGCCTCTTCAAATGGGTTTTGAGCTACTTTACTTATTTCTGTATTTATGCCGGTGAATTCTGTTTTGGGTTTGGGTGTGTTTCTGCGGCTGCGGAAATAGTTTTCAAGGGCTACGCGTTCGATTACATGCAAAAGATTATAAATCGAATTATACGAGTTTAGCACGTGACTTTCTGGTCATCTATTTGAAAAATAAATTATTCCTAACGATTTATAGTGAACTGGTAGCTACTGTATCAGGAGCCCTTTATTAATCTAGGAAAGGTGGGTCTTTGAATCGTAACACAATGTTTTCTAGGTCGTTCCGGGTAGCTTCTTTGAGTTTCAAGAGGTCTAATCAGCTTCCCAAGATTCCAAGTAAGCTTACTAGATCATTCACCAGCGGTGTTGGGGCAGGATGTCGGAAAAAGATCCATTCTTCTAGTTTTTCTCTGTCTGCACTCTCTGTCGGAATTACAGCACTCTCGTTTCTCAATGTGATAAAAAGTGATGATTCAACCGATGGAGATCCGTCATCTGCTATTTGTGTTGACTCCTCTGTGTCCTCGTTTCCGATCATTACTAATGAGCCCCTCCTCAAAAGTGATTTCCAACTTTTGGGGTATGGAATCAGAACAGTCATTTTTCTGCAAATGAAAGTTTATGCATTGGGGTTGTATGTTGCAAAATCTGATCTTCCATTGGTGAGAAGAGCACTTGACTCAAAATTTTTGGAATCGTTGTACGACACTTCAAAGCAAGACGGAAGGTCTCATAATGAGCATCTAGAAGCGGCTTTGAAGGATGCGTCACTTTCTGTCATTCTGATAGACAATCTGATCAATGCAGGTGTGAAATTTGCCGCACGCATAGTTCCGGTCAGGAACACTGATTTCAACCATTTGAGAGATGGATTGATCAAATCAATTAAATCAAATCCTAGGTACAAGGAGCTACTGAAACTCAACGACGGTTCTGACCAGCTTATCAGTGATGGCCTAGATGAGTTGCGTAAAGTTTTTGGAGCACGAAAAATGACAGCTTTCAAAAACTCAACATTGGTATTGCAAATCATCGATGGCTGTAAGCTTGAGGTTTCATTCCAGCAGTTCAGTAACCGTGGTGAAAAGCACGAACCATTTACATTGGGAGTGGTCAATGAGCCGCTGGTGGCCAAGTTACTTTTTCTCTCGTATTTGAGTGGTTCCAGACCTTTGAGTGAGCCCGCTAGATCTAAAGCTATTGAAGGTTTTCTCTCAATTGCTTGATCAACAAATTTTGTATACTTGTAAATAGTTATCGTTAACTTGAGAAATATGTTCTTTTTGGTTACTAAAAGATCACGAAGATTACAGAGTATGGCAGTAAATTTCGACTAGTGGCAGTCTCAGTGGTTGATCAATACCTGTATATTCCAATTAGATTTTGAACGTTGTTCGCATGCTGCTCTTGTCCTTATCGATTTATGGTTGCCAGAAATCTAATTTGACATCGGATATATGTCTACCCCTCAGTTTTATTCCAGAGTACGACACAGATATAAAGCTACACAGCACGCTGGAGGTCGTAATTTCTTGATGATGGAGTATTACATAATTGTGTTTTTGTTTCAGTCTACTACAGCCATTCACGGGTATAGGTCCCGGAAGTTAAGTGAAACAAAATCTCCGGGTTGCATATTTGCTTTGCCGCGAAGAATCAAATGGCTGCCACGGCTCTTGGAACAGGGGAAAATTTCCCCACAAATCATCAGACAGGGAGTGCGTAAGTCCACGGGAAAGAAGACTGAAACAGAATGAACACCATGCTCACTGGTCTCTACATGTCCTGAAATCATCGAGATAGGACAGAGATTAGTTTTCACCATAAGTGGGGCATTTCCTGGAGAGACGATAACCGGATTGCGTCTTTTGCTGGATGACCCGGGAATCTGAATTTGCTTGCGGCTCAGAGAGACTGGTGCTTTCCGAACATGGCATCGGGCTCCTGTCTGCCCCGAGATTGTGGGTAGTAAAGCGATGGCCGATTGGACTTGTTTTTTTACTGGTCTGACTGATGATAGTCTATTTATCACCAACTTGTTACCATCACTTCTTCTTAAGTTTGGGAACTTCTCATATAAATTGAATGCCTTGTGGTGGTTATCAACAATTGGAGCTGAATACATCTTATAACGAATTTGACAATGGCGGAGACAAGCAAAACAATCAATACTGATTTGGTGACTTTGACAAGATTCATTTTAACAGAGCAAAACAAGTACGCTCCAAATGCCACAGGTGAACTTACTCTTCTTTTGAACTCTTTGCAATATGCTTTCAAGTTCATTGCACACACTATCAGAAGGGCAGAACTCGTCAATTTGATTGGTCTGGCAGGAATTACAAATGCTACTGGAGATGACCAGAAAAAATTGGATGTGATTGGTGACGACATCTTTATCAATGCTATGAAAGCATCGGGTAATGTCAAAGTCCTTGTCAGTGAAGAGCAAGAGGATCTGATTATATTCGAAGGCAGCAACGGAAACTATGCTGTTTGTTGCGATCCAATCGATGGTTCCTCCAATTTGGATGCAGGTGTTTCTGTCGGTACTATCTTCGGTGTTTACAAGCTTCAGCCAGGATCAACAGGCTCTATCAAAGATGTTTTGAGATCAGGCTCGGAGATGGTTGCAGCTGGCTACACCATGTATGGCGCATCAGCTCATTTGGTTCTCACGACCGGCCATGGTGTGAATGGTTTCACCCTGGACACTCATTTAGGAGAGTTTATTCTCACAATTCCAAATTTGAAGATTAGAGAGAAGAGAGCAATTTACTCCGTTAACGAGGGTAACTCTTACTACTGGGCAAAGGAAGCGCAGGATTTTATTGCATCTTTGAAACAGCCACAAGAGGAGAACAACAACAAGCCATATTCTGCCAGATATATTGGTTCAATGGTGGCTGATGTTCACAGAACACTGTTGTATGGAGGAATTTTTGGTTATCCTGCTGATTCCAAATCCAAAACTGGCAAACTGAGAGTTTTGTATGAGTGCTTCCCTATGGCCCTTTTGTTGGAGCAGTCCGGTGGCCAGGCTGTCAATGATATGGGTGAAAGAATTTTGGATCTTGTTCCAAAGAAAATTCACGAAAGAAGTGGTATCTGGCTTGGAAGTAAGTTGGAGATCGACAAGCTACTTTCTTACATAAAGAAATAGACAGATTTCACGATTGATATAACGATCAAGTCTACGTATCTTTTGGGTAAATTACATTTTTTCATTATTAGAATCTCGTTGTTTGAGTACAATACGCTAGCGAAAAAACAGTTACATAAAATTGAATTTGCACACGTATACAATATTGGCGAAAAAGTTTGCGGATCTGAATCAATAAACTATTATTGATGGAAAGTTCCGAACGTGCTGGGAAAGTGAAAAACTGGACCTTTTTACATTAAAGGTACAAAGGAAGAAAATCTCGTGATACAGATAGCAGCATTAATAATGAGTGAATGTGAGTATCAACAGAAAATACGATTTCGTCATCAAGTCAAAAACAATGCAAGTGTTGAATTGTGAACTAACAAAGAGTTCGAACTTTAGTCCGTGTTCTCGACCTCGTCAAGCCTTTTACACCTTTTCTGCCCGAGGTGATTGCCCCTGAAAGAAAGGTTCCATTTAATCAAAGATTGATGTGGACAGGAGTGACTCTGTTAATATTCCTGGTGATGAGCCAGATTCCTCTTTATGGAATAACTTCTTCAGATACTTCGGATCCTTTGTTTTGGCTTAGAATGATGCTGGCTTCCAACAGAGGAACGTTAATGGAGCTGGGAATCTCACCAATTGTCACCTCAGGTATGGTTTTTCAGCTGCTACAGGGTACTCAACTATTGACCATCAACATGGAGAACAAGAAGGACCGCGAATTATTCCAAATCGCCCAGAAGATTTTCGCCATCCTCCTCTCTGTCGGTCAGGCCACAGTTTATGTTTTGACCGGCATGTATGGGAGACCAACTGATCTTGGCACCGGTGTTTGTTTGCTTTTGATCCTCCAATTGGTCTTTGCTGCAATTGTTGTTATTCTTTTGGACGAACTTCTTCAAAAAGGGTACGGTTTGGGCTCCGGTATTTCCTTGTTCATGGCTACCAACATATGCGAGCAAATCTTTTGGAGATGTTTTGCGCCTACCACAGTCAATAGAGGAAGAGGAAATGAGTTTGAAGGGGCCATTTTAGCTTTCGTTCATTTGCTTTTCACTAAAAAATCCAAAAGAGTTGCATTATTGGAGGCCTTCTACAGAGACAATGCCCCTAACATGTTCCAGGTTTTGGCAACTGTTTTAGTGTTTTTTGCGGTGGTTTTCCTACAATCGTTGAAAGTTGAACTGCCAATCAAATCCACCAGGCAAAGAGGACCCTATGGATTGTATCCTATCAGATTGTTTTACACATCTAACATGCCTATCATGCTGCAAAGTGCTTTGACATCCAACATCTTTATTATTTCACAAATGCTTTACTCGAGGTTCCCAAATAACATTGTGATAAAGCTTCTTGGTTCATGGGAGCCGAGACCTGGCTCCCAACAATTATTTGCTTCATCAGGTATTGCATACTATATGCAGCCTCCTTTGTCTTTGACGGAGGCTATTCTTGATCCTATCAAAACAGTTGTTTACATTGCATTTGTGTTAGCAACGTGTGCCTTCTTTTCTAAGACATGGATCGAAGTGTCTGGTTCTTCTCCAAGAGATGTTGCCAAGCAGTTTAAAGATCAAGGTTTGGTTATTGCTGGTCACCGTGAAACCTCGGTCTACAAAGAGTTAAAGAAAATAATTCCAACTGCTGCTGCTTTTGGTGGGGCTACGATTGGAGCTTTGTCAGTCGTGAGCGACTTATCTGGGTGTTTGGGCTCAGGTACTTCCATACTGTTGGCTGTCACGACGATTTACGGATACTATGAAATGGCAGCTAAAGAGGGTGGATTTGCGAAGGGTGTCAGCACCGGGTTTTCTGAGTTGATGTAAGAAACTTTTGGGTTTTCAGCATTATTGGATGTACAATGTCAGGAAGTCTGTATATAATGCTTATGTTCAAAACCTGACAAGACCTGACATGCCTCCTTTAACTCACCCAAATGTTTATTATCCCTTATGATATTAGACAATCACAGTTGTCCCTTTGTAACCTAACTAGCATAAAATTGATCTGAGCTGCAGCTTACTCAATTGTCTTATAAGGCCTCGCTCAGTAAATTAGTTGATGATCGGCCAACACTGCCCACAGATTTTTCAACTCTTCGTTCCTCCGAGAAAAAAAGAAGTTAAACTCATTCGATATTGTGTTTTTGACACCTGATGAAGAAAGAACGCATACCTGTTATTAATTGATACAATCACAGAATGGCTCCTGTTGTAGCCGGTTCAAGAAGAATAAAAAATATTTCGATATCAAGGCCTATACTATATGGCAACACCGCAGAGAAGATCTCAGAAACCAATCCGTTGCCCAGCTCAGCTCCAAAGGACCACACACACACTTGGAAAGTGTTCGTTGCAGATCCTTTGAACAAAGATTTATCAAAGTTTATCAAGAAAGTTGTTTTCAAACTTCATGAAACTTATAATAATTCAGCGAGGTCGATCGAATCGCCGCCTTTTGAGGTTGAAGAGACAGGTTGGGGTGAATTTGAAATTGTAATCAAAATATATTTTCACAACGACTGTGGTGAAAAGAATATCACATTCTATCATCATTTGAAGCTCCATCCCTTTGGTGAAAATATTGATGCCAACAGCACCACTGGAAAAGTCGAAAGTATAATTTATGATGAAATTGTTTTCAACGAGCCTACAGAAAGAATGTTTCAGCTTCTCACTTCCAGTCCTGGTTCGTTGCTACCAGTCCATAGTGAAACCTCGAAATTCACCAAAGAGCATGAGCAAGAAGAACTGAATAGAATTGAAAAGGCCCTGGATGAAATAAAAAAGGAAATCGAAACCAAAACAGTCGAGTTCAAGGAACTAGAGAAAGAGAGGCAAAACCTTGTGTCCACGTGAATGTTCAGGTTCGATGAAACATAGAAGACATTATTTCACTTAGTGTACATGTACGATTATTTAAACGAGAGTTTCGTTTGATTGGAGCCGCCTCTGATTAGCAACTTGTTCCACCAATTCCTAACAAATGTAATCGAGCGTTTTCGATATGACACTCTGCAGATTATTTTCCGGTGAACTATCGTAAAACCTCTTGAAATCATAGCCAAGAATAATTCTCATAGCTTCAGAACCACTCTTGTCATAAATTACAACCGAAGCCAAAGGGTAGTGCCCCCCTCCTAAAGGATCTTGCAGTTGAAGACTTCTGGCGATCTCCCCTTTGCTGTCAAGAATTATCGGGAAGTTGTATGGGTTTTCTCCTTCAAAATTTGAAGTGATACCCCAGAAAATGACATTACTTCTTGGCCTCGAATCAACAATGGAGTTGATCATCTGTAGAAACTTGACATCATTACAGCCAGATCCAAAGGGCACGAGAACAAATGGCAATTTGATCTCCATTCCTTGAATGCAAGATAACGGATACGTAGTTGCCAATTGTGGTTCCAGGAAATTCAACTCTGTACTTCCAAGTTGCACAAAAGTTGCATTCAACAACTCTAATATGTTTGATTTGTGATAATGTGCCTGTCGAATAATAATTTCTGGAATACTCTTGTTCAGTTTTGGTTTAAATAACTCAGAAGACATCAAAAATCTGTCCGAAGGAGGCAGACGCTTCCTGTTTCTGTAATCTTGTTGGTTGGCGGAAGACGTAGGGAAATCTCTCTCATGCTCAAAGGAACGTTTTTTCGAGCTCCAGGAATCCACTGGAGCATCCACATTTCCTTGTGTGTTAGCAAAGCTAACCGGAGCAGCATTCAAAGGTATGGCAACTTGGGACAATGATGGCATTATGTCTCAATAATGGAATCTGAATAGCAGTACTAATATTGATGTGACCGTGGCAGTGAGTTTTGGAAACCTCGTGGTTTCGAAATCAATGACAATTTATGTATTGCTGTGGAACTGCGAAAGTTTGGAAATGCGGTGGTAGTTATACAAGCAATGTAGCGAGTGCCAAAACTTAGTGTTGGCAATTTGATTGAAAACCCGGACCCAGCAAACTAAATGACACCGTGGGGCTCAAAGTTTCTGGCAAGTCTGAAATGAACAACCCACCTGGAGAGAACCTGTTCAAATGACCACAGGAAAAAGTGACCTACGCCGTATAACTGTCACTGCACTTAGCCCAAAAATGTACGCTGATAGCAAGTGGAGGAGCACTGATTAAAATTGCAAAGTTTGACGCTGCGGGTGAAAGTCCGTTTCCTGTCAGCAGATAAGCAATAATAGAAGCTGACAGCAGAACGCTTCACAGCCAATTTAAGTTTCAACTGTTTCCCCCTTCCTCAGAATCCGGAATGAATTGAACCCCACTTGTTTATGGGCCTGAGCGGTAAAATTTCGAGGTCATAGTTGCACTAAATAAGAACTATAGATCGGGGATTCGACTGAAAAATTCTTAAAATTCGCAATATGTTTTTTTGAGCGCGCAATCGTACACACATAAAACAAGTACCGTATATGATCAAGATGGAGAAATAGGGGGGTCAAAGCAGAAAAAATACCAAATTAATGCTCGTGATGCATGTCAGCTGACTTTGGAAGTTCTGGTTTTCTATGTATGCCAACGCGGTAGGATTAATTTTATTGCCTTCTAAGCGACTTCAAGGTGCATGAAGTCGGGTAACCTTTCTGAGACAGAGTCTCCCAACACTCTCTACTTCGTTGCTCGAAGCTGCATTTATGTGGTTGGAAATGCCATTTGTCGTGAGCTTATCCGGCTAACCTTCAACGTATGTGGACGGTTTAATCGAGTCCCAGATACCTCAAGCAAACTTCAAAATAATCGACACCCAAACCGGGTAACGACCTTTTTCCAATTCTCCGTTCTTATAATAATTACTGTTGTTCCGAATCGGGAAATTTTTGATTGATACAATTGGCGAAAACTATATATCCAGGAACCAGTACTGTAGTTGATACGTAGTTTCTCTGTGGTTAAACGGAGATGATTACCTAAGAGATTTTCTGAGAACTGATTTGTTGATATCGGTCAGTAAGTGACGTTCTCAATTTGATTGTATGTCGGTATGAGGTAAGGTAGTGCAAGGGCGATAATACAAAAAGTCTGGTTGGTCGAGTGATGAACAAATATGCAGTTTTTTTGATGTCGTGCACTCTGTTGAATGCCCTCTAGTTGGCTGGGATATTCGGCTGTATAGCTGCTGATATCCTCATGGAACATGAGTGATTGTTGTTGAAACCTATATAATCTTGCTTTCCGGTCTTGGAAATTTTCCGACAAAATCCGTGATCACAAAAAGCAGGAAATTCTTACTACATCTATCAGAGATTCCCTCAACGCCATGGAAGAATTGCTGACCCCCTAAACCAAGTAGATATCATTCAATACACCTTACCCCGACTCCATGTGCTGCTTGGTCTCCTCGAACGACGTAATCCTCTATAGCCCTCCTCCCGCATCGGGCGCACCACTGCAGGACGATAGCCAAAAGCTTAGTGCAGCTGCAGAAACAGACGTGCACCCGCCAATAGCTGAACAGAATTGAGAATTCTCGCCCGCTGTTGCACGATCTGTGGACGCAGAGGTGGCGGTAGAGCCTCTAAATATGAGGCAGTGTATTCTCCAAGATGCTGGATATTTATGATGTATCTATCGAAAAATCCCCATCCAAAGTGCTTAGAGTTTGGAAAGTGTAGGTTGTGGACGTTGTCTAGTGTTTTGCTGGTTGTGTTCTCTACAAAATCATACAACTAAACGTGATCTTCTTCGCTTTGGGTCACATACCTGAGGACAATTGTCTATCCCAAGTTGCCACAAGAAATTATCTAGTCTGCCTAGGTTGTCTCAAAACGGACCAACACTAATTTAGTTTCAAGGATCTCATCTATTCCAATTGGACTTTGTGCATTCTTCATTCTTGGTCGCCTCAAGTTACCCAGTGCTAGTCTTATCTATCCCATTTCTTTTAATTTTCACAACATATGAGCCATTTGATCCCCGGTTTTTAAGCTGCATTGTACAAGTTCAAAACATAACTGCTCAACTATTAAAATAGCCGTATGCTGTCCCCCTCAAGCAAAGAATCAACTGTCACTCCCTCAAATAGGGACAAGCTTTCTCTTTTTGCCTTTGGTGAGGGAAAACCAACAACTGACTCATCACTGAAAAGAATCGAATCATCTCACGATCCTTCAGAGAAACTTTCCGGTCCTCCCGGTGCTTCATTGAGCTCACCGCTCTCTTTGTCAGATGAGTCGCAACAAAATCACCCCCTAGAGGATGATCAGATTTCACTTAACTCTCAGCGTACAACTTCGACAGCTATCTCAGCTTCTTTGCTGCCACCAACTCCTGTCCTTGGCTCCACAAAGGCAACCTCCTCTCCATCCCAGCGTTCATCGCTTCAACGAATTCCTAGTATGAAGAGGAAGGATTCGCTAATATTTGAAAGATTTGTGCAAGACCAAATGATAGATCGTCAACCTGTTCCGGTCTCTCTTCCAAGACAGTTTTCAACGGAGAATTTTGTTCCTGCATCTCTGGATTCCACAGCTCAGATATCTCACGAAGATCTGAACCAAGTTGATATGCTCTATTCTCCAAGAAGGTCATCCACTGCTAGTTTACATGCTGCTCTGGCATCTCCAAACTTCAGAAAAATGTCTGTTGGTTCCAGCAACAGACCTGTAACCAGAGGAAGTTACTCAAACTTGTCCGAACAGATGCAGTCAGGCAGACCTGTGGTTGCACATTCGAACACTACCTCTCAGATCCCACAATCACAGCAACAAAGACCATCGCTCGAGCCGCTGTTGAAACAAAATAAGTCCACTTTATCATTCGTTTCGTACGCAGACATGATAAGTCAGGAAGATCAAGAATCAAAATTCCCTATCAGACGTCCTTCAATATCAACAACGTTATCAAATAATCCTTCTTTTTCAGGAGCTAATTCTCCTTCATCTACATGTGTTTCCCAAAGATCTCCAACAAATCAACCGCAGCACTTTGGTTCTCTTCAAAATCCATTTTTTTCTTCAAGTGCGTCTTCGCCTGCATTGCACGGTACTGGTGGATCTTTAGGAGGTGGCCATCTCTCTCCTGTTATGCTGGCTCGTGGCGGCTCAGGGAACTCAAAAGTTCCGGTCTTGCAGCAGCCAAAAAAGCCATCTGTGGATCCTACTTCTTCTGACTCGGATATGGATAACGAACCGATTCAAATTTTTAGTTCTGGAACAGCGACACAGTCTGCTCCTTTGAAACTTGCTGGGTTGCACAGAAGAGTTTCACAGAGTAGAGCACCTTTGAGATTGTCTACTTCCAGTCAATCATCTTTGAAGCTGGCTCCAGGTTCACAGAGAAGTGATGATGTTCTAATCGACAACAATGGTCAGATTACATCCACTTCATCGCGCTCTGATGATGCAAGTATTCACAGTTTTGTGAGCGCCAGTACGGGGGAGCCAGTGAGAAATTTGCCTAGTGAGATTCGAGGTTAGAACTACACAAAAGTAGAATGATCACCTGATTCAGTTGTGTTTGTTGTAAGAAACTCACGAACTTTTATTTTGAACTATCATGAAACAACAAACTTTTAGCAAGTTTTGAGTGACCGTTTCTGCTTGTCTTTCCAATTTATTTCACGTTGTTGCGAATTGTTAATGGCTTTGTTTTTTTTTGGGTAACCGTGCCACCGGAAGTGGTTTCAAAGATCCTATGGGTACTTCGCTTTCTGTTTCTTTTTTACCTGGAGACACTCCAATTGTGTTTTTTCTTTTCAGTTTCACACTCAAGTTGGTCTGTCTTTATCTTGTTCCCTTCCGTCCTTCTGTTCTTCTGGGTTTTCTTTTGGTGTGAGAATTGTGTCTACTTTGATTTGCACTTTTTGTAAGCGTTACCTTACGAACTTCAAAACGTCTATTCATTATTCAAGAAGTTGTCAACTGTCGCACACATTCTGCTCGTATATCGTTGTATACTCTGCATGGATTTGCGTTAATTGCTAAGGTAATTCTTTCTGTTGCCTGTCCTAACAAATCTTCTAAGCATCCATTCCAAATCTGCGTCTTTGTCGTCCATCGTTCCAAGCTTTATTTCAAACAATCGCATCTCAAATCTCGGTCCAACTTCGCTCAATTCAACATCATCTCTTGTTTTAACATATAGATGTTGTCTCACTGAAATGAAATCTTCTGCGTTAACAAAGGAAATAATCCTAGGTGATGATGGTTTCACCCCAGGAGGGAACAAATGTTTCAATATTTGCACCACCCTTGTCCCCAAAGACGAAGTGAAATTTTCAAAAATCAGATGAGGATAAGCTTCGGACTGCGTTCCAACATTGAGAAGATCATGTCTAAGGACAACGTTGTGCAGGGTGAATGTAATAGTAAGCCCATGAGGTAGATGCGTGATGGTCAAGGTAGTAGGGACACCTCTGTGCTCATAAATCACCACCACATCTGTCACACCAGAGATCTTGCAGCTTTCGATAAGGTTGCCCAAAATATAGTTACCACGGTTCAGTCTGATGGCATTTGGGAATAGCAATTTTAATTCTTTAGTGAACTGAGAAAGTCTGGCAGAAGGACTTCTGGAAGTGGTTATTATAATCTTTGGTTCCAGCAAGCCTGACATTGCAGAATACTCATCATCTATAGTGTCTTGCGTACTTTCATCATAAAGATAATCTTTTTGTAAACGTTTGTCGTCTGCAACTTCTTTTGGCAAACTCTTTCCTGTTGCAAGTGCATGACTGAGCTGTCTTCGTTTCTCAATCTGAGCCTGTTCCTGTAGTTGTTGTGCTTTTCGGTACAAATACTCTCTACGTTCTCTTGCCTGTCTTCTGAGCATAATCAGTCTCTGGTAACAACGGTTAGTTGAGGGACGAGAAAACTTTGAACACCCAATTGTAGATCATAGATAAAGTGTCTGAAAAGTTTTGCTTCATAAAAAAATTGAATCAGATTAGGTGTCGCACACTACTTGGGGCACAATAGGAAAATGTGACGAAAGCACTTTAACAACACAGCACAATATTATCGATCAGTATAGTGCTTTTCAGGTGCCTCTAAGTCATCGTTTAAAACAGAAGTAGCATTGTATAGTAAACAAAAACACCATAAACAGTTCAGATCAGTTACAAAAGGTTCGTAAAAAAAGCAGGGATACTTCTGAGCAGACCATGAAAAACTAGGCATTCAGAAGAACTAGGGGACCGTGAGAAGCTACTTCTTGCGTCCAAATAATCCTCTTCTCTTCTTTGGTTCCTCCTTTTTGGCAGGTGCAACGTAGACACCCTGCTCATATTGTTGATTGGAGTGGTGCTGATAAGTATTGCCATCGTAGATAGGTTGTCCATACTCATCAGTGCGTTGCGGCACACCTGAAGACTGTCCGTAAGGATTGTCGGAATACGTGGGAAAATCATTCCTGACTCTCCACCCCAGCGTTGGGGTCTCGAGTTGTTGTTTATATGTAGGATCACCACTTATGGCATATTCAAAGGATCGTATGGTGTCCATCGGTCTTTCGTCCCTTGATCTGGAAGGATTCGAAACATCCGGATTCATGATAGGAGTTCCAAAAATATCCTTGAGACCTTGTTCCCCAAGAGACGACTGTCTTTGGTGTTCGTTGGCTGACTGTTCAAACGGCTGCGACTCGTTCACCGCACTCAATATAGGATCATGAACGTTTTGAGATCTCATTTTGAGTCTCTTTTCGTCATCTTGAGTGATTTTCACCTTCACCTTCTCTTGAGAAGATTTTGACTTCTTTTTGAGTAGACCCATCTTTCCGATCGTTGTCTTTCAAATACTTGATCAATAAAGATGGTACTAGAATCCAGAAAAGAAAAGCTTTTGTGATTGGAGAAGTGTTCGAATTTTTCCTGTCGGTTGATTTTCCGCACTATTTTCTGGCACTTCCACCCTCTTTCTAATTATAAGCCTTGTTTTGCGTAGCTGTTTTAGCTGTTTTGATTTTGTATCTCAGAGTGCTCTATCTCGTAAATAGACACTTACTAGGTTTTCTTCACCAAATTAGTACATCAGAAAGATAAACACCTTTTCCAGTGTTTTTGTTCCTTCCCTTCTGTTGTAATCTCGGCTTAGTTCAGCGAAATTCTGTTTTTTTTCTGCTGCGGACCTCCAGCCAGCCTGTTCTACACTCTCAGATCGAACGCGTTCGATTCCGTAAAGAATTTTAATTTGAGCCCTTCAAGCCCAGGACCCCGGCACGTAAGACAAGCCTCCCGGTAAACTTTACCTCCGTGCGACAATTCAGTGGATCTGTAGCGCAAGCCTGTCCTTCTTACAGGCGGGCTGTACCCCAGACCTCAAATTGATCTGCACCGGCTGCTCGCGGAGTCCAACGTGCTCTGTCAATAAGTGCTTCTAAAAATAGATTTCTTTCCC
>JAKTYE010000045.1:0-77073 GCA_030561785.1 Ogataea ortonii
ACACCTACAAGCAAATAATAAGCAAGATTACAAGATAGAATCAGATTCTCTCAATGACAATAGCCGATGCACCTCCTCCACCATTGCAGATGGCGGCAACACCAACCTTTCCACCTTCCTGGTGCAGAACAGAGGACAATGTAGCAACGATTCTGGCACCAGAACAGCCCAGAGGGTGTCCAATAGCAACAGCACCACCGTAAACATTCACCTTGTTGGAGTCCAGACCCAAGAGCTTAGTGTTGGCTAGTCCGACAACAGAGAATGCCTCATTGAACTCAAAGAAGTCCACATCATCCAGAGTAATGCCTGCATGGTTCAGAGCTTTAGGAACAGCCAGAGCTGGAGCAGTGGTGAAATCCACCGGGGCGTGTGCAGCATCACCCCAGCCGAGAATCTTAGCAATTGGCTTCACACCAAGCTCCTTGACCTTTCTCTCGGACATCAAAACCACAGCAGCACCTCCATCGTTGATAGGAGAAGCGTTTGGAGCAGTAACAGTACCGTCTTTCTTGAAAACGGTTCTGGCACTTCTCAGTTTAGGCTCATTCAGCTTCTGAGTTTCCTCATCCACCTCGATGACCACGTCTGGCTTTCCTCTGAAGCCCTTGATGGTAATTGGAGAAATCTCAGCCTTGAACTTACCTTCAGCATGAGCCTTTTGGGCCTTCTGGTACGAGCTGATTGCGAAATCGTCCTGGTCTTCTCTACTGAATCCGTGGTCCGAGGCACATTTCTCAGCTGCAACACCCATGGCCTGTCCGTCATAAGCATCGTTCAATCCGTCTTTGGAGATACCATCGATAATCGAATTGTCACCAAATCTCAGCCCTCCTCTGGCAGCAGGAACATAATATGGAGTGTTGGTCATCGACTCAGCACCACCAGCAACAACAATGTCTCCACAGCCAGTCAAAATATGTTGTGCTCCAAATATAATTGCCTTCAATCCCGAAGCACACACCTTGTTAATGGTAGTGGCTGGAGTATCCTGTCCCAATCCTGCCTTGAGAGCAACCTGTCTTGCTGGAGCCTGGCCAACGTTGGCTTGCAAGACGTTACCAAAGAAAATCTCTTCCACATCAGTGGCCTTGATCTCTGGAACTTTCTCAAGTGCAGCCTTCACTGCATGAGCTCCCAGATCGACATAGCCCAAGGAGGCCAATCCTCCTTGGAACGATCCGATCGGCGTTCTGGCAGCTGAAACAATGTAAACGTGTTCTCTCGACATGTCGATTTCTTATATGTAGACCCAGTAACGAACTTGTGCTTGCAAAATAACAAAGAATCGCCACTCAAAAGTATTAAAACCCATCAAAATATCCCCCAACCTTCTCGAAACGAGCGGATCGACCTAAACGAGAGGTCAGAAAAAATGCACCCAAAAAAATTTAAACGTGTGTCACGTGATCAACCATAAAGAGGCTTCGACCGGGAGTCCATTAATGTGCCTCCACCTCTGGCAGCTCATCCAGGTCCATGAGATTGTAGTTCTCTCCGAACTTCTGATTCTGCTCCTTCTGGTACGCTTCCAACTGTTGTAGCGTCCACACCGAAACCCCGGTCTCCTGGTCTTTAGGGTTCACAGGTTGTGCCAGAGTCCTGAGAAACTTCTTAGCACTGGCAATAGCCATGTCTGTGGAAAGATTTGTGTCTGCATCTGACAATGCCTGAGCAATCCACTTTGGAAGCTGTCCCTTTTTCCTGGCAAATCTTCTGTCCGCAAGAACCATTACCCCATAGTCGTCTTTTCCACGTAGAACCCTTCCCAGACACTGCGCAGCATGACGCATAGCATCAAACGAAAGAAAATCGTTTTCCCTAATCTGATAATGGTCACGTAAAAACTCAAGTCTGGCTTTAAGAATTCTGGACTCGGTATACTGAAACGGAATGCCAATCATCAGCACAGTACGACCATAATGGTGGTCAAAATCAATACCTTCGGAAACCTTTCCTCTGGCAACAGAGAGAAGAACAGCACCGCGTCCATTCGAACAAGCCTTTCTGTATGTTTCCAAGGCCAACGAAGTTTCCTGCGCATCAGGAGTCTCCACCAGAATCAACTTGTATTTCCAAACCTCATCCAAGATTCCCATGTTCTGCCATTGCGAGATGATGCTCTCCATGTACAAATAAGAGGGGAAAAATACAACCAGTCCATCTGGGGTGATCTTGGAAAACTCAATGAGCAAACTTCCATAGTTTCTCACAACGCTTGGATCGTTCCTGATCTCAAATCTCGAAGAAATGGCAACTTGATCAGATCCCTTAGTGACCACCATGGGCAGAAACGAGCGGCGATCCAGAGTCATTGTGTATGATTCCTGGACAACCGTCTCACAGTTCAACATTCTCGGATACATGTCCAGTGGAGAAATGGTTCCTGATGTGATGATCACGGATGAAAATCGCTCAAAGATCGGCTTCATTGCGATCGATGCATCAAGACACGTGAATCTCAGGATTGGATTTGGAACAGTCGCATTTTCTGTCTCATACGGCTCTAATATAAGCATGAAACCGGACTCGTATGTCGAAACTAAAGTAGCAAATGTAGCTATATCTTTCAATGCCATAAACTCCTCAATTTCAACAACCTCCAATGTTCTCACCAACAGAGACAACCGTTCGGAACAAAACCTCAGTGGCTTGCGATCAATGTACGTTAATTGCTTCAAATGCTGCAAAAACGAGGTTGGAGTTTCAGAGATAACATGAAGTACCTTCATCCTCGTCTTCAAGTACTCAATAAACCTTTTAAGGAACGAGATGAAATGTTCAGCTCTTCTTATGCTTCCTGGAACCGCCTCATTGAGGACATCTGAAGGGAGAACAGGATTGGTCATAAACGTATCTTCTCCGTTATTACTGATTTCTGATTCTCTTAGTCCTTCAACTAGTTTTTCGTATTCATCTTGTAACTTTTTGCTGTCCGTTTTCTTCACTTCTTCTACCTTTTTGCCCAAGCTGTTGGCACCCTTGCTGGCACGTTTCAAGACATCTTCTGTCAAATCCAATGAAAGAGACTCAATACAAACATTGTCAATGTTATGCGCCTCGTCGAAGATCACTATACTGTCTCGTGACAGGTCTTTCGACACTCTTTCTGCGATCTTTGGATCCAACAGGTAGTGATACGAATAGATCACAATGTTGCAAAATGGCATCATACGTCTAATTGTGAAATAAGGACATGTTCCTTCTTTTCGACAGTAGGCAACCAGCTGTTCAAACGAGTAGACACCTGCAGGAACAAGATCATGAGGATCTTTTTCGTATAATTTCTCGTGGTACGAGCATAAGTCCTCTACGCTTGCGACTCCTTGTTCAATCTTTGATTTCAACTGTCCATTTGTCATTCTCCTGCACATTTCATCAACAACAACACCTTTTCTTTCCTTGGAGGCGACTGGATGGAGACACAGGTTCTTTCTACTGGTCAATCCCAAACCTCTGAAGTCTTCCACGTACCCCAGTTCCTGTGATCTGTAATCCATTAGCTTATGCAACTCAATCAAAGCTTTTTCAATCTCTGACATTGTACGGGAACAGTACACAATCTTCCGATGTTCAGGATAGTGCATTTGGTACGCCACTGTGAGAGAGAGCAAGGAGATGGTTTTTCCAGTACCAGAAGGCATTTCCAGAATGCAATTGCCTCCCACATCCAAAGTCCGTTTTATGTCACACATATAAGCATATTGCTCAGGGTATATGCGGGGATATGGGAATAGAACAGGTAGATCATCAATGTAGAATCTGGGTAAGAAGTATTTTGTTAGTAACTTGAAGTGATAATCTCCTAGATTGGGCAAGGTATAAGCCCATTATGATACTCACTTCATCTTGAGTTTCTTACTGTCTTCCCTGTTGAGGATTAGAGAACAGTGATCAGTCCCGTATTGGTGTCTGAGACAATAACATACAACCAATAAGAGAATCTATCTTACAAATCCTGCTATTATATTTTTTCATGTGACTGAAAAAATTATTCACTCCATAATATGATACAAGTACATTTAGAAATATAGTATATAGTGACGATTAATTAACGACAACATTTTCAATCTCAATCTGCTTGTCAGTATCGATGTACGAGTCACAAACACACCATATAGCCAGTTTGTAAGACCCTGATTGAGGAATTGTAAACGAAATCTTCACCTGTTGATGTTCTTTTGTAATCGTCATTCTTTTGATAGCATACAACTCTCTTCTCTTTTGATCTCCAACCACAATCCACCAGTTCTCGGTTTTCCTCATTGGAAATCTCGGACAAACAACATCTAGGTCTTCAACCTCTTCGTCTCGCTCAATATTTATGAGGATGTCCCTAGACTCGTTGGCAACAAGAGGCTCGCTCAAATCGAGTTCGTAAGAAAGCTCGAGGTTCGGATACTTGTTCACAAATTCAGCAACTTTTGCCAGCTCTCGTTCATCAAGACTCTCCAGAAGCGTATTTCTTTCGTCATCATCCAAAGCCATGATATCATACACAGTTTCGACTTTCTTCTCGACGCATTTGTCCAGTATCTCGGGTCCAAAAAAGGGAACCTGTTTCAAAGAATTGTCTGTGTTCCACACAGACTGAACAATCATTTGAAGCAAATCCATCGCAGTCAACGCATTCAAATGCCCTTCACTTGAAAGAACATCGACAGCAGCATAAAGGAGATTTATCACCTTCGAAAGAATAAAATTGAGATCGTCTGTAAGGTCCGGAGGCAGACTTAATCTTGAAATATGAGCTTGCAGTAAAATAAAACTCTTGAAGGCAGGTGACTCAAAATTGGGCTTCAGAGAGTGTCTCAAAGGCAATCTGTTGTAAAGCATTGAGAAATAAGCATCCTCATGAGTCCTTATTGGAATATTTTCAAACTCGTAAGCCGAGGTTACGATTTCCAATAGGTTTTTCAACTTGGACTTGTTATCCAAAGAAAGTGATAGTGTTTTCATCGTGACAAAAGAAACGTTGTAATAAGCTGCTACCATACATTCATTCAAAGGTATGATTTCTTGTTTTGACTCTTCTTCATCTCCAGATTCTTGTCCTTCTTCGTCATCAAAGTTCAGTTCGATAATTTTAGCCTCAGCAAGATCTGTCAAGGTGGTCTCAACTAACTCTGAAAGATATTCAGAGAGACCAAGCTCGCTAATCTCTTTGACACCATAGAAACTTGGATTCAGGTGCAATCGTCTGTAAAAGTAAGTGTATGTTAACCAATCAACACAGTCTTGCCGGTTGTTGATCAGATGTGTGCTCACCTCATTCACTATCGCATCATGAATAAAGTACCCAAGGTTGCTTTCAAGAGGCAACGACTCGCCCAAAAACTTTTTGTAGTAAGAGACCTTTGATCTGTCAGTTAGTATCAAAGCTTTTGATCCTTCCAGTCCGGGATTTCTGGAAACCCCAATCATCTCCAACAAATCATTGATTGAATAGTCCACATATCTGTGTTCTTTACCTTCATAGACTTGAGTGCTCAGAACAACGACAAAACTGGCTTCAGGACACCACGAAGAGGTGTCTTTAGTGGCCAAAAGACAGGTGAGTGCTCCTGCATTGAAAAGTCTCTCCACAATTGAGCAATCCACGGATGACATACTTTTGTAATAATATCCGATTCCAACCCTAAGAGATTCCTTCAGAGACAAATCGTTGATCTTTCGTAAATGAGGTTCGAGTGAGTTTTCGTCAGCCTTAAGCCATGAAATTTCCTCCTTGTTCATGTAGTTGATAAATTGTTTAGATATGTCGACGCAATGTTTTCTCGAAGGAACAAAAACAACAGCTTTTTCGTCACCTCTTTCTTCGTCAAGAGCATTTATTGCAGTATACGCTGGTTTCAACATCGTCAGAATTAACGAGGGATTATGGTCAATATCAAACTGTGAGAACCTGACCTCCAGAGGATATTCCCTTTCTTTGGAATCAAAATTGTAGATATTCTGTTTGGATACACCCAGCCATTCGCCAAAATCTCGACCATTTGCTAAAGATGAGCCTAGAGCCACAAGCCTTATTTGCCTCTCCATATTAACCGCAATAAATCTCATCCTGCTCAGCACAATCTCGTATGTGGTTCCCCATTCTAATCCCACATGATGACAATCATCGGCAATAACAAGCTCAATATTTTGTATGTTCTTTCTTTGTTGCCAACGTCTAGAGATTGCATCAAACTGATCTGGTGTCGCTATAATCAAATGCGACTTTGCCAACAGAGACAGGTCTGCTGATAGCTCTCCTGTAAGTTTTTCAATATTCTTTTTACCTGCAATCTCACTGAACAGCTTTTTCCAACGCTTGTGAATGCGGTCAGCCTGCTCTTGGTACGGAATCAAATAAACAGCTCTTCCACCTCCGTTTCTCCAATGACCTAGAAGGGCTAATTCTGCTAGCGCTGTTTTACCATTTCCCTTGGAACAACAGAATAGCAAGTTATCTATTGTGTTATAGGCTGTATCAAAAGCTTGTGACTGAAAACGATTGAAGCTTTCAAAGTTGAATATTTGTTGAAATTCATGAACTCCGATTTCTGAGGTCGGAATGAGTCCAAGGGGAAGCACAGATGTTGGTGCAGGAAATTTGGAGGGCACCTTCAAGTCAGTCAAAATGACTGGAACTCTAGTCTCGCAATGTAACCATTTCTCGCTGATAAGAGAAACAAAATAATTTGGCTGTAATGATTCAGATATTGGAATGGTAATATCCACCAAGTGAGTCTGATCAATGTACCGTTTCTGCACAAGTAAGCTCCTGAAATACAGAATCTTTTCAGAGTCTCCATCTTCCACTATCAGAGCAAACGACTCGCTGAAACCGTGAACAGAGTCATCCCATTGCCAGTGAGGAGTTATCTCCACTTCAAGCCGCATCAGCGTAGAGGTTATTGGTTGAATCTGGTAATCCAGAGACAGCTTTGGGAATTTTTTCAATAGTTCAAAACCCAGCTTTCCGTATTTTTCAGATTTCAAAGCTTGTGCCACCTCATATTCATCGGCTAGCTGCAAGTAGTGCTTCCAAGGCATCATCGACCTTTCGGTGGTCTGAACAATTTCCAGTGGTGCAGTTGTAAATTGTCGGAAAGGAGAATTCGAAAGCCAAAGTCGTTGTTCAATCATCTTACAAAGATCCAATAAGATTCTCGACAACGCAGCCCAAGACTTTCTAATTGCTATCTCCAACATAGCTCTGAACAATCTAGCGGCAGATTGGACAACATAAATCATGTCAGACATCAGAGCGAAGCCTTCTAACCTGAGGCGTGATATGTATGCTTGTAATAATATGTTGATTTTTGCAAGAGGGTCATCCGAAGATTCATTGATTGGAATGGGAGCCTTTTCCATGAGTTTTGTGAGTTGCAGTTTTTCTTCCTGTCTAACAGGAACATACTTGAATTCCTCACTTGAGGCAAATATTCTGAAAACGTCAATTTCACTGATGTGTGGAGCGAGTTGTTTTCCATAGCTCTTCATGCTCTTGTAAGAAATATAATAGTAGGATGCTATCCTGCCCATGTCTGTTGGTGCAATGTAATTTGTTTCATAACTGTATCTAATCAAACCATTTTTTGCCAATACGGACAATGCTGAATGAGCAAGATCCCTTCTCTTTTCACGGAGGGATAAATCGTGTTCATATTCTGGACCCACACGGTACAGGCTTCTGGATTTCAGCATTCTCACAAACAGATATGTGTATCCCAACCAGTCAATACAATCCTCCAATGTATTTATGGTACCTAAAACAATTTCGGCATTGATTGTGTCAACAAGCTTTGAAACAAGCTGGGATTCGATGGGCAATTGTTGGTTCAAAATCGCAAGGTAATATTTGACTTCTTCCTGGACTGTAATAATTATCCCTTCACCGTGAGTATCATATCGAGGTCTACCAGCTCTTCCCAGCATTTGCAAAATATCTTGAGGAGACAGTTCGACCCACGTTCCCTTTTCTGGAGAATACACATTGGTGCCTTTGATTATGACTGTGTGAGCAGGCAAATTGACACCCCATGCAAGAGTTGCAGTGGATACCAAAACTTTTAGATATCCCTGAGCAAATAAATCCTCACTAATGGACCTATCTTTTTTGTTCATGCCAGCATGGTGAATTCCAAAAGACATTGGTAGTACTTCTTTCAAGCTCTTATTCCTCGAGTCATCTGCTTCAGAACGTAAAATCTCTTGAGCTCCAGGAGAGAGCTTTATCAAATCAGCCATTTTCTCTGTCTCAATCAACTTATCCACTATCCATTTCGCTGTTTTCTCTGTCTCTTTCCTAGAATGAACAAAAATGATCACTTGATGGCCTTTAGCTAGATTCTCGACCACTTTTTCATAGCAGATTTCGTACATTGCCTGGAACCTCTTCAATGACTTCTTTTCGGTTATTCCCACAAAATCCTGGGCCAATGGACACGGTCTGTAGGAGCTATCAAAATAAAATAAGCCCTTCTTTTCATCAACTCTAAGAAATTTTGCAACATCAACATAGTTCGGAAGAGTAGCAGATAGTCCAACTAATCTCACTGGTTCCTCATTGTTATCGTCAGATGTTTTCAAAGTCCGCGCAACGATGCTTTCAAGAACAGGGCCCCTCTCATCATGCAAAAGATGAATCTCATCAATAATGAGTAATTTCACCAGTTTGACATAAGAAGCATCGTTCATTTTTCGGGTGATCACATCCCATTTTTCGGGTGTAGTAACTAAAATTTGAGTAGAAGAGATCTGGTGTTTTGTGAGATTAGAATCTCCTGTCAGTTCGTTGACGATAATGTTGAAATGGCCAAGTCTCCTTTGAAATTCTCTAACTTGCTCCTGAACAAGAGCCTTCAATGGAGCTATGTAGACAATTTTAAAATCATTCAAATTGATATTTCCGTGTTCATCCATAAATTTTGAAATTGTCCTCAAAACTGCAAGCATGGCAACGTTCGTTTTACCTGCACCTGTTGGGGCACACATTAAAATGTTCGAATCATCCAAAAATGCAGTAGGATAGACTCGAGATTGGATTCTGTTAAGAGTTTCAGTTTCGTTAGAAGGGAAAACTGTTTGTGCCCATTCTGGCAGCTGTGATATTTCGACGAGTTCCTCACCTGCCAAAAACTCCGGCTGTTTTGGAGGGGGGATATGTATTTCCTCCCAGCTTTTCTTCGCTCTTTTGAATGAGCCCTTCGGAAGCTGGAATTTGCTTGTTGTCATGAGATGCGAACCTTGATCAAAGATCATATTTCCTAAATCCACAAATCTCGGCCTGTCTGTGGATGATGGCGGCACAGTTTTGCTTTCTGTTTCAGTTAAACGTTGCTTTTTGGAAATTTCAGCTTGCTCATTATCATCCCTCTTTCTTATTCCCTTATAGATAGACACCAAATCTTCCAGATTTCTAGAACTCATTTCATCGAGAATTGTACTCTTATCTGTCTCTGGCGCCTCTGATAACCTAATTCCATAATAATACGTTGCAGGACTTTTCAGAATCGTTGTAATCAAAGAGTTATGCTCGAAATCAAATAGCTCCAATAATCTGTTTTCGAACTTGCGAACATCAATTGTGCCCTCCATCAACTCTTTTAACAGGGAAAAAATCTGCTGGGAAAGTTCAGAGTGTTTATAGGAGTCGGAGTCTCCCAATTCCTTGGCAATATGTCTAGTTATCCAATATTTATCGACTGTTCTGATGTCAGCCTCGAGTTCATCCGATTTGCTATCGTTGGAGAACCTCACAACATCAACGTTGTCCTCTGTGTTTCCGTCTTGTTCAACGGATTCTGTTTCAGAATCATCTGCGCTCTCTTCATATTCGTCTTGAGTATCTGTTTGTTCGTCTTGCGAGTCTATGACGATCCCCACACCATCCTCGTCAGAGCCGTTAGTTTGTTCCTGCTCATAGTCAGTGATATCTTTAGCGAGCGACAACACCTCTTGAAAATGTTCGTCCATCAAATTGGATCCTGAAATTTCTTCTAGTTTTGTCTTTTTTACTAGGTCGGTCAATGTGTCGTTTTTCAGGATCTCTATCACTATGTCGGCCATGGATCGTATTATATCATCAGGGACATCGTTGTCGAGCTGACCTGAACACCAGGCAAGAATTCCTTCAAATGCCAATCGTGTGCTCTCTGTGGATGGATGGTAATTGAGTCCCTCTAAAGTCGTCAAGTCTAGCAGAGTGCGTTTGGATCTGCTGAGCTTCTTTGCTTTTCTATGAGACCTATTATTTGAATGTTCGAGTTCTGTTTTGACCTCTTTTCCAGCTTCAAGATCCCGACCTGCTCTGGATCCCATGTCCTTGACACTGATGTGGCCTACGATGCTCTGTGGGGTCGTGACGACGTTTCGTTCGAGCCCCTCGTCTAGAAGTCGTTTATCAGTCCGGAGGACCTTGTTTGACATCTCGTCATACTTGTAGCGTGACTGGGTCTCATCCGACATATTGCAAGATTGGATCGATGGGAGCTGACCTTGATGGCTTTCTAAGGGGTTCAATCGACGTCAACCAAGCTGTAGGACAAATTGTCAGCTAAAAGACCTTTCCTTAGTTTAGACCAGGCCTCTTGTTATCCCAAAATTTTTTCTGGGCGACACAATCACGTCGACAATTTTCCACTCGACGCGACACAAAAACACTGTCGACCGCAAGGAAGTTTGCATCCCGAAGAGCCAGCCGTTCGCAGTAACAAGGAAAAACAGGTGGTAGATGCTATTGTGAGCGGGGAGTTTTCGAAAAAAGGTTTTACTTTTGTTTGTCTTGTTTATCAGATGAACATAAATAATATTGCAGGTTAGACAAAAGACATGTTGAGATTTGCTGTGAAAAGACAGACCATTGGGGCTGTTTCCAGAACCCCGAAGCTGGTGAGAACGATGGCTTCGGAAAGCGATGTGAGTATTGGCTACAAAGGAACTATTGCAGTGGTAATTTACTAACAGCAAAGCTATGAAGACAATCGAGATCAACTTACCAGAAACTTCCTTCGAAACATACAACATCGACCCTCCAGAATTGAACTTCGAGACAGAAAAATCAACACTGTTGCAAATGTACAAGGACATGATCATTGTCAGAAGAATGGAGATGGCTGCCGACGCCCTATACAAAGCCAAAAAGATTAGAGGATTCTGCCACTTGTCGGTGGGTCAGGAGGCCATTGCCGTTGGAATTGAAAATGCCATTGATGAGAACGACGACGTGATCACCTCCTACAGATGCCACGGCTTCTCCCACATGAGAGGTGCCTCTGTCCAGCAGGTTCTAGGTGAGCTGATGGGTAAGAGATGCGGTGTTTCGTACGGAAAAGGTGGTTCCATGCACATGTTTGCACCTGGTTTCTACGGTGGTAACGGTATTGTTGGAGCTCAGGTCCCACTGGGTGCTGGTCTGGCTTTCGCTCACCAGTACAGAAACAAGAAGAACTGTACTTTTACTTTGTACGGTGACGGTGCTGCTAACCAGGGTCAGGTGTTTGAGGCCTTCAACATGGCTAAATTATGGAACCTACCATGTATCTTTGCCTGTGAAAACAACAAGTACGGTATGGGTACTTCTGCCTCGAGATCGTCCGCAATGGTTGAATATTACAAGAGAGGTCAGTACATTCCAGGTCTGAAAGTCAACGGTATGGATATCCTTGCCGTTTATCAAGCTTCCAGATTTGCCAAGGACTGGTGTATCTCTGGTAACGGTCCATTAGTTTTGGAATACGAGACCTACAGATATGGTGGACACTCCATGTCAGACCCAGGTACCACTTATAGAACCAGAGAAGAGGTCCAGAACATGAGATCCAGAAATGACCCAATTGCCGGTCTGAAGGCTCACCTCCTGGACTACGAGATTGCTACCGAGGAGGAGATCAAGTCTTTCGATAAGGCTGCAAGAAAATACGTTGACGAGCAGGTCAAAGAGGCTGAGATTGCTCCTCCTCCTGAAGCCAGAATGGACATTTTGTTCGAGGATGTCTACGTCCCAGGATCTGAGATTCCTGTTTTGAGAGGCAGATTGAGAGACGATTCCTGGAACTTTGCCAAGAAGGGTTTCGCTTATAAATAAGATAGCAACAGTATTCCTATCCAGTTGACCGTGTTAGCTACAATACAAGTTTAATTGGGAACAAATTCAGACTGTTACAAATACTAAATGAAAACAAAAAAGAGACTGAGAAAAGAATGGAGCTGAAGCAAAATGAAGAAAATGTAAGCGTATACAATGTAAAGCGTTCATCTTGGATAACTCCACAGTAGTTAAAACAAACAAGAAGTTGTAGTTTTTCGACACAGTGGTCTTTCTGTTCACTGTTCAACAGGAACCTCCAGATACTCTGGGTCGTCCTTGTGTTTTTCGTACTCGGCAGTGTCCACAGTCTCGTATGTAACAACCTCCTCGTACTCGTCGTCATTGTTATCGACAACCTCTGTGAAAACAGGTTTTGTTGGCGACAGGTGATCAATTGAGTCTTCCTCATCACCTTCAGGAGATTTGGAGTTTCCTGATGCAACAGCAGCGACAGCAGCGACAGCGTCTTGTGCTTTAGGAGCTTCCACGAGAACAGGTTCTTCTCCAATAATTGGTTTGTCGGAGACCGGTTCCTGCTCAGTGAGTTTAGCTCCAGCGACAGGCTTCACTTCCTCCACGTCGTAGACACCCTCTTTGTTCTCAATAGTGATTGGTTTACTCACAGGAGTCGTCAATGAGTCGACAACAGAAGCAGGAGCAACTTCCTGGACCTCGATGGTCTCTGATTTGTTCTCCTTTCCTTCTGGAGCTGGAGTTGTGGATGCGGCAGCGGCGGCGGCAGCAGCAGCAGTCTTTGTGGTAAGAGAGTTCGATCTCGAGGACGATCTGAACCTCCTTGTGAATGAGTTAGACCGAGTGATGGAGTTGGATCTGGATTTTGATTCCGGAATATTTGCCTTTGTCAAGGAATTAGATCTTGACTTTTCCTGATATTCCTTCAATTGCTCGCTCAGAGGTCTGTTCATCTTCTCGACCTCTTGTGGAGAAAGATGTTTGATAGCATCGTCAACCATGGACTTTCTTCTCTGCACAGGAGTGGAAGGGAGACTTTCTGGGGCTGTTTCTTGAACAACAGCCTTATGATCTTCCTCTTCTTCCTCTTTGATTGGCTGGGAAACATCGTTGTTTGCTTTCGAAGGAGAGGAAGGAACAGCAGGAGACGAGGCTGACTTTGTCAAGTCAACGCTCTTTGAAAGTGTTTCGGAAGTGGCTGTGACACCAGAACTGCCTGTGTTGGTGACTGTTGAACCAACAGCAGCTCCAGTGGCAGCTCCAGCTGCTAGAAAGCCAGTAGCAGAAAGGGATTCCTTCAATTTGGCCTTGTCGGCTTTCAAGGCCTTCAATTTCTCAAGTTCCTTGATTTCTTCCTCCAGTTGTTTCTTCTCCTCCTCCTGTTGCTTTCTTCTTTCCTCGGCCTCAGCCTTGTCTATAGCAGCCTTGGCTTCCTCCTCTTCTTTCTCCTTAGCAGCCTTGGCCTCGGCTTCTTCCTTCTCCTTCAGGGCTTTGGCCTCAGCCTCTTGTCTCTCGAGCTCTAGTCTCTCCTCTTCCTCCTTCTTCTCCTCTTCAATACGCTTTCTTTCCTCCTCGGCCTCGATTTTCAGTCTCTGTTGCTTTCTAGCCTCCTCTGTTCTGATAGTCTGTAGCTCTTCCTGCCAGGCAATGTTAGCTTTTTCGGCATCAGACCGCTTTTGAACAAGAGCCTCTTTGCCGTTGGTCTTCAAGTCTTCTAGCTTTGAGGAGTGAGAATCAACTCTGCTTTTGATCACAGAAACATGCTCCGTCAGCTTGTCTGCATTGCTCTTGGCACGGTCGTGCTTGGCAGAGATGATCACAATGTTTCTCTGAGCCACCTTCTTCTGTTTCACAGCACTGCTGATCAAAGTGTTCTTCTCGGACTTCTGTGCAACCAGCTCTTCCAGCTGCTTGATCTTGTTCTCCAGCTCAAGTTCCTTCTCGGTCAACTGAGCCTCAACTTCGTCGGCTTTGCCTTGGAACTCTTCTCCAGCCTGGCGGAACTCCTTCTCCTTCTCTTCTTCCTCAACCTGTTGTTTCTTGGCAGCTTCTAAAGCCTCAGTCTTGTCCTTTTTCCGCTGTTCAGCCCTAGCAACGAGGTCCTCTTTCTCGGTGATGTGTTTCTCGGCCGCAGCCTCCTCTGCAGCAACAGCGTCCTTCTCGTCCTGTATGATCTGCTCCTTCACATCAGCAATGTACTTCTCGGTTTCCTCCTTGTTGGTGGCAATAGTTTCATCAATCTTCTTGATTGGCTTCTCGTACGATAGAACAATGGCCGCATTCTCTTTCTCAATCGTGGCAGTATATTTCTTGAGCTCTTTGGCTAACTTGGCCTCATCTTTCTTGGTGATGCGATCCTCCTCCTGCTGAGCCTTCACAATGTCTCTCTGGACATTCTCCTCCACCTGCTTGTCAACGTTCTTGAGAATAGGAGCAACTCTCTGTCTGGCAATCTCGTAAATCTGGGCCTCCGTCAGTCTCAATCCAGCACCAAGGTTCAGAACCCGGTCTGGGTTCTGCACAGTGCTCTTGTTGAGAGCCTGACTTGCCAGAAGCTTGTTCTCCTTGTATCTGTTGAGCAGCTTGGGCTTGTCAGCGTAGCCTTTCTCAACCTCGTCAGCCTCAGGAGGACTCAAGTCGATAGGAGCTTCGACAGCCACTGGTTCCTCTGCAGGCTCTTCTGTCTGTTCCTCCTTTGCCGCCTCAGTTTCTTCATCTTCTTGGGCCTCTTCGAGATCTGGAGCCTCTTTCTCTACAGCTTCTTCAGCCTCCTGTGTCTCTCCAACCTTCTCTTCAGCCTCCTCCTTGCCAATTGGCTCTTCATCCTCCACCACGTCCTCATTCACCCTCCCAGAGTCCAATGGAACTTCAGAGGCAACATCATCGACCGTGGTGTTGGCCTCGGTGGTCTCTTCTGTCTGTGACTTGTCTGCAGTTTGTGGAGCTGAGCTGTCAGTGGCTGTGGTGGCAGTTCCCGTCACTCCAGAACCTCCAGAAACTCCACTGGCACCACTGGCTCTAGAACCACTCCTCTGCTTGGATCTAGGACGAAATGGAGACACCCAGGTACTCGAATCTTTGGAGTTACTGGCAACCCTTCTGAGCTGGGTCACCGCCACCTTCTTTGTAGGCTTAGTGGGTGTTGCAGGGTTCGACAACAATTCTGCAATCTCTGTCGACATACTGCAATTATAGTTGACACTCTTTTGAACTCAATCACACTACAACAAGAACACTCTTGTTGTTCAACTTGAGCAATTGCAATCGACAAGCCCACTGAAATTTGATAGCAGCCTTAACCTTCTTATTGGAGGTTGCTCAATTGGGACATATTTCCTTTTTTGGATTATCATAGGTGATTATGTCATTGTCTTAAGCGAGACAACGAGCAAGCTCAGTACTGAAACAGAGCAACAATACACCGCTATGGTAGCCTTGTGACGTTCCAGCCCGTTCCAGCCTGTTCCAGAGAAACACCACAGGTGGAAACTCAGTCGTTCTGTGTACATGGCTGCTTTCCAGTTGATTACCGTTGTTTGTAGCATTGTTGCACGATGAAACGACGCAGAAGTAATTTTCACCACCACTGATTCAGCTCAGTCCAACACAGATTTGTGTGAGAAAACCACTCATGTGACCTACAATCCGGATCTGAGTCCTTTTCTGTATATCTGTGTGATCGATTGATGCTCTGTGTTCCCTCAATGCTTCAACTGAAGGAAGCCTTGATCCACACTCTCTGCTCAAGCCACATATCCATGTGGCGCATGCTTGTGGCTCGTAGTCTATGTTACGTCATTCAAACTCTACACAGAAATCGCAGTTAAAACCATCATATACAGGCAATCACAAACCTATTTCTTGTCCGTCTCATAAGAAGTGGCACCAGCGACATTGGCAGTAGTCGAGTCTGGAGTAATTGTAGAAATTGCAGGGAAAGTGGTGGTTCCAGAGGTCTCAGCACCAACAGCAGAGTCTCCAGCAGAACCACCAACAGAAGCTCCGGCAGAAGCTCCGGCAGAGCTCGAATGCTCGCCCTTTTTCAGTTCTGCCAGTCTCTTGGCCTCCTCGTGCACCTGTTTGGCATCAGTGGCAACATCCGTATAGAATTGGTGGATCTTTGATCCCAACTTGTCGTGCTTGAACTTGTCAAAATAAGAGTCCAAAGTGCTTCTACCTTTGGCCAGTCTCGAATCAAGCTTCAATTGGGTGTTTGCCTGTTCATAAATCTGTTGATTTCTGTTCTGAATGTGGTATTTGTTGTCCAAGTTGCTCAAAAAGTTCTTAAAGTTGGAGGAAAAACCGTTCTTCTGATCGAATTCCACAGCTTTTTGCACCAAATTGTCTGACAGCGCATAACCATGAGACAGATACTCAGCAAGAATGGTGGCCTTTGGCTTCTCTTCTTGTGGAATGTCCGAGTGTGGAGTCTGCTCTCCAGAGCCAGCCGAAGAAAGGCTACCAGACGACTCTGCCGGAACAACCGGTTGCTTTGTGAGTCCTTCTTCAATCACCTTGATGGATCCCCCTTCAAGCTCCGCACCGTTCAATAACAGAGCAGTCGAAACAGCAGAGGCACTCACAAACTCAATCTTGACAGTCTTGGTCTTCTCGGTGGTGTCAATTGTGTCGATCGACCGGATCTTTCCGCAGAAAGAGAAGAACTCTTCCACTTTGGAGTCGGTAGTGGTCTTTGGAATTCCTGAGGCAGTAATTGTGGATGACATGGCTGATTTAACTTGTAAAATATCCGAATTTCACTAACCATGTAAAGTGCAATTCCAAAAATCACGTTCTGGCAGCATCTACTTATTATATATGCCTTCCTTCTCCCCATGCTTAGCAAATTTCACGTTTGTGGGACGCTTATGTAATCGCAACATTTATTTCTTCAGGGTCATTTAACCGTTTCTGCTGCTCCGCCGCTAAGTTGAAATTTGGAAGCCGTTTGGGTGCAAGAAATCTCCGAAATACTGGGAGCAATCAAGCCGGACGGATTTCGAGGAAACTTGTGTAAGATTTAACAAAACAGACGCCTCAAGAGCAACAATAATTAGTTATAAAGGTCTATTAAAACACCTAACCATTAATTACTTCATCCTCTTTCTTTAGATCTTTGGTGAGACCCGTTCTCACAGCCAGAACACTGTCAACAATGACAGCATCAACACCAGCAGCCATTTCCAATTTGGCATTTTCAGGATCGTTGTTCATCTGTCCATAGGTGACACACACCAGTCCCGTGGCCTTCACCACAGAAGCCAGTCGAGGACACTGGACTATAGTGTCTGCAGCTGAGACAATTCCCAGTAAATTCCATTTCTTTGCAAATCTGATGGCATTTTGTAGCGAACTAGCCCTCACATCAGCCATTGGCGCAGTACCAGCCTCAGTGAGAAATAAAATTGGAATTGAAGGCTGTTTCAACGAAAGTAAAACACAAATGTCAGGATGGAAAGAGGAAAAAATGATATCCCGGCCATCAGCATTCTCGTAAACGGTTTTCAGAATCAGATCCACAAAATGGTTCATATCTGGGGCTATCTGTCCCATATCCTCGTGCTCAGCCTCGTCCAGCATCGGGTACTTACATTCGATATTGAATCCGACGTTCTTAGGTAACTTCTTGAACAACTCCACAAGAGTCACAAATGAAGAGGCTATCGAAGAGCCTCGAGAATTTCCTTTGTAGCCTTTCAATTTCCAAGTTTTTGTCAATTTCATTCTTTCATTGCTGGGAGAGAAATCATGATCCTCGTTATCTTGGAATCTCGACCCAGAAAACAACTCAGACTTGTAAGAAACAGATTTCGCCCTGCTTTTCTTGTAGAGAAGGTAATCATCCTGAGATTGTTTCTTGCCGTTCTCATGCTGGTTCTCTCCAGTCGTGTAGTTCAAACTCATGAACTGCTCCAGTGTAAGGGCATGCATGGGCACATCCATTCCAGACTCAGCGACAAGAAAATCATGGTACACAACTGGCACATCGTCCTTGGTCAACTGAACATCAAACTCCACATAGGACGCTCCTAGAGATGCTGCAGCAATAAACGATTCAACCGTATTTTCTCCAAGCTGCAGGGACTTTCTATTTCTGCTGTTCATACCATTTCCTCTGTGTCCAATGACTCTGGAAGAAACTAGCGACTTCCAATAAGTTTCGGTTCTGTCCAAAACCATTTTTGGATGACTGAAAGGCTTGATCACCATGAATTCAAACTTCACCGTACCCAAAATTTGCAAGCTGTCGGATTCCAAAATCGGTAATGTAATGGAATTTGAAAGAGATCTCAGATTAGGTCCAACCTTCGTATATGCAGAACGCAAAATTGCCACCGCTCTTCCAAGTATCTTGCTATCTCTCTTTTCGTCTCCCGGTTGGTATGTTGGAACAATATCAAAGTAAATCACAGTATCTAAGGGATCACGATCAGCACATTTGAACGAGATAGGGTCGCTAGCTCCTCCGGGATTATCGTCCAACGGAAGATCCAGTAACACAGAAGGCTGTTCCAAGTCTTTAGCGCTGATTACCACTGATAGTGCTGTGTCCAATTCAGTGCTATGGGCTCTCCAGAGTGGAACTCTTTTCAAATCAATAGCTGGGGTATTGTCTCTAAGGTCTGTGATTCCTAAGGTAATAAGAATGAGCGACTCATTGGTTTGCAAATAGCGGTGACCAAATGATTTGACAGGCTTTGCAGTAGGAGACACTGATCTCTGACTTTTCAAATGTTTTAACACGCTTTGGTTCACATTGTTATTTGAAGCACTATCATTATAGTCTGGAAGTCTGTCAACGCTTGTGGCAGACTCCTGTACTTTGGATGGTCTTGCTTGCGGAGATAAAACAGGAGACATGCTATTCTGCTCCAATAGAGTGTAAGGATTATAGTTGTCAGGTGTCAGCAATTTGCAAATTTCTAAATGACCTCTCAGACCAGCATGTTCTCTCGGAGTCCAGCCACTGGTATCCATGGTGTCGAATTTTGCATTATGTTTCAACAACAACTCAATGGCCTGTTTGAATCCTTCTGCTGAAGCAACAAACACAGGAGTCCAACCAAAGGTAGCTTCACCCAGCTCAGTGTTGGCATTGTTGTCCAACAAAAATTCAAGGGTCTCAAGTAGATTCAGCTTGGCAGCTATGTACAATGAAGTCTCTTTGTTGTCTGCATCACAAAAGTCAATGCTGATTCCATTACAAGAAAGGAGCAAACCAATGATTTGTGGCGAATTCAGTCTAGTAGCCATCAAGATTAATTCCGGACAAGTGAGGGAGACGTCTTTAGCAATTGCACCAATCAACGCAGCTGTAGTCTTTGGGTGCTGACCCAATATTGCCAAATGTAAAGGAGTGAGCTGCTCGGAATCTCCCCATGCTTGAACATTGTCAAGGGAAACACTTTCGTTATAAAGTCCCCATTTTTTCAAAAACTCAACGATAATTGCTGTGACTTGCTGGAGACCAAATTGAGCGGCATAGTGCAAAGGCGTCCTTTTGTAGTTATCTTTTTGCAAAATTGCAAATTTGAGATGAGCAGGCAAATGATCAAATGTATAAAGCAAACCTTTTGATGAATCATTGGAATTGATTCCATCAGGACCAAAAGTGCTCACAAGTCTATGGTTGATATCGGTAGGGGTATGGGCGACGGGAATAGATTTAATTTCAGTATCGTTTTGTTCTTCTTTTTTCACAAATTGTTTGCCGAGAGCTATCACATGGTGGTGGATAAAATTACGCCCACTGATATCTGAGGAGTCAGAAAGGATGGGAATAATTTCAAGCAATGAATCGATACATTTGTAGCTGGTGTTGAGCGTGGCTTTATTCAGCAGAGACAACAGTACTTTCAATGGAGCCAGGACTGGTGACATGTAATCCTTGATCAGAGTTTGATTTAATCCGTCAACGTCATCTTTAAGAATGAGGTCAATGTACTGATCTAGCACAGAGTTTTTGTGAGCAGGCTTGACGTTGGAATTCAATCCAGGGGCAACCAGTGAGGAAGTGGAGGAGTTCAAAATGTTGATGTCTATATTGGATATTGACGATGCGGCAGAAGAACCCATTTTTCCCAAAGACAGAGCAGAAATAGCATTTGCAGCAGCATTTGCAGCTCCTGTTGAGGAGGAGCCATTTCTAGCACTCTCGTTGTAAACGTCTATCGGAACAGGCTCCTCTTTTGATTGTCCAGAAACTGGGAGAAGTTGGTTCAAATATAAGTTTATCAGATTCAAATTTTTCACAATGTCTGTCTCGTTTGAGAATGGCAGAGGATAGACTCTTGCATTGAGATATGTATCTTGTCTGTTTGTTCCTACTTTCTTGTCCAGTTTCTTTAGTATTTTCCGAAATCCTCTTCTGTTGAGCTCTCCGAACCATTTAAGGTTTCTAAAACAGTTTCTGAGTCCCAGTAGAATTCCAATAACTTCTTCTGCCTCCTCTTCATCGTCGAATTGAACTTCTGTCGGTGCCAAAACGGAGGTGATCTTTTTGAGTCGGCGTTCATACTCACTGTACTGCTTGTTGTAGAAGTCATCGACCCTTTCGATGTTTCTGTCAAGATTGAAGAAAAACGAAGCCAGCTCGGCTTTGATTTCCGAGTTGTTAAGTGTGTCTGATCCAGGATTTTGTGCCAATAGTTCTTGTTGTTTTTGAGATAAAACCTTGATCTGTTTCTTGAGACTCTTGTAGTTCATATAAGAGTACTGCCATTCCGGGACCTGATGGCCCAGAAACGTTTTTCCAAACTTCATTTTGGAGTGGGAACCCTGAGAGCTTACCCTGTATTGTTCCAGTGGGTGCTGAGGAAGGTGGCAAACAAAACAAACAAAAAAGCGATGAGGGATCTCTTCGGAGACGAAAACAAGGCATTTCTTGATACGGAACATGTTTTCTCGCGGTAGCAGTTTCCAGGCACATGGCACATGGGCTGGCCAAAAAATTAT
Organism: Ogataea ortonii; assembly: GCA_030561785.1. Taxonomy (NCBI): domain Eukaryota; kingdom Fungi; phylum Ascomycota; class Pichiomycetes; order Pichiales; family Pichiaceae; genus Ogataea; species Ogataea ortonii. The sequence goes on from JAKTYE010000045.1 coordinate 21,005, forward strand.
TGTCGCGGCTGTATGCAGAATTACCCCAGATTCCCGGAATCAGTCACCGCAACGTGTTGGTTCCAAGGAGGGTCACAGGGGTCACAGGGGACATTGGCCTCCAACACGCTATTGTCATATCTTACAGACTTTATATATGCTTGCCTAGTAGTTTGGACAAAGACCGTCGCTTTTAACAAGACGATAAACCTTTTGCAAAGGGTTAGGTAGTCAGTAGGTGCACGGATGTATAGCTGAGAAAAGATAAGAATACTCACATCATGTACGGAAGCATTGATGAATTGTCTGGCCTCGAGTGTCATCCAAACTTTCAACATCGAAAGCTTGTTGGTGTTTTGGAAAATGAGCTTGCCATCCTGCAAGCTGAGTTTTCTCAGAATAGGAAGCGATCTGGTGTGTGTTAGTATTCAGTAGGTTGGAAACCCAACGTTCCAGGCAAATACGCACCTTGCAAAAAGATCTAGGTCCGGGTCGAGTTGCCGACCAATACCTTCCATGAGTAAAATGGCCACAATTACAGTAATAAAGTCTCCATCCATCCGAACGTGGTGAGACCTCACCATACCCAACATCTGGTCCAGCAAATCGCCAATGGAAATGGATCCAAGTGTAAACGTTCTTTCTTTCACTCTGTTGACCAATCTTTCGACTTTGATCTTGAACAACTCCTTATGAATGGCACTTCCTGGAGTTTTCGACCGCTCAATCATCAGAGTACCTGCTTGATACCCGTCAAACTCGGACAATGCATTGAACAGAGAGATAAAGTTGTATCGATCGTGATCATCGAGCTCTGTGACCAATCCTGTGTCGATCAAACAGATCTGCGGTCTATAATTTTCCGATCGCAATCTCTCTAGTTCCTTCACAAGCTCAGTGTCTTCTTTGATCTCCTTTAAACGACACGTCAAAGTGTCAGTTTCTTCCTCGCCAGACAAAACTTCCTTTGTCTTTTTGTCCTTCTTTACAAATCTAACAAATATGTTTCCCGGGTGAAGATCCGCATGGATGAAGTTGTCCAAGATGAGCATTTTCAAGAATGAGTCGATCAGCGTATCGCTCATCTCTTTTGTGAGTGTTTTTCCAAATTTTTCCTTCAGGTTCAACACTTTGTTCATCGAGATCCCATTCACCTGTTCCTCAATCAACACTTTTCGAGAGCTGATTGCCAGATACGGTTTTGCAAACTTGAGGTCATCTCCTTCCGGGAACTTCTCTTTGAACTTCAAGATGTTATGGCCTTCAATTCGTAGGTCCAGCTGGAGTTTCATCAACAGAGAAAATTGTTCCACCTCCTGGGGCAGCGACAACCATTCCATTGTTGGCAAACAGTCCACTATGTAGGCAAAAAATTTCATTATTCTCAGATCCCTTTCTATCTTGATCTCAATGTTTGGGTGTACGACCTTCACTGCAACAGATGCATCGTGGTCCTGACCCTTCTCCACAAATCTCTTGCTCAATTTCGCTCTGTAGACTTGAGCAATTGCTCCACATCCAATGGGAACAGGGTCAAATTCATCAAAGATGTCGTCGATTGTCAGTCCGTTGAATGTTGCGGAGATAATCTTCTTGGTTTGTCTAAGAGAATGCGACTTGGCATCTGAGTGAAGCTTACTGAGCTCTTCACATAATCCCTTGGAGAATATATCGGTTCTCGACGCAGCCCACTGTCCCAGTTTGATGAAAGAAGCACCGGCACACTCGGCACAGATCCTCACAATGCGATACCAGAGTAAAGAGCCCGATCTTTCTCCTTTTTTGTTCCTTTTTCCAAAATAAACTATTGGGTAAAATACAACAACTGGCACAAAAAGCGATGTCAACTCAACAAAGCGTCCTATCGTTATCAACGGCTCCCAAACGTAATCTATGAACCAGTAATGGACAAAATAAATAAACCCAGTGTATTTTTTGGAGGTTCTGGAACGCCGGATTTCAATCTCCTCTCTTTCCAATTCATCCTGAGATGCCTGAAAAAGACCCATTTCAAACGTTTCGCAGTTCTTGTCGGGTTTCAGTTCGTTCTTATTCATCAAAACTAAAGGTTCCTTATAGAGCCCTTTGTAAAGTCTGGCTTCACTCAAAATCGAAGAGGAATTGTACGAAACCATGCCCACTATGCCCACTATTCCAACCACAGTTATAGCTGATAGCACTGGCTTGCCCTTTGGAGCCTGTCTTGTTGTATGTATGTACATCTTTTGCAATTGGGGCAACTTTGCTATTCGGTTGTGTCCAATTCCGGCTTTGGGAAACTGGGTCAACTTGGACAGTGAGCGTCTTACACTCATCATCATTGATCTATCTTATATTTCAATGGGCTGCTCTTGTTTAAAATCGGTCATCTACCTCTTTGGACACCTTTCGATGAGTTAAAGATCTTGTTTGCTGAATCTGTAAGTGAACATTTTTCGTTGCGATCTGAATTTTTGGATCTCGAAAATAATAATCATTTAGCACCACAAAATACCAACGGACAAACCAGTTTTTGGATGCCATGAACCTCCTTCATACCAGAATATACAACTTGAAGCACATTGAACTCGAAAGCTTCTTCGTTTGCAAAAAAATGCGGTCCCCTACAGCCAGCTCGAACAGTAGTTCTTATCTATTATAAGTACATCTATGTAAAGCAAACCATTGAAACCAACGGAATCAATGAATTAAAGTTGTTCCTCCTTAATCACATCGATCAGCCAATCAAGACCCTCTGTTAATCCTTCGCCCTTTATAGCACTGCTGGCCACAATGCTCCAGCTTCTGTCTTTTAGATCCACTAACCCTAGTGCCTTGGAAACCTCAGCAGCAGTCAGTGCTCCCTGTTGATCTTGTTTGTTGGCAAACACCAACAGTGCGCTCTCTGAAAGTTCCTCCTCTTTCAACATCATGTGAAGCTCCTTCTTGGCCACCTCTATACGCTCCTTGTCTGTGCTGTCGACAACAAATATAACCGCTGCCGTGTTAGCGTAGTAACACCTCCAGTACGGACGGATCGATGTCTGGCCTCCAAGATCCCACATGTTGATTGATATATTCTTGTACGTGAGTGTCTCCACATTGAATCCAATAGTCGGCTTGGTTTTCACAACCTCACCCATTTGCAATTTGTACAGAATGGTCGTTTTTCCAGCACTGTCCAGACCAAGAATCAGTATTCTTATCTCCTTGTTTACCCCCCATAGTCTGCCGAAGATACCACTGAAGACATTACCCATCTTGAATGAGTTGTTTTATTTGCCGTCGTCCGTTATATAAATATTTCAATAGTCGCCTGTACAGTGTCTGTAGTCCTGTGATTTATGAGTAAGTTCAATGATGACTTGGTCGTTGTCTCACTTGTTTCCGGATACTCCAATTCCGTGTTAAGCCTCGTTCTCAGTTCGATTCAAGTAGACTTCCAAATGCCCCTTACTAATGGTCTAAAGTTACCAGCAAACGGAAAAAAATTGGGTATCGCTACTAAGTGGGCAGGGTAAGTTTTCCCTCAAGATGGTTTTACCATGTCAAGTGAGCATATTAGAGTACTGAAAAGGGGCATAGAATGGACCTTCACGGCTTACACAAGGCTCAATTAGCAGCATCAATGTCATCCACACGCTGTAGAATCGTCCTGATCATTTCATTGCCAAGCTTGTTTGCCTCTGGAAGCATAGGTCCAAAAAACTCTTGTGTCTTCTCGAACCGTTCTTTGTACAATTTGTAGTCTCCAAACGAAACAATGCTGGACCATTCTCTAGCTGCAATCACAAAGTTCATGTCATCCTGTCGAAACGTAATCTCAGAAACACTGTCTTCTAGACACATTTCCAGCAATCTGGGAGTACAAAACAAGTACTCTGTAACCCCAAGAAAGATCCTGAATAAGGGAGTAGAACAAATGATATGGTCGTACGGAACAATTCCAAGACAGCTCCAACTGTCCACAATTGCCAAAAGAGATAGATGCGAGTTCGGATGGCGTCCTTCTGGCGGAATTTTGCTCAATGAATATTGTTGCAGCAGGTCATCGTCCAACAATAGACTATGGTCGGGTTTGAGGTGCCCAAAAACCTTCTCCTTGGCACGGAAAATTCTTTTTGCAAGAGCCTCTTTGTCATTTTGTATCATTAGTGTAAACAGTTCGGTGCACGAGTTGGCATATTGTAGGATCTGTTCGTGCGCAGACTTGTTAGTAATGGCCAGACCAGCATACACATGATATTTGTTAGAGTAAATTCGTAACGAAATGTTGATTTTGGCGTTTTCCAGGCCTCCTAGCCATCTCGGGGTCTCCCAGGGATACTGGTTGTTGTTGTGCCATGCAACACCCATGCTCAAAAAAGCGGCATGTGTCACTGCCTGGGTATCTGCTGTGATTCTGTCATGGTCCTGATAACTTAGATAGACATGTTTGGATTTCAGACACGAAAGCACAGACTCCACAAAATCGAAACTCTTTTGTGATGCCCTGTGCTGAATCAAAACCAAAGGCTGGCTGACAGGGTTCACCTTTGGGCCATGCAGAGAGTGAACAGAGACAATGTCAACATCTTCGGGAAGAAACTGTTCGAAAGCAGTTATCTCCAGGGCTTTGCACGAGGTCTGACCCCCCACAACAGCCCCGACTTTTGTCGATGGAGCATATGTCTTCACGATGTCCGCAATGTGTTCCGCTTCAACGCTATAAATGATGAAATCAGACTTTCTGGACACATGATGGCCGTTTTTGCCCACTTCGAAGGACTCATTGGCATTTAGGAACTTGGTGTAGTTCTCCTCACGGTCACATCCACAAACCTTCCATCCAGCCTGCGAAAATCGCCTAGCATACAGCAATCCCATGTCTCCCAGTCCAATGATTCCTATGCATTTTGTCTTCTGAAGTTCCTTTAACTCGGCATCTTCGAGAATAGTCATTCTGAGTCTGTTGATGTCGTCCGAGGCGAGCACAAAAACACCAATATCCACTATATGAGACCTCTGTGATCACTGATCATCAACTGAGAGGCTGATGATGAACCGATGGAACTATGAGTTCTAAATTGTAGAGAAAAAGAGTTTTTGACGCTCCCATCTTCCGTCTTATCTGCCAAACAAATTTCGAGCCTTTATTTGTTTTGGTTTTTTACCTGTTCTGTTGATCTGAAACTGACTTGTTTTCTTTGTTAGTTTCTTTTGAACCGGCATTCCATGGCACTTGTCGTTCAGGGCACGCATATAACTGCATTTTCCAAGAGTATATTACAAGGAAAGTCGTCAGTTGCAGTCATAAAGGTGAAAAAGTAGTTGTTCTGCCAACAAAAACACCTCAACATGGCTTCCACGAAACCTCTTCCAAGCCTCCCGGAATTCATAATTCCCTCCGAGAAACCAGGAACGAAAGAGGATGAAGACATGAATGCATTCGTGTACTGTTCGGATTACAATGATGAAAACTACAGAGTTTACAAAGACCAATACAAGTTGAAAACAGACTACAAGTATGGAAATGTAAAAGACGAATATGACGTGGAATTCCAAAGAAGAGACGTTAAAGATGCAATCCACATAATAACTTCGGAAATCAAACGCAAAGGAACTAAATCACCTCATTTGTTGCTACCTTTTAGGCCGGATCAATTTGACTCTAAGCTCAAAAGATTACTCAATCAAATTTTCAGGAAAGGTGAATTGGAGACAAGCGAACATATCACAGAAGTGGTGGCAGACACTGACGAATACACTTTGATTAGTGCTCTCAAATTTTTTTGGTGCAGATTACCAGGACAATGTGTTATTGGATGGAAGACGTACACGAAATTCGTCACTCTGGATGAAGAAGCAGGTTTTCCTAAAAGAGCATTTCTGGATTTGATGCCAACATCTCTTTCGTCAGGTGCCCATGCCTCGATCGTGTATGATTTTTTTGATCTTATCGTGGCAATGGCGTTGAACTCCAAGTATAATCTGCTGAGCCCCAGAAAAATCACTAAAGTTTGCGGTTTATGGGCTTTCCATCCAGTCAGAAACAAAGGTTCGAAAATGCCCAGCTTTGAAAGAGGGTTGTACGAATGGATTCCGGCTGGTGATGCTACCTTCCACCTACTGTTATCATTTTTGAATGCAATGCCACCAAAAGGTCAAACAGACAAACTACCGAAAGCTCTGCAACAAATTCTCAAAAGCTCCGTCTACCCTCCACCACCCACCACACATTCTTCCTCTTCCAGATACCTTCAGGAGGTCCCAATGGTCACAATCAGGGTCAATAATCCTTCGAAAAATCCTGCCGAGTTGCTGGCCAGAGTTTCGAAGACTCTCAAGTTTGATGACCCAACGGTATTTTATACAAGAGAAGACTATCTTTTGTTGAAAAGGTTGTTCAAAGACGTGGATGGTCTGATTTCTAAGCTTTCCAGCGAAGGAAGCAGAATTTTAGACAACATGTGCATATATGATGAGGATATGTTATCAAATGGAATGTCAAAGGGGAACGAAGTGCCGGTCAAGCTGATTCCAGGTTGGTCCTCTGACATGGTCTCTCCAGTTAATGCTAAACGGAAGATGACAGACTTTTTCACTGCCAGTGTCAGTAGAGCTAGCATTGATGACTATTTTATCTGGGCCTGGCTTGCTTCGCTTGGTAGCGAACAGACCAGTGCGAAGAAACAGACATTTGGTAAAACTTACATCATGGAAGTTGAGTTGGCGGAGGGATTCAAGAAATGGGCAATTGTTGAAGAGCAAGATATTGAACGAGATGATTACGATATTGACATTGAGTTGAAGAAGGAAAAGTTGAGGGAACTTGAGGAGAAGATTGATTCGGCAGAGAAACAGGCCGAGAAAATCAGAAGAGCGGCTAGGGATAGGGTGATATCTGAATCTTCTTCTCAGGATCCACATAACGAAATGGTTGAAATCACAAATCAGGTTGGTAACCTTCAAATAAGAGCTAACGATCCGTTGCCTGCTCCGCCTAATTCATACTCAGTGACTCCAATGCAAATGCAAAAATCTCCAAGAGACAAATCATCTGCTCTTCCCCCTCCACGTCCAACGAAACAAAACCAGACCTCACCGATAAGGAACGGCTATTATCCTCAATCCAACAAAGAGAACAGTGAGAAGTTTGTGGCTCCTTTGAGTTCTTCTCCAAAACATTTGATGCCACCGGCTGCTTTCAATCACTCTCCTGAGCCTGTTTCTAAAGACTATGGTCACTCGCGTCTTGATCCATCCTCTACTAGGAGAACTAGAGAGTTTGAAAATACACACATTCCAGATGATTACGCTCGGACTCCTGTGAATGATAACCAACGGTCGCCTAATGTCAGAGGAGACAATACGTATAGTGGCAGCTCTTACTACACAGCAGCAGCAGCACCAAGTTCTTCTCCCAAGAAATCTGGCGCACTCAATGTTGAAAATAGAAGGCCTCCTCCAGGTGGCTCTCAACTGATTTCTCAAGGAGTTGTTTACACTCTAAACAACAGGTCGCCTGTGAGAAACAACGCCTTCCAAACCACTGTACCAGAATCCCAGAACTATACTCCAGCAAGTGATTCTGTGATTTCTCCACCCAGTGCCGCCTTCAAGACAGATGATAAGGAGAAACGGACTTCTAAAATATTTGACGACATTGAGAACTTGGAGTCTGAGCTCAAGGGTGTTCTGGAAGGCTCGGATCTAGAAGAAGAACAATTCCAAGATGCAGAATCGAGACCAGTTTTGGCTAATCGTGTTGAGCAGCCGGTCCTGGAACAACAAAAAGAGCTCCCTCCTTCTCAATTGCCTCAGCAGACTCAGCCAAGACAAATGTACGAGACCCGCAACATCTACCCTCCTGCACATCCTGCACACTCACAGACAAGTTTTGGATCTCCAGAACAGGTGGCATGGTCGCCGTACTCTCGGGATCCGAGATCTGGATCTTCTTCTCCAACTCGGTCTACTCCTTCCCAGCTTGGCCCACGCGGGAAGTCTAACTCTCCTGTGAGAAACTCATACGGTGGAGGTCCCTATGGAGGATCTGGAGGCCCTGGAGGCTGGTTTGATCAACGACCTCCTGGTAACTATTACCCTCCACCTGTGAACTACTATCCTCCCGCACAATATCCTGCTCCGTACCCTGCTCCATATCCTGCTCCATATCCTGGCTCGTATCCTTATCCTGCTGCTGGAAGTCCAGGACCGGCCCCAAATATGGCTTCTGCTCCACAAGCAAAGTATCTTCCTGGTCCATACTACCAGGGGTATGCGCCACATCAGGCTGTGCACAAAGGTGGAGTTCCAGGTCCTGGTTACGCCAATAATGTCATCAGCCACATGCCTCCTTCCACCAAGTTCAACAAGCTACACGGGGCTAACAACGCTGCCAAAGGGAAAGCCAGAAATGCATTGATGAATGGGGATTTTGGGATATAATACTGTTCTTCTGTGGTGGTCTTATTGGTACATTTTTCAGTCATTTTTTTCACTTCTTTATAGACTTTAGTGTTGCTCAGCCACAATAGACATTCCTCTGGGTGCAAGAATAAAAAAGCAGATCGCGATCTTTTCGAACTTGAGCAAAGGACTTTGTTTTACAACTGGCTTCCACTGGTGATTCCAAGAGCACCAGCTGAGCTATAGATAGCATACCCGTACAATTTACGCGTATATCAAACAGCATGTCGAAATTAGTGACATTACGGCTTTCTCCAAGCGTGTTATCGGAGTTTAAAGATCTTCCCACAGAGCTTAACAAGACCACGAAGACAAGCCGGTCGAAAGTCAAGGTCAAAAAGGAACATATACCGAGTCCGCTAGTACAACCAACTCCATTGAGAATATCTTCTGGTCTGGAACAATTGCTTTCGTCGCCTACTCAGCAGGAACTTTCGAACGACGACTCTATAGAATTGACACCTGCAGGGAAGAAGAAGCCTGTCAAGAGTGCCAGCAAAGGCGGTAATAAGCGGCAAAACATTCCATCTTCACCAGCCCCAACAGACACTCCTAGTAGAGCTGATACGCCATTGAGCGTTTCGGGTGGAGACAAGAACGGAGGAGCTCCAGGAGCAACCTCACTGAGAATAGGAGCACTCACCATGAACTCGAACTCTTCGGGAGATTTAGACAAATCTGGCAGACCTTGTCGGAAATGGTACAAAGATACTCGCACAGTGAGAAGTTTCAGCGGATACGACTATGCAATTGGGTTGTGGAAAAGTCCCGATTCCCTAACGGTCACAAAGACCTCGATACTCATAGATAAAGACGGCAAGGAGGGTAGTGGGTTAGAATCAGCTGCTGATTCGCCTACTAATTAGAATGATAATACACAATGGGTACAAACATTATAAAACACCGTCAACCCAATGATACGTTCCGAATATTAAGAGCATGCAAACAAAGGATGTCACAAAGCTTGCAAGAACATACAGCACTCTTTGGTATTCTAACTCGAAGCTGAACAGCTCATTGACAAACGTGGATATGGTGGTCAATGTTCCGCAAAAGCCTCCCGCAAACCCCTTCACGACCGCTCTTTGCAGTTTTTTGGTCACAATATAGTCACCGGAGGGCTTCAGTCCGTGTAATAAGAGATACATCACGGCCAGAACCAAAGAACCACTAACGTTAGCAACAAAAGTACCCAATGGGAAGCTGTACGTGCGGTTGAGAACCGAGAGTTTGTATCTTAACAGACACCCAAAGGGAGCAAAAAGCAATGAGAACGCCCAAGATTGCTTCCAGAAATTGTTGTCTGACAAAACACAGCAGAGCATAAGGTTTGCTATCCATGTTGCGAGTCCCACGGCAGAAATGACAAACTCTATAATGTTGCAGGTTTTCCTCTGAATGAAAGGAAGGTTTGGCTGAAATCTGTTGAGCAATCCAGAAAAGTCTGTGCCTATGTGATATCCCAGAAGCGAGACTCCGAGCTGTACAAACATGACAGAAAAATATTCCATGGTTCCATAACCATGGTTTGGGAGACTGTGTGTTGTATTCAGGATGTCCAAAGTTTCAGTGAGCTGTTCCATGATGAGCGAGGAAAAGCTCGAGAGAGACCCGCAGAACCCTGTTGTCAGACCCAAATACAACAGAATAGCTTTCTTTTCTGTGGCTGTTTCCTTTTGTAGAATCAACAACCACGGAAGGTCGTAGTGATTGAACATAGAGATGAGCATGCAAGCAGTCAAGTTTGACCAAATGCAAGATCCAGATGTACCTGGGTTTGGATTTATATAAGAATTCGAATAATTTGTCAATGTTGTCAATGCTTGTCTTGCCAAAGTTCCTATCACTGACCAAGCTATCAGCTGTGCATAGACTTCGATAGCACTTGGTTTTGGTAATTCCAATCTTTCTGCTCCATGACTAGGTTCTTCTATCAGTTCGGTCAAAATTGACTGCATTTCTGTGGACTCTCGGGTTCCAATTGTGGAACGTGTCCGTGTTCGCATGGGTATGATCTCATCTATTGATGTCATTATGCCAAGCAAAATGGTTCTGTTTATGATTTTTCTTTACGGAGTAATTGTAACGATAAATAGATGAGTCTAAATTTTTTTTTGACGTCTCCGCCTCGCTCTTATAGCTTCCGAAAAAGGAACCAAAAATACCTATTGTTTTAGATATTGTTCCCCTTTAATACGTTCAATTTCTAGCTGTTGATATCCAAAACGCTGCTATTTGCACACAGCTACTGACCACACGACTTACCATGAGCAGTGAAAACAGTTTCAAACGGTATCTTTCGTTTTCAAACGCTCCTTCGATCGTGAGATCGAACCAGAAGGACTCCTACTTTGAGAACATTCTCAACAAACAGCTCACAGAGGTCGTAAAGGTGTTCACAAACTCAAGATTCATCCATAAATATCCCGAGGAGCTGCGGAGTGTGTCGACGTTCCTTTATTTAGGACTCACAACGCTGTTGGGGTCCAAAACACTCGGGGAGGAGTACGTTGATCTCATCTACGTTAACAGAACGGGCAAAAAAGTGCCCAAGATTTTGCCCAGACTTGGCTACATTCTCTCCTGTACCGTTCTCCCTTACATTGTGAAGAAATACTTGAAGGAATTGAAGACTAATGATACCTCAGACTCTAAATCTATCATAGAAAAGATCAAACATGTGCTCAACAAGGCTACCTACTTCAACCTGATGGACCTCATGAGTCTACATCTGGCCCTCTTCTACTTCACAGGTAAGTACTACCAGTTCTCAAAGAGGATTTTCGGGCTCAGATATGCGTTCGGATACAAAGTTGATCCCGGCCAGAGACAGGCAAGAGGAAACTATGAACTGCTGGGTCTGTTGATCGTTCTTCAGCTGGCCTTCAAGAACTACAGCAACTTCAGGAGCCTGTTGTTGGCTTCAGATAAGAAAAAAGAATCTGAGACTGCAGAAAAAGATAGCAACAACAACGATCTCCTCTATTCCATGCCCGAGTTATCCCCACATCAACCGGTTGGGAAACAGGACATCAGTCTGTCCGACCCTACAGTTCTTCCCTACATTCCAGAAAATGCAAGAACATGTATGCTATGTCTTTCCTACATGACAAATCCAACTTGCGGACAATGTGGACATCTTTTCTGTTGGAATTGTATTTTCGACTGGTGCAAAGAACGCAAAGAATGTCCTCTTTGTCGGTCGAAAATGAAAGAGGCCAGTCTACTGCCATTGAGATAATGATGTCTATGAATAATGCATTGAATTTTATACACCAATGTGGAATAACACCTGTTTTCCCTTCTTCTTCTTCTTCGATCTCCCATTCTCTGGCAAATTATTGCTCAAAGAATCAAGATTGAAGGAGTTCTGGTTGCTCGAAGAGCCGTTGTCAGAACTTCCAGAAAACCCATTGGACCACTGGCCCTTAGAAGTATCCACAGGTTTGACTCTTGGAGGCTTGAATTTCGGCTGGGCTTTGGGCAATTCGGGGAACTCCTCCTTGCTCAAAACAGGTTCTTTCTTGGGAGTGTTTGACCTGCTAGAAACCGGGTCCAAATAGGCCAGTTTGACATTGACCGGCTGCGGAGATGATACCCTCACAACTTTGGCAACAGGTTTATGGATCGAACTGTTGGGTCTGGCAAAAGAGGAGCTTCCCAGCACAGGAGACGGCGTGGAAGCTTGATATCTGTGGTTTTTGGCAGCCAACGAGTAGCCAGGAACAGACGAGGCATTGATTGGCGGAGAAAGGGGCGGAAAACTATCCAGAGACTGTTTGCTTCCCTTTCTTGAAGAAGACTTGAGAGGACCCCAGCCATTTGGGGAGGCTGAGAGTTGAGGAGATGATGATCCGCTTGCTAGAGCCGGGAATTTCTCGTCCAGGATTTTTTGTTTGGACTCTTCTTCCACCAATTTGAGCAGACTTTTCTGTTTTGTCGGTTTATCGGGGAAAAGTTCTGCCATCTCATGGATCAAGAGACGATAATCGACGTTTGTGCCGGCAGCAAAGATATTTTTGATTTGTTTGAAAACTTCTTTGGCCTGCATTTGGTCGTTGCTATAAGAAAGAGTCACTTCCTGGAACCGGTCGAATAGCAACTGTGAATAGTTGAGATAATGTCTTGCTCTTTCTTCGAGTCTCATCTTTTTCACTTCGTATGAGTCTCTCGAAGGCTCTTCTTCTGTCTGCTTTTGTTTTCGATTGCCTGCTCTCTTGTTGAAGGTGGACAACTGTGCTCCAAACCCAGAGGAAGAAGAGAGTAAAGTTCTGTCTCCGCCAAAGAAATGACTGTGTTCCTTGATGAGATGTGCCCGGAGATCGAGTTCGTCACGAAAGACGACAAATTTCTGGTGCAAGCAACTTTGGACATTGCAAATATAGTGGTCGTTTTTGAAATGGTGGAACAGTTGGTCATAGTTTTTGAAATACTGGGGCTGAGAAGGGTCGATCTGCACACAAACGTGACATTTTTCGTGTTTCTCTCTCATATGAACAAACAACTCATCGTCGGAATAGAACCTTTTTCCTGTGCAAAACTTACACATTGGATGACCAGAAAACCCTTCCTGGTCTCCCTTTGATTGATGCTGTTGCAACTGACGAGTGGTGTACAATTTGAGCTCGCCAATAAAAGCTTTTTTGAAATTTGCACATAGGGAACAGTACGATTTATCGTGAACGTCTTTGCAATGTTCGTTTAATTGTTTGTAGTTGCCAAAAACAAGCTCTTTGCACGCTTTTACTGGACATTTGTACTGCAAAAGTCCCAGAGTTTGTAGTTCAGAATTCTGTGAGGTGAAATCGATGCCGTATTTCTCGTTATGGGCCACGATCTCCGACTCGGGCACCGTTGCAAACGACTCGATCTCCAGCTTATCAGTGTGGATGATTCTCTCATTTTCTGTGCGGCAAACAAGACACTGCTTCTTCTCGTATAAAGCACGCTGTCTGAACGAGCAACGATGGCAAACACGGTGGCTGCACGGCGAAAGAGCAGCAATCTCAACGGGATGGGCACAAACAAGACACAGATCGGTGTCGAGCTCCGCTTGAGTCTCGGCAGGAACACCCGTTCCTGTGCGTCGGTCAGGACCGGGTTTCCGGCCCTTTTTCACCGTTTTTTCTCCTGTTTCAGACCGATCCATAGCAGAAGACGAAGCTGTTTGCACCAAGAGCGTGGGCGGAGAAAAAGACTGTCCAATACACTCGTCTTTTGCCAGAGAACCGGTCAAGGAAAAGCTTTGAGAAATTCTGGAGACTGGCTATTTTTTCTTGCTAATGCATTACGTAAGCCAAAAAGAAGAATTGGCGAGGAATTTTTCAGTTTGGTGATTGACAGTGGAGAGGAAGAGTAGGAGGAACAGGAGGACGAGAAGAGCCGTGGACAAGGATGCCGTTCAATCTGAGTGCTACGCTGAACATTGTGCGTGTTCTGTTTGAGCCGACTCTGTGTTTACCACATGCGGTGGTGCCGAATTTCAACGGCCTGCCTGTTCCGCTGGCTGTGGCTGGGGTGCCTGGTGACAAGATCCGTGCCGTGGTTTTGGACAAGGACAACTGTTTTGCAGCTCAGGACGACGACAAGGTGTGGCCCGAGTACGAACGGCAGTGGGAGCTGCTGCGCAAGACGTATCCCAATGCACAGCTTCTGATTGTGAGCAACTCTGCCGGAACTAACGACGATGCCGGGCACTCTCAGGCGCAGGCTCTGGAGAAGCGTACCGGGGTGCCTGTGCTTTTGCACACGACGAAAAAGCCCGGCTGCCACCACGAGATCATGGAATATTTCCGTGCGCGCGGCTTGTGCACGCGGGCGAACGAGGTTGCCGTGGTGGGCGACAGGCTCTTCACAGATATTGTGATGGCCAACACGATGGGGGCGTACGGTGTGTGGGTGAGCGAGGGTGTGAAGCGGTCGGAGTCGCTGGTTTGTCGAGTGGAACGGGCTGTGTATCGCTGGCTGGTCGGAAGAGGGTATTCTCGAGACTAGAAGGCCGGTACTGACTGCCCTGTGTTGCCACCGGGGAAATAATTTTTTCCGTGGTGTTCGCGGGCAGCCGGTCGGGCAGCCGCCGGCCTGGCGCCACGGCCCTTATAAATAGGGAGAAAAGATCCAACATTGTCCTTTCTCTCTGTTTCTTCCTTCATCATTTGCTGTTTCCCATGCACAGCAATCTCAGAACGCTCCAGCAACTAGTCGAGGACTCGGCGGACGGGTCGCCCGTCGTGCTCGATATCAAGCCAGCCCGGATCAACGAGGTGACTAACTGGGACGCCATCTTCTCGGACCCCAAAATGCTCTCGTCCATGCTCATCTACATCGCCTTCATGATGGCCCAGCTCGGACTCAGCTACGCGGGATTTGTCTACTTCGAGGTAGAAAATCGACCCTTCATTTACAGCGTATCGCTACTCTACAATATAGTCGCCTCCTACTTCTTCCCAATCCTCATAGCCAGCACCATGGAGGAGAACCTCGAGAGCCCGTTTGAAAACCTGCGCCGCGAGGTGAAGGCGTGCCAGGGCTTCGCGATCTGTGTGGCGGTGCAGGCCGTGGCGATCTCGCTCTCTGTGTGGTCAACAATAACCCTCTTCAGAACCTCAGAGATCCTGCTGCTCGACTACGACTTCCGGTCCCGCCAGACGTCCAAGATCGACGTCACCTCGATGATCAGAGTGTTCCAGATCGTGTCGCTCTCGCTCACAGCGTTCGGGTTTCTCATGTCCCTGGTCAACCTCTGGATCACCAGAAACAGACTCGTCAGATACCTCAACCGCATAGAGAGACGCAAGCTCCACTGCCACCGTTCCTCCTCCCGTCTCTCCACACTGGCCCAGCAGGTCCCAGACGACCTCTACGAGGCCTATCTGAAGACCGTCAAGACCAGAAAGTGACCAGACGGCGCTCCCGCGCTGACGTAAGAGATTAGTAATAGTTAACGAAAATATGATGTAATTGATTATCAATACAAAAGCATACCACGACGCTCACCAGAGACGGTCGTCCGGTGTCTCTTTCCCTACAGATAGGCCATCCAGAGGGTGTCTGTGCTGGCGAGATTGCGCGGATTCACCGCGTGGCCAATGAGGTTCAGAATGAACTGTGAGGCAACGCCCTGGCCGCCCGAGTCCATGTGTCCAAGCTGCATCACTCTTTTGATCACAAAGTTCACATTGACACGGACAATTTCCCGCAAATGGGGGTCCTGGGCAGACGGTCTGTGTTGCTGGGTGAACCAGGCAACCACCTCGTCCCTCACAAACAGACTGAGGAAGTGTTCGATCTCAAACTCGGGGTCCGAAAGACACTGGGCAATGATCATCACGTGAGTAGACAGAATGCCCTCCATTCCGGCCTCTCCAATGAGTTTCTGAATGTTTGGAGTGAGTCTGAAGGGCACCATTTCCAAGGAACAGAACAGCGGAGCAGCCCGTTGTGCAGAGATGTCCAAAGAGCTGTTGGCAAAGGCGTTTGAGTGGGTTTTTCCGCTCGCAACTTTGTAGGGCAGCATTTCTGAGGTCCACACCTTTCCAGAAGCCTGGTTGATGTGGATTTTCTGAGGTTGTCTGGAATTGATGCACAGCATGTAGGTCATGAAGACGAAAGCTGCATACTGCGACGAGAACTGTTTTCTGAAGAGCCAGAAGTCCTCGAACCGCGGATAATGGTTGATGAAGAAGTCCTTCATGACGGTACTAGGAACCAGCATCGACTGGATGGCTGCGAGGATCTCAGTCTTCACACTCAGCAGGTCTGGCTTCGGCAGACGTGGGTCGTATGCTGCGTGTAGCTTCTCAATGGTGTAGGCAAACGGCTCGTCTCTGTTGAGACCCTTTTTCCGACAGTAGTCCTCGTATATAGACAGCATGTTCAGATAGTTTTCGTCATCAGACATGATACGGATGTGAGGCGACAAAGGAATGGCTATTGGCAGTGTGAGCTCGATATTTCTCCGTCTGGCCTGAACATTCTTGTACAGCGAGTCATTGAGGATACGGAAGAGCTGGAAAATACGCTCTTCTCTGCGACAATGACGGGCTGCCGGGAATTGCACGGCAAATGGATGCAAGGTACCGTCATGGCCACGGATGGTGATCCGTTTGTAGCACGCAGTGGGGCCTCTGACAAGCTCCAGGGTTGGCAAAAAGCGTTCAATCTTCACAAAATGGTTGTTACTCTCTTTGTTAAGGAGATATTGGCCAGGAACCTCAATGTCCTCAAACTTCTGGTGGTGGAATTGGCTCAAATGAGGACAAACCCTCTCCAGATTGACCTTACCAAAGTTTCTGTCCAACTTTTCCTCCAGACAGTCTTTCCATTTCTTCAGCTTACTGATGTAAGTCTCGAGATTCGGCTTGCTCTGGATAATGTCGATATCAAACTCCTCTCGGATGTGTTTAGGAAGCACAGTGTCGGCGAAACGGATGATGTTAGCCTCGGTGGCCGGTGGAAGTCTTGCATCCTCTCTCGGGTTGGCTAGACGGTTAAAGTACTGGACTCCGTCGTTGTAGAGAGCAACAACAAGTCGATAAGCGTCGCCGTCGTGACTCGACTTGAATCTCTGGCTGATTTGGTCCACCAGAGACTCTAAAGAGAGAGCAAGAAGAGGATATGCGGTCTTCAAAATGCCCATGATCTCCTCAACGTGCTGCCATGGCTGTCGTTGCAACGAAGGGTCGCCAGAACCAGAGACCGGCACTGCTCCAGGGGCCGTTGGGGTCGGAGGAACAGAGTTTTCGCCTGTTACATTGGCTGTGGTTGCTCCGTTCGAGCCGTTTGGACTCTGTTGCCCCGCCTGGGCGCCCTGGGATCCTGGAGATCCCTGAGAGCCGGTCATCTGCCGTCGTAAAACAGCAAAGTCCTCTTTGGTGGTGCGAAGCTGGAAATGAAGAGCTTGTGGATACGACTTGGCGATCCTGATCAGCACCTGGCGGGCCAATCTGGCCTCCCGGTGAGACAACGAGGTGAGAAGCTGCGGAATGTAAGTGACCCAGTGCCACACAGGCATCTCGCCCTGGTGAGACTCAAACGTCTCGGCAAGAGTTCCGTTAGAATCGTCCAGACTGATCAGCCAGAGAATCCGACACAGCAGTCTTCTGGTCTTGCTGTTCTTGTACAGTCCTGCTGCCTGCAAATAGCAGCTAATGGCGTGTTTGGCGTAGGCAATGTCGTTGCTCTCTTTGAACCGGGCGTCGTTGAAAAATCCCCATTCAGCCCACGCTTTCGGAAGGTTCAGGTCCAGCTGGACAGCCGTGGCAAACGCCTGGTTAGCCTCGTCTGGAGCGTTCAGTTTAGCCAGGAACATGCCCTTCAATGTGATGAACTCGGCCTTTTGTTGAGCAGCAAAGTACACCAGGTTCGTGTTGCTGATGACATCCAGTCCAGTGCTCAGCTCCGTAGGGTTCTGGTAGTGGCATTTGGCCTGTTCTCGCAGCTTCAAGAACGCCTCCTGGATCTCAATGTTTGGCAGCGTATAGATCTTTGTCAGCTGGTTGATACAAACCTCTGGCATATTGTGTTTTCTGGCAACATGTGCAAACCTGTTAATCACCCAGGCGATCTCGTGATAGCCCCGGAAAGCGTACGAATTGTTGTTGGTGTTGTTCTGCTGTAACGGAGGAATCAGAGGCATGTAAACCTTGTTGATCACATTGAAAGCGTGCTGTCTCCAAGTGACCAGATCATTCCAGATATTAATGTCGTCCCAGATGTTCGGCAATCTCTCTCTCCAGGCCTGTAAAACCCTCTTGAGCTCCTGAGATTTCACATCAAGGTTCTGGGCAGTCGTCGTAGCTAGACTTCGGTACACCTGGCTGGCCTCCATGAACTCCACATACTGTTGGAAAATGTGTAGCAACGAGATATGTGCTTCGGTGATTCTCGAGGGTAATGAATGCCATTTCCGAAGGGCCAGCTGGATTCCTTCATCGCAGTACCTTGTGACGTTCTGGATCGTCTCCTTGTTATGAGCATATCCCTGGAGACATAAAAAGGTCTGGAACATCTGTCTTCTAGGGGTCGGAACGTCCATCACAGTCTTAACAGACTGCTCCAATGGCTCTCTGTCAGAAATCCAGTCGGCAACTCTCCATCCGCACTCCAATAACAGGTCTGTGAAACCCTCGTGTTTTGCCAACTCGGTCAAAATGTCCCAATGTTGCAACTTCTCTGCACAGAGAATCCAGTTATCCTCCCACAGGGCATATTCAGACTCGCTGTAAGGTAAAACTCCGCTTCTAGCCTTGATCTGGGCATTCTCGTACAACTGAATGGCCTTGTCCCATAGTCCAATTTGCTCGTATGACAACGCAGCATTTGTTTCAAAGTACTTGGCTCTTCTTCTCCATAAGCCATAGAACATATCGTCCTCACGCAGGTTCGAATACATTTCAACCAAAGCATCTCTATTTGTCTCACGAATCTTCTGATTCTCAGTGACAGGATTCGACTCAATCTGCTCCAAAATACGGACTCCAGAATACCACGCATCGTAGTTCAGTCCTAAATATTTCACCAAATGTGGAGGAAGTTGCAACCCTTCACATTTGCCAGCAGCTTCCAACATCGTGTGTATCACGTTAGGCTTTCCATCTTGTTGTCTCACATGATAATCTTTGGATAATAGAGTCACAAACGCGTGCAGAAGATCGGACTTCACCCTGTTGCCAATTGCATCGTATGCAATCGGGAATAGAGTGCACCACGATTTGTGAATTGTCTCTGGACTTTGGTAAGAAATGTCCAGCAAAGGTTCGATGATATCCTTGGCAACAACCTTCAACGAAGACTTCATGAATGAGACATGGTTCTCAACAAATTGTTTCACGCTGTCGACTGTCTCTGGCTGTTCATCCTCGCTGAGAACAGGTATAGCTTCTGAAATACCAGAAAGCTTGGCCAGCTGGTGCTCCTCAGAAGTGTACTTCACCTCGTAATCTGGATCAAAAGACCCATAGAGCAGTTGTGCAGCTTGATTTAACCACGGATATTCCGCCAAATATTCCCAGTTCTGTTCCCGAATGATGTAAAAGAGTCTCTTGTCGATGTCTTTTTCTAATGACTTGTCGAGAATCGACATGAGCTGTTTCCGAATAGAAACCTCAGACAACTTCGTTCCAACTAAAAATGGATGCTCCATTCTCACAGTCAGCTCAGTACAGGCCATCGATGGATCGCTGAATATGTCGATGATGATCTGGTAGAAAGCCTTGGCCAGCTCTGTATCTCCTTTCATCTCGAACACCATCATTTTAGAGACAACACCTGCGTTCTCTTTGATCGTTGGGAACAGCTCATTTTTGGCAAAAACCCATCCTCTGGCAATCTCAACAATCTTCATCAAAAGCTCCTTGTCAACTGATCGGTCAATCAACTGAACTAGCAGAGACAAAAATATTCTTCTCTGATCACCGAGGGCAGATATCCTCATGGACGAAAAGTCCAAGATCTTCTTCAACAGCTTGGTGGTCATCTTGGCTTCATATTCGCTCTGTACAGCATTGGCGTCCGTGTTGGTGAACTGTCTGTTCTGGCTAGCAATAGCAATGTGGTCTTTCACCAGCTTGCTCAATGTTCTCATAATCAGAGGAATAAGCGAATTTTGTGCATCTGGTTTATATTGTGCCAAAGTCCACGATAATGTGATTCCCGCAGCAACCGAGTTCATGCTGTTTAGGTCGTCTGATATGACATTTGTCAAGAAAGAAAGGAAATTCTTCACCTCCTCTGGCTGTTCTTCCTCTGCAGGGGGGATTTCCACCTTGATGGCTTTCAAAATAATGTTCAACACCTTTTGTAGCGCCTCCTGTATATCGCGGTTGTCTGAGCGGATACATTTGTCCAGCAACTTTTGCAAGTACTCCAGATTCGAGACAATCCATTCAGAAGTCTTCCATTCCAGTGCAACACCTAAAACCTCTAGTGCATTCAAACAATAGCCCAGCACATTGCTGGTATTGAAATCTGCAGTGACCAGGAACCGTTCAAAAAAGGCAAGCTTGACACCAACTTCTGGCCAATAGTTTGGAGAAAGCAAGACATGGAGAATTTGCAAAGCTCTCTGACCCAATTCGTTCTCCGAAGCACGTTGTTGACAAATGCAAACGTATCTGATCAAGAAAGTGATACATGTCTCACGTTGTCCGAAAGGAACAGTGTAAGTAGTGAAATCTCTTCCCTTTTCTTTGACATCAACGTCTATTTTGGTCTCTTTCTCTTCTTCTGGCTCTTCCACATCCATTTTATCTTCGTCATTTATGTCGTCTTCCTCCTTCTCGGGTTTTGCAGCTTCCTTCTTCTCCTGTTTGATAGCCCTGGCCTCTTGTTTGGCCCTTGTTTCCCATTTCAGAATGAGTTCGCCCATGTCAATCGCCAGGAGCTGGTTCTCAGTGGAACTGTTATTCAAAATCGTCAGTTTCCCCATTGCAGTGATGATGTTTGGAATGAAATGGTCTCTTGCAACATAAAACAAATCGGAATGATGAACAATAAACTGGTAAACATTCAGTACTTGTGTGACATTGAACCCGTCCTCAGAAAGCACACGGCGAGGCCATTTCAGCCACTCCATCGTTGAGCCTATTCTTTCCTCCAAAACAGGAGCTAAGACATCGAGAGCTTGTCTCCCCAAATATCTAACGTCTACCTGATTGGCTTTCAGTAATGCAACAAACACCGGTGTGACAAGTTTAGCAGGTGTCTCAAACGATGCAACAAAATTAGCTGTAGAGACATATGCAGCCTGCTTGGTGATAACATCGTCAATGGTAATTAGATTCCAATTGAACTTGATAATCTCTTTTTTGTAATCCGACACAACTTCAGGGGCAGACTTGACAAGAAGCGAGGTCAACTGGAGCAGTTCAAGTCTGTAAGTATCTATTGAGCCTGCGCCTTCCTCAAAGGAATCTGTCAGTGTCGCTTGCCAAACCTTTTCGTTGAAAGCCTCGAGCCAATTTGGGGCATCCCTAGTGAAGTCAGTCAATCCAGTCAAATTGCCAGACTTGTGGATTTCGTAGATACACACTGGAAGGGAGATGTTGCGAATCAAGTAGAGTTTTGTTGCTAATAATACCTCAGCGTCAGCTGAGTAATCTATGATGTCCTTAAGGAAAGATTGACGGTAATCTGAGTCTGAAGACTTCACAATATCAGCGAAAACATAATCCGAGAAAACGGGCCTAACAGTGATACCATGAGAGCAAACAAAGTTTATGAAAGATATGGTATCCTTTGCCAAAGAGCCATTCAGTCTCAAAAACTTAACATTGAGTTCTTGGAGTTTTGTAAAAGACTGATCCAACAAGAAATAATCAGAAGACACAAGAGAGGACGTCTTTCTGTGCTTGATACACTCAGGTGAAACCTCCAACAATTTTTGAAGAACCTCAGATTTGCTCTTGAACCAGTCAGAGTCTTGGGATGCAATTGCAGCGATCAGGTCAACAAAGTTGGCAAACTTCACATACCTTGCCTCTTGGTTACTCTCTTCAGTGAGAGACTTGAGGAAGACGTCAAACTTCGATTTAGCTTGTTCTCTCAATTCTGGAGCCTCAGGAAGGCCAACAAAATAAGCAAACCTAGTACCGTAGACTCTGGAGGAAAATTTCTGCTCAAAATATGCGATAGACTGTTCGTTGAACCTATTCAAAAATCTTGCAATAGGAGCCCTGAATGGAGATATCTGGTGACGACGCAAGTTCGTTTCCAAGTAGAGTAAAGTATTCAAAAGCTCCTCCATGAAGGTGTACGCTTGAGGAGGTAACAGATGAAATATGTTCAAAATTGCCACAATTATTTGAACTGAAGCATTGTTATCGAGCTCTTGGAATGAGATTCTCTGTAACGCTTGAGGTTGAGCCCATGCCATCAAATGGTCAAGAAGCTTTCTTCCAATCTCAACTTTGAAATAGGAGATCAAAAGCTCAAGAAGCCTGGACAAAGCTTCCAATCCTGACACTGTCAACTTTTTGTGATCTGATAAGTTCATCAGCATAGGTCTTAAGCCACTTTGTAGTAACTCTTTTGGAAGTTTCGAATTTTGTGAAAGAACTTGCTTCAAACCACCGTGGGCAGCATTGATGATCTTCGAGGACTTAGCACATAAGGTTTTGAAAAACACACCGAGTATACGGATCCTAATTTGAGGTATTCCATTGGAAAACTCTGGTTTGGCTAGAGCCAGGGAAAGCAGTTCAATACACACAACTCTCAGTTTGATCAGTTGTTCTGATGTCCTATGTTCCGAGATTCTGTGTGCACTGATTAAAGACTCGTCATCAGCATCCACCAACGCCAAAGCTTCAGAGAGTAATCTGTTTAGCTCGTCGTTGAACTCTAGAAAAGTGTTCTCCAGCCCCAGGCAGAAAGTGATAGCGTCAATGTTACCAATCTGCATGTGGAATGGTAAGGCACGTAGAGGCTTTCCAAATATAGGTGCCAAGAGAATCCCTTTGCTTGGTGAAATCATCGTGGCGATAGGAACCTTGGTCACTTCAGAAAGCACTTGCAATGACTTCTGAGCTGTCTCTCTAACATTAGGATTTGAATTGCTCAAATCAAAAACTATTTGGTTGACAACAGACTGGAATGGCTGTTGGAAAACTGCGTCTTTTGAAACTTCTCTGTTTGAATCTTTCAATAATTTGAGCACCAACTCTTTCGCAACATCGCATACTTGAGAAGGAACATCAGATGGGATGTCTCTCAAAACAAAAAACATGGCCCTTGAGATCTCCAGTTGCCTCATAGCGAAGTAGCTAACAGGAATTCCCAGATCATTCATCATAGTTTGAAGTCCCAAACAACCACCCAGTTTTGTGTAATAAGCCTCCTCAAAACAGCAATGCACGAATTTTGAGCACATTCTTCTGATTGGTAAAAACTTGATGGCACTATCGACAGAACCAAACAAAGTCAAACAAGCATTGAAAATGATCTTCACAGATTCAACACCCATGTCTCTGACTGCCGGAATATGAAAACTCAATGCGTAGGAGATGGCATCAAAAATAGTATTTTCATTTAACGACTTTTTCCCCTCGTGGTTGTTGACTGTAAACTTGCAATTGAACTTGTAAGATTCAACCATAGTCCTTCCCAGATATAATAACACATAATGCTCACAAATACCTTTGATTAAAGTCTCAGCCTCTTCTTTGACTTCATCAATAGCCACAGAATAAAATAATGCCTCCAAAAGCCTTGTGAGCAGCTCCTCCTGTCTAGTGAACTTTGAAAGATCCTTTGGTTCATCTTCTGTCAGAGTAACATTTTCAAGTGCCTTCTTCTGCTTCTCTTCATCAGTAACATATGAGATAACTTGTTGTATTTTTTCTCCCAAATCCACAGGAATATCGTCATGGTCTATGAATAGTTTCAGTATTGAGGTGAGATAGTTGAAAGCACTGACCCTGTAATGCAACTTGTATCTAACATTGACCAACGTATTCAATGCAGTAGAGATTCCGGCCGTTATGGAAACAGGCACCTCCTTCGGAATACCTTCGATGCGGAACAAAGCTTCAATCTCTTGGTTGGTTGGAGTTTGGGCTTGCAAATCATGATGCAATCCAATGAAACTGCGATTTCTCCCACCCAATTTACCCAGAAGACGGAAAGTTGTGTGCGAATGTTGGTGATAATAAGGTAACGGTCTCAAATGTTTCCACAAAGCTTTCATAACATCTTCAATGACTGGTTCGATTATTGGATCAAAATACTCCGCTGTCAAGTTGTCAACACATAATTCCAGAGTTCTTAGGCCTTGGCTGATCAGCTCCTGCGAGCCATTAAGTGCATAGACAAGGGGTCTCATCAGATAGCTAAGATGAGGAACAAGGACACTCAGCCTAACAGGAACTGTCAAACATAATTCGACATATATGTCCCTTTCTTGAGGTCTCCTAGCTGTCTGGATCAATCGATTTAGTGATTCTAAAAGCACTTGCAAGAGAGGCAAAATCTCCTTGTACAATGCTTCGAACCTTCCACCTCCAATACTTCTGAATAACGTCCGTATGAGATAGAAGTAAACGATAGGTTCTTTGGCTGTTGTAGTGTATTCCAGAGACTTCAAAATCATTTTGTTCAAATGAGGAAGAATGACAGACTCATTAGCAGTAGGAAATAGATTGACGGACATGAAGCATAATTTGAACAGTCTGATCAAAATGTTCGACTTGATTATATCCACATCGCCTAGTTCATGTAATTTCGACATGACAAACATTATCAAAATGCCCGAAAAATTGGATGTGGTGATTTCGCTAGCCAAAAAGAACTGTGGAACATGCAGCAAAGCAGCATTCTTCAATGTTGCCTCAAACATGTTCTCCAACTCTGATTGGAGGACCTCATTGAACGTTGAAGGCTCGACATATATGAACATGGTGGCGAAGATCTCCATCAGATCTTTTTCTTCTTTTGATGATGTGATAGGCAAGTTAGGTCCACTAACATCAAAAGATTGCTTCAAAGCGGAATTTATCACGGCCGGTTTCGAACTTTGGAAAAAGCGAAGACCCGATATACACTCTCTGAAGAGGTTCTTCAAGATGTTAACTTCCTCACCATTGGATATTCTAGCGTACTCATTCCAGACTTGTGGTGTATAATCCTTTTGCGGTGATGGATTAGAATTTCTAAGACCATAGAATATTGACTTCAAGAAAGTCATCAAGGTTTTGAAAAGATAACGAGCGCTTTCCAAGGGGTCTTGAGAGGTCTGTTGAGAAACGGTAATCGGCAAGCTCCTATGGACCTCATTTCTAGTGAATTCTGTTGTCTCGGTTTCGTTATCGGTGATCCTGTCTATCTCCATCGCATCGTCGTCGTCAATAGCAGGATTGCTTTCTTTTGAATCAACAAGCTTACTCACGCTACTATCATCCACAGTTTTCCCTGTGAGAAGATCAAAATGTTTTCTCCACTCTTCCTTTTTGGCTTTTTTCTCCTGTTTAGTCTCAAGGAACTTTTCATGTTGCCGCATGATATCGGTATATTGTTCATTCAACATTCCAAACCTTTTCACAAAGGAATCAATCATAATAAGAAACAGCTGTCTAGCATCTTCCTTATTTTCCATCTTGAGTATTCTGTCCACCAGGTTCAACAACAGTTTAGCACTCATAATGTGCACAGTTTGAGCAAGGGAAGCATCCTGCAGATGCTCACAATATATTTCGACACTTTTCCAGATCTGCTGCGGAGTCAAGTTTCCATTCACGTGAATGAAATCTGCAACAATGGAGTAAGCCAATGGTCTCAGAGTTTCATGTGCTGTTAGTCCTTCTCCAATTATAATTCGATCGTCAAACAGGAGATCGATCTTCGGAAGAAAAGATGTTCTGAAATCCGTCGATAAAATGTGCCGAGAGGCATGTAGTAATTCTCTCCGTGCAGCTGCAAGTTCAGAAGGACAGTCTTGCAGCAGTCTGATGATCAGATCGGGAATTTCTTGGTGATACGGCTCCAGGGCATTATCAGCATTGTTTGGGCTTCTGCGTATAAACACATATGCCAGAAAAGAGGCAGCCTTCACCTGGCCAAGGATGAATTCGCCATACAATGCTCTGTTTTTGATGTCTTTGGACACTGAGGTGACGTAGGTGTTGTTAGCTTTTGCGGTCTCGTGTGCTTTCCTCTGAGCATACGCCTGTAATCTGAGCAGGCCAATCACTTGGGGAATAAATTTGCTGATTGAAGAATCGATGATATCTTTATAGGAGGAGTAGAGCGAGACCATAGTGATGGGACAATCTGCAATCATTTTGAACGATTGTGTGGCCTTGTTGAGCGGCTTTGGGGTGCTTTCGTCCTGCGAAAGTTGTGGGGAGCTTGGAGCTTCAACGTCTGGACTGTCTTTCGCAATCGAGTCTGCTCCAAACTCTTCCTCCACAACATCTGCAATGTTCTCATAGATTTCTTGGAGCAAATCGATGAACTCTTGCACTCTATCTGCCAGTACTGATTTGTAAGACTTGTGTAACGAAGTGATGATCTTCATACACTGAATTCCATTCTCCTCATTCTCCTCTCTGATGAGTTTCTGCAACACAGTCAGAAACTCGCTTGCATATGGTTGTAATGTCTCGTTAGTGGGCAGACGGTGAATTATATCCAAAACCAGGCTTCTGAGTTTCTGCTCTGGCGAATTGGAAACCATGCTCACAGGAACAATCTCCAATTGCTTCAGAAATATTGGAATCATGCTCTTCAGAAACTTCTCGTATTCCTGAGCCCCATTGTAGGTCTCAATTGTATCGCACAGTTCTGATAAAACAGAATGTCTAGCAGTATAATCCAGCGATTCATCTTCTAATCTCGACACAAAATCGCTTAAAGTGTCTAGATGCAAGGTCATGGTGTGGCAAATGAGCCTGTTTGCGCCCAAATCTCCAAAAACCTCTCTTTGTGCTGGATAACTACAAACAAAAGATAAGTCAAAGTGAACGTCAACATTCACGCTATAAGTTTTTTTTCTCTTCAACCACTCGGAAATGTGAAAAGTTTTTAGTCTTTTAAAATTCACGTGATTTTGATCTGGTGATTTTTTTCTTCATGGGGCCCCTTGGAAACGGAGCATGACATTTGGTACTATTTATATTCATTAGGGAGCGGATTGCAGCTTATCCCACAGCTTAGTATACTGGATGACCAGCTCCTGATATTCGGCAGCAGGGATAAGAGGTCTGTTGCCAATTGACCGAAGCAACACTTCAGGCGGAACAAAATACTCGTCGTTGAGTGAAATCTCCTTCAAAGGGAGGTCTCGAGGCCGTCCAGAGCCCTGGTGGATGTTTTCTGACTTTTCAATCTTTTCCTGGGAATCCTGGGCCATTTTTTGTGCAACTTTCACAATGTCGGGATTCTTCTGTGCAAATTCGTCAAAGATGCTCAATAAAGGAGTCGCGTTGGCGGCCTGTGGAGCTTGTCCTGTCAGATGTGAATTTCTTCCAAACACCTCGATGCCAGGCTTTCTGTAAGCAGTGGCAACTTTTTCAGTAGATGTTATTACCTCCACTCCGCTTGTATTCTCGTTTGGTTCCTCGTTTGAGCCGGTGCAGGAAGTGGGGGTATAGTTCTCTCTGGCAGCTTCTTTCCTGTCAAAAAGTGACCAAAATCCTTTGGTAACTGAAGCAGGACTTTTTGACTTCTCTGGTGCCTTGCTGTTTTTGTTCAGAAAGTTGTCTTCTTTGGCTTGTACAGAGATTGTCTTTGAAACACCAGAAGATCCCAGATTACTAGGCGGCCTAATCCTATTGCTTTTGTTTGCTGTTTTATCCTTTAGAGTGAGTCCATGACTCACATGCGATGGAGAAACGTTAGGACTCTGGCAGTTTGATCTGCTTTTTCTGATCGAAGAATATGTGGGACGGGCATAATGCGGCTGTTCTCTGTCTGAGTCATTGGCCATTACAAAGAGTGCATTTTTCACAGTGGAGTTCATCAATAAACTGAGTTTTTTCTATGTTTCTTCAAGACAGATTTCTTATTTTCCAGGAGACACTGAAAAACAGCTAACTGATTCCCATCTTCTTTCTCTTGTGTATCTCTTTTGTCAACTGTCAGAAGGATCCTTCTTTCATCCCTAATTTCCCTCCAGAGATCGATGCGCCAGATTATGTAATTTAGGGGGTAATCGACTAAAAAAAATTTTATCAAAAAGACCCAAATCAGAGCTCCCATAAAGATGAGAAATGGATCCTTCTAGAGTAGAAGACGTTCCAGTATTACGTTTGTGAAACTACTAAAAACATGGGAAAGGCCAAAAAAACTAGAAAGTTTGCTCAGGTGAAACGAACCTTGAGCAAAAAGGACCCAAGATTGACTGAGAACCAGAAGAAACCTAAAGCACAAGAACAAGATAAAGAGCTGGTGAAAGCAGTCCCACAGGTTTCATCGGCACTTTTCTTCCAATTCAACGAAGCCATCAAACCACCCTACCAAGTTTTGGTAGACACAAACTTCTTCAACTTCAGCATACAAAAGAAAATAGATATAGTGCGAGGCATGATGGATTGTCTATACGCCAAATGCATCCCAATGGTGACAGATTGTGTGATGGCAGAACTCGAGAAACTCGGCCACAGATACCGCATAGCCTTGACATTGGCTAAAGATCCAAGAGTGCAACGTTTGACCTGTTCTCATAAAGGAACCTATGCCGATGATTGCATAGTGAGCCGAGTCATGCAGCACAAATGCTATATTGTGGCAACCAACGATGCCGATCTCAAAAGAAGAATACGTAAGGTCCCAGGAGTGCCTATTATGAGTGTTGGAAGCCACTCTTATGTCATCGAACGGCTTCCAGATGTTTTTTAGGACTTTTTGTTCTATCTTGTTTTCCATTTCGATTTACCATCTCGCATCATTAATAGAGCATTCATAGCTATCTCTGAGACTATCGCACCTGTACATGTAGCTACAACGACGGAACTTTCTCACATATGTCTTTCGATCGACAGGCAGAGCTTGCGATCCATCTCGCAGGAACATCCGTGCACCACTAATGTTGATCTTGCGGATTATTATCCAGAATACCACATAGATTTGCCACTATGATAGAGTATGATAGAGTGTCAGAGAACAATTGTGACGTGCTGAGAGCCAGTGGAACTTGATAAGAGAGTCGTCGTTCGAAAATGTCACTAGACGATAATGTTCAGTCGCTGATGAGCATGGGGTTCGAGGAAAATGTTGCCAGGGACGCATTGGAAAAGGCTGATAACAATATTGAGGCGGCGGTGAACTTCATTTATTCTGATTATCCCTCAGATCTTCCATCTTACGAACCTCAGATCAGCGTAGATCGTCCTGAAACTGGTGATGATTTGGCCAGCAGCGCCCCACGCAGCGATATTGGGCACAATCCTTCAAATTATTATCCGAATGATGGCAAGACACCTTCCACAGCCATCAATTTGGAAGACGATATCAAGAACAAAATTGCCAGCTATGGATATTCAGTTCCAGAAACAGAGTATATTGAGAACAGGGACAACTTGGCTAAACCATCGTCTCCAATTTATAATGTTTATGACGATGTTTCCCGATACAAACGAGAACCAGACACTCCTCCTGTTCTGCTGCCTACTAAACCAGAGCTTCTTGAAGGTTATTTTGCTCCTTTATTGATGATTCTATCGAACGTCCCTGCTTTTGCAAATTCAATTCTCCAACATGAATTCCAGAACTACGGTTACACTCCTTATTGGTGGAAAAAAGACAAATGTACTCCATCTCCGATTGTCACACAAGAGATTCAAAGACTAGTGGCATTTTTGAGTGGAGATTCACACAGAGCCTTCAGTTCAATCTGCTCACTCACAAACGCCACAGGCAAAATAATAGCTGATGATTATGAAACCATTTCGGAATTCGTCCAGTTTATCTATGGCACCATAATTGAATCTTTTGGCGAGCTAGAAGAAGATCTCAAAGATAAACTGTCTGCTTTATTTTCCTCCACATTCAAAGTTGACGACGGAGATATTCAGATTCACCGCATTTTCCCTGTTGAAACGAACTACTTTTACACAGACTTGTACAAGATAATGCACGCTTTACTTTGGGGAAAGGACTTTGAACGTATTGGTTATCATAGCTTCTCTAGTCTGAGTGACATCATCACTGTTAGTTTTGAAGGCAATGGAGACACTGTTCCTGGTGGAGGATTCAATTTGAGCGAGGTGTTTTATCCTCAAATATATACCTCTGAATATGGCCATCTGGTTGCAGAGAAGTTTGAGAGGCTGAATAACATCAGGGATGAGTTTCACAAAATAAATGGGCATTTAATGCAGTTGAAGGCTTTCAAAGGAAAGAGAGTTATTTCTCTGCTGGAAGATTCATTGAGTTATTTGACCTCTGTTGCACAGGATGAAGACGAAAAACTGAAAAATGCCGTAGATGGACTTACTGTGGTGAAGGATCATATCTTAGACACCAAGACAAGAGACACAGAGTTACTGAAAGATCTCAACAAAGAAAAGATGTCCATAAATCTTTACGATATAGACTGCCTTCTGGGAGAGTTGAAATCCAAGTTGGAGCCGTGGGTTCTTGCTGGCGTGATTATCAATGAGAGGCAAGTGTGCTATCTGAACAGGGATGGGGAAGATGACGAACGATGGCTGACCTTTAGCTACGATATAGACGGTTGCAAAAATTTTGGAACCATGGAGTCTGATTTTGAAACAATTAGAGATCAAGTTAAAGATTACTCAGCAGACAATTTCGAGACAGGTATGGTTCTCATCTACGTTCGTGAATCCGTGTTTTATTCGAACGAAACTGTCTCGATAAACGAGCATCTTGCGGAATTTCTGGCCAAAGATAACGAGCGATTGGCCGCTGATTTGGAGCTTTACGAAAAGACCAACCCAGAAACCGAAGACTTGAAGCTTGACGACGAGTCTTCGGATGATCCTTCTGAACAGGAAAATGAGCCACGTTCTTCTGGAAACGACAAGAAAGAGGACGATTATGTGGTAATTGACATCTGACTTCAACTTCGCTGTGTCTGATCTTGTGTCACGTGGACAGCCATGTACGGTTTTGCGCGCAATGTTTGTGACGTTTGTGCTACTTGATTAACCGTGATATTTTCTGGCAGAGATTATTCTGGGCCAATGAATTTTCCCGAGAGGTCTGGAAAGCGAAGAGTGAAAAGTTTTGCAATAGATAGCGGAAGTTGATTTGATCGGTTGCTAGGACAAGTAAGACGACTGAACAAGCATAGAATTCCAAGAGGCAATGTCGGTTCGTGTTTTAAAGGCTTTCCAGACTTTTGGACTCGGCAGAGCCAGTCTGTTGAAGAGTTCTGCTGCTCCTAAGCACGCTGCAAAATCGTTTGTCAGATTTGCTGGTACCTTTGACAGATCGAAACCCCACGTGAACATTGGTACCATTGGGCATGTTGATCACGGTAAGACAACTTTGACTGCTGCTATCACCAAGGTGCTTTCTGAAGCTGGTGGAGCCAACTTCTTGGATTATTCGTCCATTGATAAAGCTCCAGAAGAAAGAGCCAGAGGTATCACTATCTCCACTGCACATGTTGAGTACGAGACTGCTAAGAGACATTATTCACATGTTGACTGTCCAGGACATCAAGATTACATCAAGAATATGATTACCGGAGCTGCTCAAATGGATGGTGCCATTATTGTTGTTGCTGCCACTGACGGTCAGATGCCTCAAACCAGAGAGCATTTGTTGTTGGCAAGACAAGTTGGTGTTCAGAACCTGGTTGTTTTTGTTAACAAAGTCGACACCATTGACGACCCAGAGATGTTGGAACTTGTTGAAATGGAAATGAGAGAATTGTTGTCCTCGTACGGGTTTGATGGAGATGAAACTCCTGTCATCATGGGATCTGCTTTGTGTGCTTTGGAAGGCAGAAGTCCGGAAATTGGTAAGGAGGCTATCCAAAAGTTGATGGACGCCGTTGATGAGCACATTCCAACTCCAGTTAGAGATCTCGACCAGCCATTTTTGCTCCCTGTTGATGAGGTTTTCTCGATCTCTGGTAGAGGTACTGTTGTTTCTGGTACTGTCGAGAGAGGTACACTGAAGAAGGGTGAGGAAGTTGAAATTGTTGGTGGTAAAGGCGAACCAATTAAGACGACAGTCACTGGTATTGAGATGTACCACAAAGACCTGGACCAGGCCCAGGCTGGAGACACTCCAGGTATTCTTTTGAGAGGTGTCAAGAGAGAGCAGATTGCCAGAGGTATGATTGTGTCCAAGCCAGGTTCTGTCAAGGCCTACCAGAAGTTTTTGTCTTCTTTGTACATTTTGACCAAAGAAGAAGGTGGAAGACACACTCCATTTTCGGAAAACTACAGACCTCAGATGTACATCAGAACGTCGAACGTGAACGTTGTTCTCAAGTTCCCAGAGACTGAGGAGGATCACTCCAAACAGATCATGCCTGGAGACAACGTTGAGATGGTTTGTGAGCTGCTGTTCCCTGTTGCTTTGGAAGTTGGACAGAGATTCAACCTGAGAGAATCCGGTAAGACTGTTGGTACCGGTATGATCACCCGTGTGTATGAGAATTGAGGGCTGATTGGCCAGAGAATGCTGTTATTTTGAGTTCCTGTGTATATATTTGAAGGAGGCCTGTCCGTGCTAAAAGTCCCGTACATATCAAGAAGATACTTATCGAGTAAAGTGGTGTAGAGATGTATTTTTCTCAATCCCGTGACATTTACTCTTCTTGATTGATAAGCAAAAATTGATAACGCAATGGGAGAAACAAAGACGGTTAGGGGTCTGTTTGAAGACACCTAAAGACGTCTTTGTATGTGTTTCTTGGGGAAGAAGGTGGTTCTGGAAGAGTTGTGTTTGCGAGTACCTTTTTTCGATGTCTAACGGGTCCGAAACACAGCCTTTATTAGGGGGTCTACGGAAACAAAGGTCACAAGATCTTTATGGCAATATTGTACGGCATAGATGGGTATTTGGAGCTGTGATCGGGATGATCCTGATCTTTTCTGTTGTCAGAACCTCTTCGCAGCCAAAAGATCCTCGATCATCGATCCCTCCGGCCCATGTTCCGTTCATTGGAGGGCCTACATGGACTCCTGATAAGAATTTGACGGTGGTAGCGTACAACGGTGCCGTTGCTTCGGACCTGAAGCAATGTTCTGACCTAGGAGTCGAGGTTCTTAAGAAAGGTGGGTCTGCTGCGGATGCTGCTGTGACGACGTGTCTGTGTATTGGGTCGACAAACACGATGTTTTCTTCCGGAATTGGAGGAGGCAGTCTTATTACGAGCAAAAGATCTGACGAAACCGGAGCCTTATCGATCGATGCCAGGGAAATGGCACCTGGAGCTGCGTTTTCCGACATGTACAGAGGCCGAGAGGCCGAGTCGAAGTTTGGAGGACTGGCTGTGGCGATTCCAGGAGAGCTGAAGGGCCTCTATGAGTTACATAGAAGACACGGATCGGGCAATGTGAGCTGGGAGGAGCTAGTGATGCCTGTAGCCGACATTTTGAGGGAAGGATTTGTGGTGAATGAGCTTCTTGGGATGGCTTTGGGTTCTCTACATTCGTTTTTCCGAGCCCACAAGAGAGATTGGAGTTTTGTCTTTGACCGAAAAGGAAGAATTCTCAAACAGGGAGACGTCATGACAAGGCCACAGCTTGCTGAGACATTGACTCAGATAGCTCGGAACGGAAGCGATGCTGTCTTCTATGATCCTGATGGGAGAATAGCTCAGTCTTTGGCAAGAAAGACACAGAGAAAGGGTGGAATCCTGCAGGCCGAGGATTTTGGCAGGTATCGTGTGGTTGTGGAGGACGCTTTGACTCTCGAGCGGTTCACCAACAGAAACCTGACTGTATTCACGTCGAACGGAGCATCTTCCGGACTCGGACTCATTGCTGGTCTGGGTCTTATGAACGGATATTCTGATTACAACGAGTTAGATCACAGAACCAGAGACTTTAATCCAATAGAAAGCCAGAGACTGATCGAGACAATGAAGTGGATGGCGAGCGTGAGAAGTAATCTGGGGGATTTGGGTGTGTACAACAATGATGCTTCTGCGCAGAAAGAAAGACACAGACGATACGCTAAGTTTCAGAGCTCGGAGTGGATAACCGACACAAGAAAAAAGATCAGCGATAATGTTACCTTGCCCTCGTGGCGGGACTATGACCCTGCCTACCAGGCCAACGATCCACACGGAACGGCACATATCAGCATTTTGGACAGTCACAACAACGCGGTGAGTCTCACCACCACCGTGAACCTTCTATTTGGTTCGTTGGTGCACGATCCTGAAACCGGAGTCATTCTAAACAATGAGATGGATGATTTCTCGATTCCAGCTACGAGAAATGCTTTTGGCCTCGAGCCCTCGGTGTACAATTACATCGAGCCACACAAACGGCCTTTGTCTTCTGCGTCTCCGTCTATTGTAGTTGATCCGGACACTCAGCAAGTCCAGTTAGTGGTCGGAGCTGCAGGAGGATCCCGTATAACCACGGCAGTGCTACAAGCGCTGATTCGGTCCTACCACTACAATCTGACTCTACTGGACACCGTTGCTTTTCCTCGGCTGCACCACCAACTCATTCCCGAGCTTGCGTACGTGGAAAGGCCGGTAAGCAGCGAGTTTGTGAGCGACCTGCAGGCCAAGGGCCACGGAGTGGAACTGATAGACCACCAGACTGCAATGAACGCTATCAAGGCGGAAAACGACGCCATCTGTGCGCAGAGTGACTTCTGGAGAAAGCTCGGAAGAGCAAGTGGGTACTAGAACGACTGAGGGGATTCGTAAGGTGCTGTGGTTCTACAGCACAGCTTCTCACCCCCTGTTCGGGCCCTCCGGAACAATTTTCTCGGCCCGTGATACTAGAGTCAGGCACCGAATCCCATCACGGAAACCCTCAAAGCTCTGCTAGATTCCGCGAGGTTCCGCATCTTTTGCCAGGCACAAGCAAGTCATCGGATGATTTGTTCCGCAAGTTAAAAATTTTGTAGAGGTCACAGAAATATTTATTGTTTGTTTTTCCGGGTTTATTGTATTGCTGCAGATCATGCAAAAAAAGAGCGCAAAAGCAATTCTATCCGAATTTCATAGCCGGAAAGAGTGATTGAGTGAGCTGTTTGCTCCTGGAAAGTAGGACATTCTAAGCTGTCGGGGGCCGTATGGTGAAAGCCACTCCGTATTAACACGAGCTTTGAATGAAAAAAGAAAAAAACGTACAATCCCCGCCAACCAGAGTGGATCCCCACGGCACATTGCACGCTAGAAGTGGAGAACTTTTTATTGTGACACAATAGGAATTTGAGATCTCCTCATGATTAGTGGTATCTCTCATGGGAGCTTGAGAAAAGCTCACTCCTGGTTAATTGTTGGTCGGAAAAATCGGATTTTTTTACATCTGCAAAAAGGGGCAATTGGTGGCGGGAGAAGCTGTTTCTTTTTGTAGTTCTGGCCATGAAATATTTAGATAACGACCAGCTTGTGGGATCTTTTGTTTT
Source organism: Ogataea ortonii (assembly GCA_030561785.1). Classification (NCBI taxonomy): domain Eukaryota; kingdom Fungi; phylum Ascomycota; class Pichiomycetes; order Pichiales; family Pichiaceae; genus Ogataea; species Ogataea ortonii. The sequence goes on from JAKTYE010000045.1 coordinate 56,426, forward strand.
AAAACTTGAACCGACAAGTTCCTAGTATCCCCCACATGCTGGCTGATGTTCCCCCGGAAAATTACGCTTTGGCTTATGTGGGACGCTTTACTGGAAAACATGGGGCCATATACGGGCAATTTTTTTCTCGGAAAAAATTCACCAGTGCTGCATCACTCCACTGGAATAAAAATCTGCACCTTATGCATGAAATCTGTGATGGTTTTTCCGTTGGTGGGCCAATTTTTCACTGCACAACAAGATTCTGTTTCTGCTTATTCCGGAGGCCTGTTGTTCGGCATACGTTATAAAAGGTGAGCAGATTCCCTTTCCTGACGGTACTCTATGCTTACATGTTTCGTTTCTCAGAAATAAAGTTACTTCTAGATTACTACTATTAGTTTTAGTATTATCTGTTGATCATGTCACATACAGATAATCAATCAAAAGCATCGGAGGTTGGCTCTGTCACTCCTCCTCCGGAAAACGTTTATGAGGATGGCTCTCATCACAAAAAGATTGAGGGACCAAACCCTATTAACGAGAATGCCCTCACTGCCGGAAAGAGCGCTTTCGACTTCTTTGGACCAGGTCTTCTATGTGCCTTGGTGGCCTTTGGTGGATTTGTGTATGGTTGGGATACCGGTACCATTTCTGGTTTCGTGAACATGTCGGACTTTTTGGATAGATTTGGTCAAATCAACGACTCTGGTGAACGTTATCTCTCTAATGTGAGAACTGGTCTTATGATTTCTATCTTCAACATTGGATGTGCCATTGGATGTGTCACTCTGGGAAGAACAGGAGACATTTACGGAAGAAAGCTCGGTCTTATGATCACCATGGTTGTTTATATTGTTGGTGTTATCATCCAGATTGCCTCGCAGAGAATGTGGGTTCAATTCTTTGTTGGAAGAATCATTTCTGGTCTGGCTGTCGGTTCTGTTTCTGTTCTTTCTCCAATGTTCATTGGTGAGAGCTCGCCAAAAGAAATTAGAGGTACATTGGTTTCGGTTTACCAGTTGATGATTACTGCTGGTATCTTCCTTGGTTACTGTGCCGTGTACGGAACCGACCATGGCTACTCCGACTCCAGACAGTGGAGAATTCCATTGGGTCTGTGTTTCGCTTGGGCTCTGTTGATGATTCTCGGTATGTCGTTCACTCCAGAATCTCCAAGATTCCTGATCGAACACGACAGAATTGATGAGGCTAAGAAGAGCCTTGCTAAGGTCAACAAGACCACAGTAGACTCAGAGTTTGTCCAGAACGAGGTTGCCTTGATCTACAACTCTGTTGAGATCGAGAGAATGGCCGGTAATGCATCCTGGGGAGAATTGGTGACTGGTAAACCAAAGATCTTCTACAGATTATTGGTTGGTGTCATGCTTCAATCATTGCAACAGCTGACTGGTGATAACTACTTCTTCTACTATGGTACTACCATTTTCAAGTCTGTTGGTTTGTCCGACTCTTTTGAGACCTCGATTGTGCTTGGTGTTGTTAACTTTGCCTCCACTTTCCTAGCTCTTTACGTTGTCGATAAGTTTGGAAGACGTCTCACTTTGATTGGTGGTGGTGCTGGTATGTCTATCTGTATGGTGATTTACGCTGCAATTGGTACCAAGATCTTGTATCCTGGAGAATGGGGTGTCAATGCTAACGAGAGTGTTGGTGACGCTATGATCTTCCTTTCCTGCTTTTTCATCTTCTTCTTTGCCACCACCTGGGGACCAACCATTTTCGTTGTTGTTTCGGAAACTTACCCATTGAGAATTAGACAGAAGGGTATGGGTATTGCCAACTTGGCTAACTGGATTTGGGGATTCTTGATTGCCTTCTTCACTCCATTCATCACTAATACCATCCACTTCTCGTACGGTTTTGTGTTCTTTGGTTGCATATTGTTCTCCATCTTCTTTGTGTTTGCCTTTGTTCCTGAGACTAAGGGTCTGACATTGGAAGAGGTTGACAACTTGTACGCCAACTACACTCCTGGTTTGGCTTTCATTAACTTCAACAAAAAGAAGGAAGATAACTCAGCAGCCAACTCTGTCTGATTGTGTCGCATAGGGCCCAGAACTTATGATTCTTGTTTCTGGCTTGAAATCGATATAAACACTGATTAATATACGACTTTATGTAACGATTCTAAAGTTTTATTAACTAACTAGACTATAACTGAACTCTGAGTAGTCATTTGAATGGCAATTTGCTTTGTCGGTTGTCGAGTTTTGTTCTCTTGCTTTGATTTTTCCGTGCGGCTCGAGGTTTTTCCGAACTGGACCCTACAGAGCCCGCAGAAGACAACCTGTTCACAGAATCCGACCCGTTCAACTCTCGACTCAGCTCACGCGCGTAGTGATAATCGAGGTGCTCGTTTTGCTGGTCCTGCGGAATTTTCTTTCCACACTTGGGACACAAGTAATTATCTTCCGACAAAGCATCCACAGGAAGAGTCTCTTCAGGTGAGGCTCCTCTTTTCCGCATTCCACCTCCCAGAAAATCATCAATTCTTGAATACCCTTCTAATAATTGGAAACCTCCAACACCTATCCCGCAGTGAATGCACGGATACATTGCTCCAAACCGCTCCGGGTCCCACGACTCGGTCAGTTCTCGTAACAACATTCTTGTCAACTCCTTACACTTGATTTTGAATTCCTCGAGCTCTCTCACAAGAGTCAGCGTACATTGTTTCGAGTGAGAGATATTATTTCTGTTTGTAAACGTCAATGTAAGCTTTGAGGGTCTCCTAGTTTGAGTGTTCTCCTCGTCCAGCTCCTGTAATCGCTGAATCAAGTCCACCACAAACACCTTAAACCACGGCTCAAGATCCTCTGCACAGGCCACAGACTTTCCCCGGAAATTCTTGCTCGAGGCCATCGACTTGACGTCTGTTCGTTGTTTGACTTCGTCTCTGAACTCTCCTCTCACAAACCGATACACTCGATCGGCCAACTGGGGATCTCGGAGAAGGCTTTTCAGCTGAGACAGGTCGTAACCTTCTCTTATTTCCTCGATCTCGTTGTCTCCTTCCGAAACGTCCAGATTGCGCAAAATGGCTCGTCCAGTTTTCCCACCCATCGACCAGAAGTCGTTGAGTCTGAAATTCCGTAGAAAAGTGCCAATGGATCCGTTCAACACAGTTGTCTGCTCGTTTGGCTTGATGTGCCCGCTTGCCAGCTTGGCAATTGTCTTGACCGATCCTATGCCACACGATGAGGTGTATCCCAGCTCTTCTACAAGCTTCTGACGCAGCTCCCAGGCCAACTGGGAGCCCAGCAGAATTGCCACATCGTCCCAATCCTCTACTGCAATCTCAGCAGCGTCTGGTTTCTTCGGAATGACGACTCCATGGCTCTCCAGACATACGTTGGGCAGGTTTTTCGGAACTGGAGGCAGCGGTCCTGTCTTTGCGGCTATTCCTTCAAACATTTCTGGAAATAATCGTTCCATGCGACCATATACAAGCTTCCCAAAGTCCAAGAAGCACTCGTCAACGCTGGCTTTCTCTGTGGTTTCGCAAAAAGCCTTGAAAATGCGCATCATTTTCCGGCTCTCTCGTCTGTACGGATCAAGAGAGACTTTGTGGTCCTCAGCAGACGGGAGATAGTCGACATATTTCCAGGTTTCCTCTCCCTTTTTGAACACGGCGGTGTGGGCAACTATGAGATTAGGACACTTGAGCTTGGCTGATTGGAGAGTGTCCATTCTATTGATCCCGTATTCCCTGGCAGCATACGAGATGGCAATCAGCGAATTCCACTGCAAGCAAACCACTGGGTCTTTTGACGTGAGATTGAGTCGCAGTTGTTCATACTGGGCAAAATAGGCGTTGATGTCGATGTGACAGATGACAGAGAGCGGAGAAAGATATGATTTGGAGTCGTTGTTGAGGTCTTTAAGGTGCTGGTATTCGAAGCTGGAATGTTCTCGGGGAGCTGAGAAAACAGACATGTGATTTTCGAGCCTAGCGATGCCAATTTGTCTGTATAAATGGCTCCATTTCAGCTGGATGGCTAACACTAGATACTTATCAGGTAGATTGGTTCAGTAGGGTAAATGATGCGAAAAGCTTGCTTGCAAAAATTTTTCAGAGGAAAAAAATATTTTGGCTTGTTTTCCACTTTCAAGTATTCACTGTTACGCTTTGTCAGAGTCAGACTGAGTGTTTTCCGAAGCTTCAGACCGTCCAGCAGGGAATTTCTTCCAGGATGCGTTGTTCTGGTTCGTCTTGTCGAAAGCAGCTTCTCTTGAGCCATTTTGAGGACAAAATGGTCCCCATCAACAATGGAGCACGAAGCACAAAACGTAAGTCATTTTGCCCTTCTCGTATCTAATGATGACAAGTTGTCGCCCCAAACGGATTCATAATGACCGATTCGATTCAATAGCCAAACACACTGAAAATTCTGATCCTATACGAGAATCTCGGTTCCAAAAAGCACAACTAACGTTCTCTAGCTTTGTAATCTCAGATAGACGCGGTGAAATCAGATTCTAATGATGTTGGTGTTGGAAACAACACTCCATGCTAATCATGAAGAAACTCATGTTTCGTTGATTAAAATCAAAAGGCCTGAAGTTTCTGACTAACTGATGTAGTGTAACAGATTTGGACCCGCCTGGTGTTCTTCGGGCCACCGCAGATCCCGGGAGAATTTTTTTGCATTGTGCCCGATACTCTCGCACGGAGGGCTCCTCGAGATGGCCACTTTTTTTTAGACGTGTCATTACACCCTTTGTTTATTTTGTCTTGGTTATTCCTTCTCCTGCTCTTTTCCCTTATATTCCGCTGTTCATTCAAATCTCCCACGATCCTTTCGTTGTCTCTTCCGCCCCACTAGTGGCCATCTTCAGCCTCGTTCTTCCCGGTGAGCTGTCGATCCTTTGTATATAATGGAAGGCTCTGAAGAAACACAACCTGCTCTGGGGCCATTTGATCTTTTTTTGCCCCTTCCGTACCGGGTTCTTTTCCTTGTGACCCTGGGAATATGGCTCTGGTCAGTCAATCTGAGCATCTGCCATGCCAACAAAATAGACACTCTTCTGGTGCTCAAGCTACACGGTCCAGAGATCAGTAACTTCAAGCTGGTAAAGACCTCGCTGACCCTTGTTTATAGAGTGTTGATCTTGAACCTGGCAAACTACCTGTTCTATCTAGTGCTGGTTTGTAACGGCTATTACTTCAAGATCCTTGATTACGCTCCGCTGGTCGGAATAGCACAGACGTTTTTGGTGTTGATTTTACCCTTTTCCAACTCTGACTCCGAGGAATCAAAGTCTCCTGAGAAGGATCGCTTTACATCAACGTTGAAAAGAATAGCATTGGGAAATATAGACATCAATCTTCGAAACAACGATATCCTACTGGCAGATACATTCACCTCGTACACCAAAGTACTAATAGACTTCCTCATTTACGTTTCTGCCGTCCTTCTTAATTACCAGGTTCTACCCTCCTCCACCAATCTCAAAGCAGAGATTTCCAAAGATCATCTCAAGACCTTCAATCTGGACTTAATTTTGTCCTTGTACCCGCCACTCATTAGACTTAAACAGTGCGTTTACGAGTACGAACAGAGCCGGAGAAGAAACAGACAGCATCTCTTGAATGCCATCAAATACTCCACAGCTTTTCTCCCTCTGCTGGCCAACTTTTTCATCAGGGGTGGATACTTTCAAGGTCTAGGGCCGTGGTATCTGGCGGTTCTGATCAATTCCACCTATACCTTTGTTTGGGACATCAAGTACGATTGGAACTTTGAAGTATTCAACAGATTTCTCACTGTGAACAAGAGATTGCCGTTTCTCAGAAACAGGCTCATTTACCACAGATCGTTTTATTTTCTAGCGATTCTGATCGACTTCAAACTCAGATTCATCTGGCTTTACCGTCTTGTTTTCCCAGATTTACTCTCCGCCAGTGAGTATGGGCTCTTTGCATCCGTTGCAAGTTCATTATACGTCGATGAATTTGGTAATTTTGTACTCGAGATCTTGGAGATCTTCAGAAGATGGGTCTGGATTTTTCTGAAAATTGAGACCGAGTACATCAAGGTTGCAACCGAGACTGCGGAAGGAACCCAGCAGCTCGAGTTGGACAACGTCATATAACACTGACGCTCACAGAATGTGTTATTTCTCTATAGACAAAAATTAATCTCTTCTCCGTTTTTTGAGAGAGCTGTGCTTTTCTTTGAGGTTCTTGACCTTCCTTTCCGATTTGCTCAGATACCTGAACTTCTTTTTGCGTAATTTTGGTTTGGGTTTCTCCTCTGATCCGACCAGCTGTGCGTATTTTTTGGCTCTTTGGATCGAGTTCTGCAGAACTTCTTTGGAATTAGCTAGATCAACATGGTTGAGTTTCGCCAAAGTCGGAAGATCCAAGGCATTAGGGTTTTCAACAGCCTCTATGGTCACCTCAGTAATTCCCCGGACAGGAGCGTCGATGTTATCAATGTTATAAACTTGTTTTAGAATCCCTTTGCCAGTCTGCAACTTCTGCAGTTCGAGTGAAGAATCAGAGAATCCGTTCCACTCGCTCTCCTCTTCTCCTGCTTCTTCTTCTTCCTCCTCCTCCTCGCTGTGAATATTATTGATTTTCAACGACTCGTTCAGCTCTTGAAGACGTCTCTGAACTTGCTCCTTTCTTTCTTCTCTGATCTTTTTCCTTTCCTCAAGCCGGGCCTTTCTTTCCTGTTCCTTATTGAATGCCTCAGCGTTCTTCTTTCGTTGCAACTTCCGTTTATGGAAACCGGTCAGAAACTCCACCCTGCTGCCTTTGTCGAAGGTGATTTCCTTCACCTGGTTTTTACGAGCCTTTCTCTCGACATACCGTTTACCCCCCGTGAGGATTTCTCTGTTTGGTTTGGCCATCTTTGTTCTCCCAAACGACACTCTTATCTTCCTGTGTATCTCTCTACTCTTGAAACTTCTCACTTGAAAAATTTCTCATGGCTGTGCTTCTACAAATCATACCAACATATTAATTAACAGTAACAAATGCTATAACAAGGACCACAACGGCAACAACTGCCAGACAGACCCATATTCGCTACAGTTGTGGACCTCATCATTACAAAGCAAACCTGGTGGAACCCAAGAGCCACACAAGAGCCTAAGAAGTACCACTTTCAACTTGGTATCACCAATACTTCATCCCAAAATAAGCCAGATCCATCTGAACTCCCCATCATTAAAACTTCCTTCCTTTATTCCCAAAACACCACATGTAATCCCTTATTGCTCCCACTTGGGATCGTTCAAATTCTCCATAATATCCTTCACCCGAACATGCCTCTGATCAGCAATCAGACTCACTAGACTAAGAGCAACATCCTCTAATTCGTTGTACTTTCCCAGTTGCTGGATATGTGTGCGAACAATCGACTCGGAGTAATCCACAGAAGATTGCTCGTTCAATCCCAACTCTGCTATCAACCGACTGCACTCCTGCTGGAGTCTTTCGAACTTCTCCTGTTTCAGCTCAGGCTCACTCACCTCGCACAGCTTGCCCAATTCGTCCATATTCTGCCGAATTTCCATACCTCTCTTGTCTGTTTCCCCCATCGAGCTCACTGTTTAACCAATACTCCGGCTTGATACATGTCGAGCCCCTTCCTCCCTATATATAGTCTCAATGCACTATTGCATCATGACAGGGTAACCTTTTCGCTTTTTCTCTATCTTTCTGAAAAGTGACGTATTCGAGATGCCAAACACTTTTTACCCTCGTCGCGCAACGAACACCTTTATTTGCTAATGATTATCTAAGTGCTTACACAGCCTAGTCCTGAAACTTGTAGCTGCCTGTGGCCATCGTGATTGACCCTCCACGATAGGAGCCTCTTTTGAACTTGTTTTTGTTCTTCGTGAAATCTTTGCCACGCACACGTCCCAGACGTTCGTTTGCCTGTTCTCCCCAGGTTCCTGCAACGCCTTTGTACGTGTTGTCCATGAGTGTTTGATCCTCAAAGCTGATTTTGCTGCGCTCTATGCGCGAGAAATGTTTTCTTTGCCCCGGGCGGAGCTCGTCGTCGCCCGCGGGAATCTGGGCGGGCGAGTTCTCACGCGAGGTACTGGACTCGCATGAGTCCACATTGGAGGCTGTGGTAGAGGAATCGTCATCTAATTTTGCTTTTTTGCTAGGTGAGTCGGACGGGCTCTCTAGTTGTCGTTTCGTAGTGGAGGACGAACCAGAGTCAGAGTCAGAGTCAGAGTCGGAGTCGGAGTCGGAATCAGAGTCGGAATCAGAGCTCTCCGAGGAATCAGAGTCCTCTGAACTGTCTGAACTGTCTGAGCCTGAACTATCTGAGTCTGAGCTATCTGAATCCGAACTGTCATCTGAGTCACTGGAGTCAGAACTGAACCCACTGGACCCACTGGACCCACTGGAGCTTGAGTCAGACTCAGATCCCGACTCATCACTGGTTTTGCTCTCTTTCACTGGCTCCTCCTTCTTCTCCATCTTATCCTCCTCTGAGTCGCTATCGCTGTCTGACGAGTCTTCGTTATCCTCATCAGAGCTCGAGGACTCGCTGTCTGATCCAGACTCGCTGTCTGAACTGTTCTCTGAATCACTGTCTGAATTACTATCTGAATCATTATCCGAGTCGCTATCTGAATCACTCTCGCTTTCCGACTCCGACTCCGAATCACCTTCAGACCCACTATCCGGATCACTCTCAGTGTCCTTTTTGCTTGCTTCTTCAAGATGCTTGGCCAAGATATCCTCTAATTTTTCAGACACTGCTGAAACCTCCAATCCCTCGTCTTTCGCCAGTTTTTCCACAGCTTTCAAAGCCTTGGCAAACCCATTCCGTCTCAAATAATCAATTAGGTATGAGAATTCGATCTCCTTTGAATTAGCCATCTTGCTGTTCGTTCAATGAACTGTGAGCTCTCTATCTTGCAACATTCTCCCTCGAAAGAAAACATAAAGTACAATTTTTAAGGGCTTTAAAAAAATTTTTCAAAAAAAATTATGCATCTTTACACCACATTATAGAACCTTATCAGCAGCAGAGGTAGAGAAGACTGTTCTAAAAGTGTTAAAGGTCACAGGGATCCATGAGTAGGATGGACAGTGTTTGGTCGACCAGGAAAGTGTGCTTGAGTTTGAGTTGAGTAGTAAATGTAAGTGTTGATTTTCATCGCTCTTGAATAAAAGTATCTTACTTATTTAATTATTCTGATTTTGTAACGTTAATACTCAAAAGTTATACCGAACGTTTCATTGATTGTTTAGTTGAATTCAAGCTCCTAGTTATAATTTCAGGAGATGAGTCGCTTAAATGTGTTCTGTCCTCTTCTCCTTCAAGTTTCCTTCCAATCCTGAATCTTCCAACTCGCACTCACCACACAACATCAAGACCGTCGCGGGGTCACACCCGTGCACCGTGAACCCTCCTATAAATTCTGGAAACGTTTTGGCTCGCCACTTTGTTGAAAGTGTCGGACAAAAACATCACTACAGGAGGTATACTCGAGGCCAAACAGCGCAGAATGCTGGAGAGAAAGATCATTGTGATTACCTCTGATGGAGAGAAGTTCCCTGTCGAGAGGGAGGTGGCTGAAAAGTCAATTCTGATAAAAAATATGCTCAAGAACCTGCTGCCTATAGAAGGAGAAGAGGACGACGAAGAGGACGACGATGACGATGAACCGATCGAGGTCCCTACTCAAAATGTGAGATCTGCAGTGATGAAGAACATTCTCGAGTGGTGTGAACATTACAAGGACATCAACTTCCCAGACGACGAACAAGATGACGATTCTAAAAAATCTGTTCCTATTGATGTCTGGGACAAAAACTTTCTGAACGTTGACCAGGAGATGTTGTACGAGATCATTCTGGCTGCAAATTATCTCAACATAAAACCCCTCTTGAACTCTGGCTGCAAGGTTGTCGCAGAAATGATCAGAGGCAAGTCTCCAGAGGAGATCAGAAAGACCTTCAATATTGTGAACGACTTCACTCCCGAGGAGGAGGCTGCCATCAGAAGGGAGAACGAGTGGGCCGAAGATCGTTAGATTGCTTCTAAGCCTGTGTCATAAATATCTTACGTAACCTAATGCTTTTCATGAGGATTAACGGTTCTGGGGAGACCAATTGGGTCGCAAAGTCTATTTTCAGGAGGCCAAAACTGGTTTTCAAACTTGCTACACATCCTGTCAGCAAAATAAAGCTCTCCTGAATGAACGTCTCGTGTGGTATATTCGAATTGGCCCCTTTCCTGTTGATCCGGTCTTTCTGCCTTATATTTTTGCTGTGCTCGAATGCGTGTAAAAAAATTGGATCTCAGTAATGAAACTCACTTATCTTATTTTTTATGGACGATTTCTTTTGCAAAAGGAGCTGTATTTGTTGCAATTGACCCTCCAAAGACTTGAAGAAGGTCGTTTCCAGTTTTCTGAGTCATACCAACCAGCATTTACACAGACTTTTGAAGTATAATATTCCCTTTGATCTCTCTCTGTTTCCCTTCCGACTCCAAGTTACATGGACTTCTCTTCAAAAGAACCTGGCCAATGAGCGAGTCACCAGGGGCTAAGCGACCACACAGAACTGCAAGTAGGAGGCTCAAGGATCTAATAAGACAGCAAAAACCGCAGTTGTCAACGGCCGATGTCAGCAGTACATCCCCCGACAGAGCAATGGCCTCCTCGGGTCTTAACAGGACCGGATCCGGATCGAGCAAAAAATTGAAACTCATCACGTCTAACCACAGTATTGGAAAGAAAAGCGATCGTTTCAGTCCCAACAATTCACAGCCATTGCTTTCTCCAAACACACCAACTACTTCTTCTCCCAGGGAATCGTTCAGAAGGTTGAAAAACAGGGTCACCGAAGACCGATCGTTCTTCAGAAATAAAGCTTACGGCGAACCAGTCATCCGTAAACCCGTTGAGAATGTCGATTCGGAAACTGATCTTGATGGAGAAGAATCTGCTGACGGAGAAGATCTCGAGTCCAACAAAAGCTTTGGCAGAACAAAACCTCGAAGAAACTCCGACCAGGAAGACGATCCTGGCCACAGTGGAGACAACACAACCAGGACCCAGAATGGGATAAATCATGACTCAAACGATAGAAACCACAGCTTTGGGATATTGTCGAGCATTCTCAATTCATTCAACTTGAAATCTCAACAGGATTTGCGTGAGGTTGCCAAAAATCAGATTGAAGACCCTGTCAGCACTGATCACAATAGCAGCCTGAGAGACCTTGCTTCTGAAGATCAAAGGACCCAGTCTCCAACAGCAGCAATTAATTTCAAGCCAATAAGAGCGTCGCCAATAACCACGTTTGGAGAGGGCGGCCTTTCTCTGGAGAATTTTCCTAGAAGTTCTCCTCACCTTCCAATCATTGATACATCCAAAGACCAAAGCATTTTCCCGACTAATGGGAAAAACAGCGTTTCAGACTTAACAAATGGATCTCACGGAGGTCCTGTTCATGCTTTTGAGCCCACTAGTACAGCCTCAGCAACACAGGGCTCCTCCTCGTTGAATACGAACACTCCTACGGCAACAGAAGACGGTTCTTTCAGCAACAATTTGTCCTCAAGAAGAGCACAGTCTCCGATACCCAGTAAGGCCTTGTCTCTAAATCCACGAAGAGCTTTATCTCCATTGAAGGGCGCTTTGCTGCCTTCTTTGCAAAGTATAAATTCAACCACAAACAGCATTTCAGGAGACGAAGAGGTGTCAAACAATGGTGCTATAATCAACGGAAGCAATAACAAAAATAAGCTAAAAATTCCGAATAGGGACCGCAGAAGTGTGGATGAATCCGGAGCTCTGAGTAGGTTCACATCGAACTCAGACACCGCTCCCGAGACCGTCGCTTCAAGTCGGGAAAAGAGGAAAGAACGGTTGGGAGAGAAACTATCCATTAAGATTCCAAGTGATAAAAGACAAGATTCCTTCCACCAGATGTTTCCTGAGGTACCTGAAAATGAGATATTTATTGAAGACTACACCTGTGCTTTCAGAAAAGACGTTTTGATTCACGGGAGATTGTATGTGAGTGAAAACCACGTTTGCTTTCATTCTAACCTGATTGGATTGATTACTCATTTGTGCATCAGCCTGAATAAGATCCTCACTATCAAGAAGAAAAAGACTGTTGGGATCCCGAACGCTTTGGAGTTCAGTACGTTGCATGATAAATACACCTTTGCATCTTTCATATCCAGAGACTCAACTTACGCTCTCTTGTTCAAAATCTGGTCTTCCATCCTGTCTGGCTCAAACCTTAACACTGTTGATCTTGATGTAGAGCCTTCAGATGTGGACTCTGAGGAGTCTCAGTCTGAGGACTCGGAAGAATCACAGGATGAGGCTGATTCTAAACAAAAGAATGCCAAAATTTACAAAGGTCAAACTTTGGAGAGAAGGACAAGTTCGAAAAAGATTAAGACCCTTAAAGACTCTCCTCCAGAAGACACTGAGAGCGACTCTATTATTTCAGATGAGGCAAACATGATCAAAGATGATGAGGAAGAAGGTGGTGCTACTGCCAAAGAACGTTCGTTCAATGGTATTATATATCCAGGTCCTGCTGCACACAGTCCGTCGATCCATGAGCACGAGCTCGAAGGCTCCGAGGTTGAAATTATAGACGATATTGTTGCTGCTCCTCTCGGTGTTGTTTATGTCCTATTGTTTGGTGATGATGTCTCTTTTGTCAAGAGCTTGCTGAAGACACAGAGAAATTTTGACATTTCAGATATTACTGCGTTTGACAGAGATACAGAAAAGAGGTCATACAATTACACTAAGCCATTGAACACGTTGATGCCCAAACAGACCCGCTGTAATGTGACTGAAACTATTGAAAAATCTGATTTTTCTTCTTATTGTCAGGTAACACAGACCACAGAAACTCCTGATGTTCCTTCTGGTGACAGTTTCAAAGTCAAAACGAAAATATTTTTGAGCTGGGCCATTAACAACCAAACTAGAATCTACATTGCCACAGCGGTAATATGGTCAGGCAAGTCATGGATTAAAGGACAGGTAGAGAAAGGCGCAATTTCTGGTCAGAAAGAGTCTTTGCATCTGTTGGTTCAAGAACTGAAAAAGAAAGTCCAGACAGGTGTTCTCAAAGGTAAAAAATCAGGGAAAGTCGGCAAGACCAAACACAAGAAGCCAAGCACAGAGAATGAGGAGATCGAGGACCAGAAACTTGTTAGTGTTTCCGAGAGTTCTGATGTCGTCATTGAATCTCCCAAGTCCACTTTCTCTATTCTCAAGAGCCAATTGGATCTCAAGACTGTACTTGTCTGTTTGTTGTTCTTGATGTGTGTTTGGGATAAAATTTTTGGACCATCATCTTCAGCTGAGAGTGAAAAACGCTACGACTTTGAGCGGTCGAGAACAGTCTTGAATCTTAGCGACATGGCACAGGATGAGGTTGACCTGTGGAACTGGATTGATTCCAGAAAGTCCTCCAACATTCGTGCGGATCCGCAGAAAATCTCGCTCAAAAAGGGTAAGAACGATGTACTCAATAGGCAGGAACTAAACGAAGTCATTGATGCCCTGCAACTGAGGCTAGACACCCTGAAAAGGTATGCCAATGTTTGAATGGAGGATGGATGCCCTGCTTCCGAGAGATCGTGGTGCAAGGATGTAAATATTTTGCTCACACCTCAAACCTTTTAGGAATATATGTATCTCGACAAAACAAGAGAAGTTGGATAATTAATAATGTTAATCTTTCTATTATTTGCCACCTTCTGTCGAAAGTTGGGGACAGATCGAAGTACACTTGTATAACCAGAGACAATGGCTGAATACAGGGATACGAGACGAGGTGAAACAGAGGGCGATTTGGCTGACGAGAATGATCCTTTGAGCTCTCAAGACTCATATTCCTCTTCTGATAATGATTCGGATTACGATCTGGTGAAGCAAACCAACAGGGCCAAACGAATGAAGCGGAAAATCAGTAAAAAAACTAAAAATTCGATCAACAGGATCAAGAACACAACTGAAGATATTGACTACGCCGACGACGAGCTGGTGAAGGTTTCTCTGAGTAAGCCTCCTGATTTTGTTCCTGATTCCGTTTCGTCTCTATTTGGGAGATCAGATTTCTCTTACTTGAAACTGAAACCGGATCACGCTGCAAGACCCATTTGGATTAGTCCTCTTGATGGAAAAGTTTACTTGGAAAGTCTGTCTCCTTTGTCTGAGCAAGCACAGGATTTCTTGGTCACCATTGCTGAGCCTGTGAGTCGGCCAAGCTTCATCCACGAGTACAGAATCACCACGCATTCGTTGTATGCTGCTGTTTCTGTTGGATTAGAAACAGATGATATAATTTCGGTGCTGAGCCGGCTCTCGAAGGTTCCTGTTGCTCCCTCGGTGATCAATTTCATCAAGCAGGCCACAGTGTCTTATGGTAAGGTGAAACTTGTCTTGAAACACAATAGGTACTTTGTTGAAAGTCCACAAGCAGACATTCTACAAATGTTGCTGAAAGACGAGGTGATTGGCAAGCTCAGGATTGAAAGCACAGAGACAACAACTACTACGAGCGATGGGTTAGTTCTCACCAAAAGCGCGACAAAAGGAGATTTGGTGATACCAGGGACCAGCAAAAATAAGGCGGAGGAAGATACTAGAAAGACACAAAAAAAGAGTAACAAGAACAGCAGTTCAGGTGGAGACAATAGTGATGAAGACATGGCTGACGAGGGAGAAAATGGCGACCTTGAGGACATTTTCGCAAATGTTATAGGGGAAGGCGGAGACGAAGATGAAGACGATTTTGATACTGTTCATTCGTTTGAGATTGCAGCGGGGTCGGTTGAAATTGTCAAAAAAAGGTGTCAGGAAATAGACTATCCAATGTTAGAAGAGTACGATTTCAGAAACGATTCAAGAAATCCGGATTTGGAGATTGATTTGAAACCATCCACACAAATTAGACCATACCAAGAGAAATCTTTGAGCAAAATGTTTGGAAATGGCCGTGCCAGGTCAGGAATTATTGTGCTCCCATGTGGTGCCGGTAAAACATTGGTTGGAATTACTGCCGCTTGCACAATTCGAAAATCTGTGATTGTTCTTTGCACATCTTCGGTGTCTGTGATGCAGTGGAGACAGCAATTTCTACAGTGGTGTACAATTCAACCCGAGAATGTTGCATGTTTCACTTCGGAGAACAAAGAAATGTTTTCTGGCCCGGCAGGGTTAGTTGTTTCCACTTACTCGATGGTTGCCAACACCAGAAACAGGTCTCATGACTCTCAGAAAGTGATGGATTTTCTGACATCTCGAGAGTGGGGATTCATTATTCTTGACGAAGTGCATGTGGTTCCAGCGGCCATGTTCAGAAGAGTGGTGACCACCATTGCTGCCCATGCAAAGTTGGGATTGACAGCAACATTGGTCAGAGAAGATGAGAAAATTTCAGACTTGAATTTCTTGATTGGTCCTAAACTTTATGAGGCCAACTGGATGGAGCTGTCACAAAAAGGTCATATTGCCAACGTCCAGTGTGCAGAGGTGTGGTGTCCTATGACCTCGGAGTTTTACCAAGATTATCTGCGAGAAAGCACAAGGAAAAGAATGCTGTTGTACATCATGAATCCAACAAAATTCCAGGCTTGTCAGTTTTTGATCCATTATCACGAGCAAAGAGGTGACAAGATCATTGTTTTCTCAGATAACGTGTATGCCTTGCAACAGTATGCTCTTAAACTGGGGAAACCTTTCATTTATGGATCTACTCCACAGCAGGAAAGAATGAACATTTTACAAAATTTCCAGTACAACGATCAAGTGAACACAATCTTTCTCTCTAAAGTTGGAGACACTTCGATTGATTTGCCTGAAGCAACATGCCTCATTCAAATTTCGTCACATTATGGTTCCAGAAGACAAGAAGCTCAGAGATTAGGAAGGATCCTGAGAGCCAAAAGAAGAAATGATGAAGGTTTCAACGCTTTTTTCTACAGCATTGTTTCTAAAGATACTCAGGAGATGTATTACTCCACAAAAAGACAGGCATTTTTGGTCGATCAAGGTTATGCTTTCAAAATCATCACGCATTTACATGGAATGGAGAGTCTACCAAACCTTGCATATTCTTCAGCAAAGGAAAGAAGAGAGCTTCTTCAAGAAGTTTTGCTTAAGAATGAAGATGTTGCTGGAGTGGAGGTTGGAGAAGATTCTGACAATTTGATAGGGCATGGAGTTTCCAAAAGACTTAAGGCAGGAAGCTCATCAAGGGCCGTCAAGAACCAAGGTTCACTTGCCAGTTTGGCAGGTGGTGAAGATATGGCATATGTGGAGTATTCGAAGAACAAGAACAAAGAGCTTGCTCACCATCCATTCTTCCAGAAGAATTATTATAAAAAGAAAAGCAAAAAATGATCATTTTAATGAGGTCAATTCACAGTACTGAAAGTAGTTTTGGTACTATACAACAGAAATTGGTATTGCTTAAAAACAAGTTGTAAAAGTAAACAAAATCAAAAGCAAATTATACATCAAAAACAATACCAACATTCATAATAATACAATTACAGATAGCGAGTTGTTGCGAACTATGAGATTCAGTTGTATTTCAACTTACTGAACTCCATATTTTTTTGATACTCATTGACAATTTTGGAATTCATGGATTCGAGCTCCGCTGTAATGTCATTCTTGAAATTCAACGTGTGGTTCATACAGTCTCCAATTTTGTTGAAGAAAGCAAAATACTGAACTTTCAAATCGCTTTTGAGCTTGTCTAGTTCTGCTTTTGCTCTAAAATGACGACCTTCGATCTCTTTTTTATCTGCTAGCATTTTCTTTTGTAGGTTTCGTATCGTGGCCTGATCTGACTCAACTTCTGCATCTTTAGTTGACAACTCAAACTCAAGTTGTTCTCGTGTATCTTTGTCGATTGACTGGAAACTGGCGAGCTCAGACTCCAGTTCGTTGATGTTGTATTCTTTGGACGAAACCAGCTGCTGTTGACTGTCGAGTTCCTCCTGCAACTTAATCAACACGTCCTGGTTCTTCCGATGAGCTTCCAGAAGATCGTATTTCAAAACTGTAAGATTTGTTCTGATGTTGAACTCTTTCAATTGAGGCAAGATCTCATCTGGTTTCCTTCCTAGCTTCGAGTCGTCATTAATCACCTCCTCCGTGAATCCAGTAATAGTGATCTGTGGAAGCTCTCTGAATGTGATTGAATGCAACAAATTGTACATGTAGGAATTGTAGGAATCTATCATTTTTTCCGAAGTCTCATAAACTTTGCGGAGAGCGAGAAACTTCTCGTTCACAGACTTTTGCACGGAAGCACTTTTCTCCACCGTAGAGTCAATATCCTCAACTAATTGTGCTCTTTCCTTATGCATGAACTCAATGGATTGGATTGTGAAGTTTCTCGAGTTTAAGTCCACAATAATTTGATCTTTGGCTTTTTCAGCCCTGGTCAACTTTTCCTTTATCAGCTTGATGTCTTTTTGAATTTTGGCAATTGTCGAAGGCCATTTAGCTTTCTTGTGCACCTGGACATCGATAAATTCTCTGTATCTCGAAACGTCAAGCTCTAGAAGTTTCGATCTTTCAAAGTTTGCCCTCACTTTTTCACTTTTGGCAGACATCTCTTGGACTTTGATGCTGAGCTCGTTGTTCTCTTCGAAAAGTAAAGAGTACTTGGTGGAAACATCGTTCATAAAACTGTAGTATTCTTTCTCCATTTCCTTGTAATAAGTATCATAGTTCTCTGCTCCTGTGGACATATACGCCTTGTAAGATTTGAGTGCATATTTCGTGAAAAGCTTATCAACAAGATCCTGTTCTTTGATCACCATGGAGTCGTTGATTGAGTCATCATAGAGAACCGAGTTATTTTGCTGTTGTTGATGATTCTGGGCCTCCTGAAAGTTGTCCAATTCTAGACTGTCTATGTCAAAGCTCTCACTCACTAGATTGCGCAGCCAGTATAACATTCCCAAAAAAATGTGCCAATTAGAGCCCCCAACAGCGCTGATTTGCGACTTGTTGATGGTATCCAAATAAGGATACTGCAAAAACTTTAGCAAAGAATAGACTTCCTGTTCGATGGAGCGGAAAAACTTGTATCCCGGGTCAATTTTCTTGTACAGCCATTGGAATATAAGCACAAAGTCCTTTTGTGTAGGATTTTTGAGAGTCTTGTTGGTTAGCTGGTGCTT
This sequence comes from Ogataea ortonii, assembly GCA_030561785.1. Classification (NCBI taxonomy): domain Eukaryota; kingdom Fungi; phylum Ascomycota; class Pichiomycetes; order Pichiales; family Pichiaceae; genus Ogataea; species Ogataea ortonii. The sequence goes on from JAKTYE010000045.1 coordinate 74,602, forward strand.
CATCTCAATGTCAAACTTGTTGGTGGATAAGAAACTGAAAAGGTCCTGTTGCATTTTGAGCTGGAAATTACGATCTCTTAATGGTCTTGGATCTCTTGGTTGAGTAGTTGCCGCTGCAGGCGTAAGATAGCCGTTACCAGAAGGCGTGTTTATCATTGAGTTGTGAAACAGTCTACCATTGGAAGAAGGCGGAGCTTGAGTCTGGACCTGGATCATTGATTTGCGTCTATTGACACTTGATGGGACCTGCAAACTAGTTCTGGTGATGGATCTCTGCACGAGATCCTGAACAGTAGGAGGCTGTTGGCTCAGACCAAAAGTAGACTGTCTTTTTTGAGCACTAGGTTGGTTCAACAATCTTGGTGCCCCAATATTCACGTTCTTAGGCAGTAGACTTAGCCTTTTCCGTTTCACAGAAGAGGAGTTGGGAATGTTGGTATCCAAAGTCGATAGAATATTTGTGTTGCCATTATAGAAGTTACCAGATTGACGATGGCCGGTGTTGGCCGAGGAAAAAGAGTATCTTTTTCTCGGAATTGAAGATTCCAAGTGGAAATCAGACATTTTCGTGATAGTTCAGTTGATCGCCAGCTGTTACAAGCCGAATGTGAAAGAAGCAACACGAACTTAACTGCTTTAAATACTTCTGTTTACCAATTAAGAGTTTTGTTTTGGTTTCAGGAATTTGGCGCGACGCTCGACAGACAGTGGGAATTACATAATCAACCGAGATGGTGTCGGACCTATGTAAGGGTGTCAATATTGATTAACTAATCATATATTGATTACATAAGCCCGTGCTACTGTGAACTGTACGAGTGAATAAGGCTCGTCGTCCAATCAATGGGAACAATTGAACTATAGAGTCGAATAGGATCTAACCGATTGGCCGGACCTTCGAATCCGTCGGTCGAAGGGCAATTCCCATTGTCAGGAAAAACACTATAAGTACGACCCGATTTTCCTCTTCGTCCATCCGAGTATTAGGATGGAAAAGTAAGAGGGGTAGAAAAAAATATATACAGTCAAGCAGGTTTAATGTGAACATGCGTGTTATGAATTCCTGTTTAATTTGGACAAACTTTCCGGAACGAATTAAATTTACCTATTATGGATGAAAAGGGTTTATGTGAACAAATTATGAAAAAAAAAAATCACTATTATTTTCTACGTATATTCATCTAATTTGTATATTTCTTCTTAGCTCAACTGATTAAAACATGAACTTTTGCGAGCAACATATCGAACGACTTCAAAATGGCAGGAAACGAAAGAAAAAAACCACTTACACCCTTAGTGAAAAAAATGCTAGGCTTATATAGTTTAATTATGTAACTTGAATCTATCACTAAATATTTCCTTATACTATGGAAATGGCGTTGAGTTCCGGGTAACCATCATTCGAAAATATGAAGCAAGTAGTTATATGAACGAAATCGTCTGCACCGATTGGTTCATATTAAACCTGCTTGACTGTAGACTTTACCTGCGAACTAGGCACTTGAACTACTGTTTCATATCAGTTAAATGTTTCCAGGCCTACTATTCATAGTTAACCTCGCTGTGTGGTTAATGGTAATCACGCCAACAACCGCTACTACAGTTTGCCGGAATTGGGCTGCACTACCATCAAACTCATCAGCACAAGCAGACAGGATCAATCTCATGCGGTGTATCCAGTTTAATTACAATAGACGAACGGGCGAGACAATCAAAGTCCAAGCTTATCTTCACGGCACGCACCTCAGTATCTCAATACCAAGCGATGCCTATAATGCGACACTATCCCAGGCAATAACATTAAAATGCCGGAGAAACTACGCTACGAATGAATCGTTTAGTGTGTTCGGCAAGGTTAGTGAGTATGATGAGGGCATGGAATACATAGGTAATCTAGATGACATTGGCCAAGGACATCCTTTGTTAGCGAGGGTTACGGGCCGGGGTAGCCATAATTTGGGCATGATCCCAGATCTGGGGGTCGGTAGTAGTCAAACGAACTAAGTATTATTATCATTTTATATTTAGAGGTTCATTGGTTAAATATGATTGTGATAGCAATGACGACCTGTACCCGATGACAGACTACTGCGATGGGGTAAGCAGCCCCTTCTATGCTTTCATGATTGGCAATAGTTATCCATACCGCTTGTCTGTCACAGTGTGGCCACACCATAACTGTCCGGGGTGCACTGATAGTAAGACTTACTATCAAGCAGCGAGCGACACTACTAGTGACTGTTATACTAGGACCACTTATTCCTATTGACTCAGAAGAACATACTGTCAGGTGTAATTGACACGGGACTTTATTAAAACCTTTACACCAATTAGGTTATAGTCTGATACACCTTACAGTCAACTCCTCCCTATTAGGAATCTCGTTGAAAGAATTTTCTCCCTTACACGTACAATGAGCTGTGCACGAATTAAATTTACATAGTAAATTTGCTTTTCGTGTAAACAAACAAA
>JAKTYE010000046.1:0-73736 GCA_030561785.1 Ogataea ortonii
AATAAGAACAAAAAGCTCTGTACCGATTATTTCGGCTAATCCAGGTTTGACTGTACTGTATAAGTTTCTTGGTGGTTCTTGGTGCACTGTTCTCAGTCAAACTGTCAGAAAATCAAAAGTGGCTCTCACATCTTGAACAGAAGATAACCGCAATGCTCACCTAATGCAATACAAGTGATTCGGTATCCCAAAAGCCCTATTCTCGGATCCATCCCTAAACTTTCAGTGTTACCGTATCTGAAGATAGCCCGGTCTGGAACATCCGTGCACCGTGAGATAAAGAGTCCTGGCTTGGGAATTTTTTGGCTGAGCCACCAATGACGTAAAGACGAATGTATTTTTTTTTTTTGGCTCCGGGGTGGATCTGCTTTACTGCCATTTTGGATTGCACGGCCCGTGTCTACAGCCCAAACCCAATAACAGAGCCATTCCCCCCAGTTTGGACGGTCCCCCTGTCCACTAATTTCGGCCTCATCTCTTTGCCGTGTTTTGCACGAATCTCTGATCTTCTGTTCTAAGCTGTGCTCGTCAAAGCCGCACAGATCATCTTTTGGCCGACAATTTTGATCCTCTTTGGGAAGTTTCCTTAAATAGCCAAATACAAACAGTGAATTTCAAGACCCCCAAATCTAAAAATATCGAGTAATTTCAATCAAAAAAGACCTGTCTGGTCTCACAAAAGTCCCAAATCGCCTCAAAATACCCGTGTGGTCTCTGCCATTCCGTGAAACCAGTCACATCCCCCTGTCTGTCTCCAAATCAACAACCCACAACCTCCTGTCTGCTTACCTAACCACCCCTGCGAAGCCTGCCTATTTTGAAAATCTTTTAGTTTCAGCTTAGAAAATCACAGGCTCCTTGTTATTTCGAGTTTCCCACCAGCTGTTCTTCTTCAGCAACAACCAGTGGCCATGGCCGTTCCTCCTCCTCACTACGACACAGTTCTCCTGAGAGAACATCTCTACCAAGACCTGAAAAATAGATATCTGGTGATCCCTCCAGAAGCCACTACTCCTGGATTCAAGCCAATACATGAAATCGGACTCGGATTGTACAATTATGATCTCGTCGAGCAAAACAGCATTCCTTCCAGCGCTCAGTACTATATCTCGGACGTCCTATACCATCTGGGAATGGTGCTGATCGTCTCAGGAGCCGTTTATGTGCTCTTCAAGATGGCTAAATTAGCCCTCAAAAGAAAAAAGCCCCTCATTCCTGTCCAGATCGACCCGTTCCTTGTTCCAGATTATCTCGAAAAGGGATTGACGTCGCCGCCCGATCTTGTTCACTCGCCTTCAACCCCTGTGACGTCCTTGTCCAACCCTTCGACCGCCTCATCTACTCCGATCACCACCCTCATTGGCTTCGACCACTCTTACGGAGAAAAAAAGCCCGTCGACGGCCTCCAGAACATCATAACAGGCCTCAAAATCTATTAATATCTCCGAGCATCTATCGCATTCGTTTCTCATCCAATACTTCTCAATACATTCTGCATATTCTCTCGTTCTCTCTTTCTGGCTCAGTACCACGGCCATTTCCCATTAGCCACCCACGTAGGCTCGCCATCAGTATTCAGAAACCGCAATGCACTCAGAGACTCGTTCTCCAGTCCAACACTAGCACCCAACTCGGTCTCGACAAGTCCAATAATCTGGGAGCCATCCTTCTGTACAAACAGAAGATCGTTCGTCCATATCTTGACACTCTCGAACCCCTGGCTCTCCCTAACAACACCCTTCAGCAACCTGACTGCATCTTCTGGACTCTCAGCATAGAACATCAGCACAGCAACCTCGTTCTCCACATATCTCTGGGTGAAAACTGCAAATGAAGACGATCCCGTGAGCCGGATCCCGTGACTTTCCCGAACTCTCGCTGGAGAAACGTAAGACCCGGTGAGATGAGCACGGTTATAGAACCATTCCAGGATGTCGACGCTCGGACGGACAGCAACGCTTGTCTGGTTTGTCGATTGCAACATCGCTGTGCGAAGTTCGTGGTCGTAAACAGCAACACAGGCCTCTAATTGCTCTTTTGTGACCAGTCTCTCGTAAAAACTGTCTTCGTCCAGGTCAGCTGAAACTGGAATTTTCACCACCGGAGTGTGATAGCTCTTAAATCCAAACTTCAAATAGTACTCGCCAACCTCGCTGTACAAGAAACTGAAGTCGTAGTGGCCAGAACAGATATGTTTCAATTGGTTTACCAACCTCATGAGCATCTCCGTAGCATATCCCTTAGATCTGTGCTCTTCCAGAGTGTACACAGAGCCAATTGCTGCCGATTTGCAATTGCCAATCTCTCCAGATCCAGTCTCGTGGTAATACGAGTCCCTCACCACAAATTCACATGCTGTAACAACGTCTTTATGACCAACAGTATCAAGTCTTTTGTCACGAAGAACCCAATAATATACTCCATCGGTAACATCAGTATCTCGCCACATATCACACATTTTGCCTTTATAGCTCTTTTTCTCACGTATCTGATACTGCTCAACACTCAGAGGAGGACCCCAAGTGCCATGGTTGTGTTGCTGGATGAACTCTAAAACAGAAGAGTCTGTTGTCCTCTCGAGAACAAGGAAATCTTCGCTCATCGTGGCACTCCGGACGTTCCAAGACCCACAATCGAGGAACTCAACCTTTCCTACTCTCTGCTAACCGACGTCAGGTTTCCTGTCCGCGAACGAGCTCAATTGGCAGACCAGAGACCCTTCAACAGCGGACCTCCCTCGTCAAACAGACACCAGAAAAGCGCACGGGTATTGTGATTACGTAAGCTGCACTCTCAGAGGAAGAAAACTATTTTCACGTGCCAAGTTTCACGTGCGGCGTAGGTAAGCAGGATCCGAATCGGTGAATAAAAGAAGCTCGTGGAGGTTGGATGATTCTGTCTTGAAAAGGACGGCCTACCGACGCAATGAGACTGACTTTGCGAGTGCTGGTGCGGCCGAGAAGACCTGTCCGGGACACGGCGCCGCTTCTTCCGCCGCTGGAGCTGTACCGGGCGATTCTGAGGGCCCATCGTCGACTTCCCGACGAGGAACGGCAGCTTGGAGACAAGTATGTTCGTGCCGAGTTCCGGGCCCATACAAAGATCCAGGACCCGGTTCAGATTGTTGGATTTCTCACGGCATGGCAAGACTATCTGGGAATGGTGATGGTGAACCAGGAAGATGACTGGAAGAAGTACAAACTGAAGAGTGAACATGTTGCCAAGATGAGCGACGAGCAGATAGGCCAGCTTTACGAGCTGATGCAGGAGACTAAGAACTTGCACAATCGAGAAGAGGGATACGAGGATGACGAAGACTTCGAAAGGTCTCGGTAAATAGAATCTATTATAATATTATTGTGAATATATGGCGGAGAGGTTTAGCTGAAACAAAAGTCCCATCCGAGGTCTTCAACCACGTCTACCCAGTCGACAAAACAGTCGAGATCGTTGGTCATTCGATCATCGAGCACCTCCCAGCAATGCTGGATCACGTACCAGCATCTTCGGACGTTCTTGACCTCGTAATTCTGGATCAATCTCTCGTATCTGGCAGTCATAGACTGTCTAGAAGCTTCAGATGGACAAACGACACCCAGAATCATCAACGGAAGACACAGAGACGATTGCAGGTTGGTTCCAATCAGAATATCAAACATTCGGTCTGCGTGGTTCTTAATTTTCTGTAATTTTATGTCCCGGAAGTCGGTTCTGCGGATCCCGGCACGAATAAACAGCTGCATCGTCAGCTGCCAGAGCTCAAACAGCGACAGATGGAGTCCGAGGAACTCGTGGTCGTCCTTCAATTGCTGTAGTTGGTGAATCGACGGTCTGGAATTCAGTATCTTGTCGTCGAGCTCGTGGAAAGCAGTGTTTGTCAGCTGTTTGTATTTGGCAGTACGTTTATCCAGCTCCTCCTCCATGAGATTCCGTTGAACTGTCTTCTTGTCGTCGGTCTCTTCCTCCTCCTCGATGATTGCGGGTCTCTCCAGAGACTGGAGACTTGTCTGGAGATATTTAATCTGCATCAAGACGTCCTTCAATTCTTTTCTCTTGCTGATGATCTCTCCGTAGATCAGAAAGATCTCTGAACACGATCCCAGAAACGGATCCAGTCCATATTGATCTAGATCCAGCAGCTTCTGGTTCTGGAAAATCTCCTTGTAGGCCTCCATATCGAAATGGGTACCGGAATTAATCGTTCTGCTTCCCATGATATCGTGGAAAAAGAAGTTGGAGATGATCCATTTGCCAGAGTTTGCATGTTTATAAGTTTCTGCAAAGTTCAAAATGCCTCCAAACTCGCTGATCACGTCTTTGAACTGAAGAAACATGTGGTACCAGTACTTGATGTCTCCTGTAGAGATCTCCGAGCCCGTGAGAATGATATAGGTTGCAAAAATCGCCATGTAATCCATCTCTGTTTTCTCCTCCTTGGTCTTTTGTTTCATCGTATTCACCTGGCTCAGGGATTTGTAGAAATATCGTCTGGCATTCTTGTCCTGGGACCCGAGCAGAAACATTCCTCCCCAAGCAACAATACCGTTCAGAACAGCATCGTTCTCGTCCGCAAGTTGCAAGATGTAGTTCATGAAAAAGTTCGACTCGTTTCCGTTGCAAACGGTAATCACCTGCGTGATATACGAGATATAGTGGTCCAGAAATAGTCTTCCTGTCTTGTCTAAACCCCTCACCAACCGAGAAGAAGGAACATAGATGCACGGAGACGAAAGCTTTGCAAACAACTTGTGGACCGTGGGTCTGATTATGGTCAACAGGTCCTTGGATTTCAACACCCGGACCAGCTCGTCGTCGGATATGTACTGGTGTTCGATCAATTGCGATTCATCCATCGGCAGAAACCTCTCGTTCTCGGCCTCAGCAGTGACCTCGTTCGTGTTGATGCTTCTCTTGTACTTGTTGAAAGAGCGGAGCTGCTCTTCGGCGGAAAAGTTGTCTGGGGAGTGGAAGTTCAACGGGTAATTGAATTGCGTTTGGTGTTTGACCACAATATTACTGATTGTGGAGTCCAGTTCGTTGGAAGAAGGATCGAAGGCAGTCGAATGGAAGTGTTGCACTAAATTGCTCGCAATAGCAGAAGGATCCCAGTTTTCTTTGAGTACCGAAGGGGATTCTGGGAGCTCGTTCAGAAACACAGAAGGCGAGAAAAGGTCTTCTGGGAACCCTCTTGATATCTGTGTGGACTCTCTATTTTGCGGAGGTTTCTCCATTGTCACCGACTTGATTCTCTGGCTCGACTCCTTGGCTGCCTTGGACCGACTCTTTTCAAGCTCCACGAGTTTCTGTGACTCCACCACATAGTCGAAATTGAACTTGTTTTGTCCGTTTTTGGAGTTGACTTCTCTTCTGACACACTCAAGGCCCTTCCGTTGGCAGAGCCCGCATTTCGGAAACACCTCATCGCACTTCTTCTTCTTCTGTTTGCAGTTGACACAGCCGTTTTTCGATCGGGAGGTCAAGCCAACAAACGATTTGCTCTGAATGAACGGCTTTTTAACAGCCCCGGAGCTCTGTTTGGCATCTTTGAAAGAAATGGTGTGGGAAATTCCGTTCTCGGGCTCTGTCTTTTGGCCCTCAGGTGGCGAGTTTCTCTGGCTTTCGAGACCCAAAGTTGTCTGTTTAAGTAATCCCAGCTTAGAAGGCCGTTTGGACCGCTTTTCTATCGCTGAGAGTGACTTGTCAAAGGTGGAGAACATGACAGTAAACCACAAATGATGTACCAAGAGACACCAAAAAATCCGTTAAATCTTAGAATTTTTTTTCTTTTCCTTCCGATGAGCCTTCTTTTCCGGATTCCCACCCACAGATGATGTTTTCTCCTGCAGAACGTCCCTAAAACCCTGTGTTCAATTACCGTGTATGTATTACTACAGACGAAAAAACGGTTTTGATCTATCTTGCGATGGTCGCGCAAGTTTCCTTTTTGGGTAGTCGACAGAGCCATACCCCGTACATAAACGAGCCCATAACGGTCGACAGAGGCCTTCTAGAACGCTCAACCTGGTCCATCGATGCCAGATAAGGCGGAATATCTCTGTTCGTATACAAACCTGAGAGCTAATTCTGTTTTGGAGTCTGAGAAACATGAAACTTGGGACTTCTTCAGAGAAGCCACAGCTTGTCCGGTTTGCCACAGCTTTGGCTACTGTTTCAGCAGCTGCTGAAACTGGCAATTTCCTCCTAGAAGTTGAATGGATCATCCTGTTCGCCAAACCCGTCAAAGAAGGTCGAAAACGTAACAACAGTGCCGTAGATGAGCAGGCCTCCCACCAGACTCAACACTGCAGCCGTGTGGGTCAGAACGTGGCAATGGTTGAGTATCACAGGAAACGCAAAGCCCGTGGCCAGTAGAAAACTCGACAAGAAGCGGCCAAAGTCCACCACGTCGCTTGTGGAAGAAGACCCTGTCTCGTTTAGATAGTCGTCGTACCCGGAATTGTAGTATCCGGTGATCAGAACAGGCAGATGTGCCACACCGAACACAAACGCTATGAGGATCGGAAACCAGTTCCCATACACGGCTCCTGCGAGCACTATGAGCAGAAACCCAAGAGCCAATACGCTCGATAGACCTATGATTTTTGTCAATGGGTTGAGCTTCAGGTTCATTTTCTCTGATTTTGGTAACGACTCGTGGAAACAAGACTTTGTGTGCGATTGTGTGACGGCTTGTGACTGGCTGGTTCGAGTACTCCACGGTCTTTAGCTCTTTCCTCGGCTTAGATGGTGGATTGCCTTCAATTAGAAAAGACAAGCTCAGAAGAGATCACACCTGGGACCGGATTTTTTTCTTGCACACTATTTTTCAAACTAAGTGGCAAAAGAACAAAGGAGATTTGAGGTTTTCTTTGCAAAAGGCCCTCATTGCAACACCAACAGACCGATTGGACAGCCAAAACGGGGGGAATTGCAACCGTCATGGTAAGTACAGTCTGCAACCCAAGTCTGGAGTAAAAAGACCGACCCACTAACAAGATAATTGTGTGTTATTATAGTTCAGAAACAACTACGATAATGATGCGACAACGTTTTCGCCAACAGGACGAATCTTCCAGATAGAATACGCCTTGGAGGCGATCAAACAGGGTTCTGCGGCCGTGGGACTCACGTCCAAGACACATGTGGTGCTGGTGGCGCTGAAAAGAAACGCCGAGGAGCTGGGTTCGTACCAGAAGAAGATCATCAAGATCGATGAACACATGGGCATAGCTCTGGCGGGTCTGGCACCAGATGCACGGGTTTTGTCGAACTTCCTGCGTCAGCAGGCGGGGTCGTCGAAAATGGTGTTTGACAGGCCGTTGAGTGTGACCAAGGCGGTCCATTCTATTGCCGACAAGGCCCAGGACAATACCCAGTCTGCGGGAGGACGTCCGTACGGTGTGGGACTGCTTGTTGCCGGAGTGGATGAGACCGGAACCCATCTCTGCGAGTTCCAGCCCTCGGGATCGGTTCTGGAGTACGTCGGTGCTGCCATTGGGGCTAGATCCCAGGCAGCACGGACCTTTTTGGAAAGGAAGTTTGAGGAGTTCCCAGAAGCATCTAAAGAGAAACTGATAGAATATGCGCTGATCGCATTGAGAGACACGCTTGCCCAGGACAAGGAGCTGACGGCCCAGAATACCACGGTGGCCGTTGTTGGTGTGGATGAGCCAAACTTCACCATCTACGACAACGAGGACGTTCAACAATGGCTCGATCTGCTCGACACTCTGATCAACACCAGAGGAAGGGACAACAAGACAGGTGATGAACAGCAGGACGAACAGCAGGACGAACAACCCGACGAACAGCAGGGAGAATCCCAGCAACCAGAAACAGCTACTGAGGCCGGAGACCAGCCAACTACAGCAGACAACGACCGTATGGATACGGATTAATTGCCACAGACGTGTTCTTGTACTTGTTGTAGAATAAATAAGCGTTTTTTCTAGAAAACAACCTCGATCCCTGGTCGGTATTCCACTTCTTCGCAGTCTTCCTTGGGGATTCCATTCTCGTGAACTAGCACTGCGAAATCCAGGTGCGTCTCAGCTCCCAGTGCCACCATTGGGACGTGCCAGGTAGCCACTCCGTAAGTGACGGACTGGTTACCTTTGCAAATGAAGGCCTCGAGTTTCGAATAGTCTGGTAATCCTTGATTTTCGGTGTCTGTCGGAGCACAAATCACCAGATATCCCACCGAATTGAGATCTCTACCCATTGGAATAAACGTCTGTGTAGAGAAAGGATGTCTTTCTAGCACTTCAGATAGATATATGGAGTTCTGATGAGTCTCAGTGATGAGATGTTTAGGAGGAGAACATCTGAATATGTTCCAGTTGGCGGTGGCCAATACTCCACTGGGAGCCTCGTGGTAATTGTTGGTGACCGGAGCGACCTTGTGGAGCTTCACTGCGGTTCCCTGGTTGGCCACGGAGTTTGGAGCCTGGGAAATTTGGTGGTCAGCAGAAAGAACCGACCCAAACTTGGCAAACGAGTCCGGTGTCAATGGAACTGCCCGTATCTTGACTCTGTCGTTGTCGATCTGTTTGATCACCACCATTGTGTGGACAAATACCGTGGTCCAAACGGTTCCTAGTGTCGTTCTTCCTCCACTTTAAAATATCCATAGATCTTAACTGAAAAATTCGGACATTGCCGGACAAGGCTGTGCAGCGATGGCGATGGTGAGTCTGGAGTAGTTTTGCCTAACTGAGACCTCTGGAGAGAACAAAGGCGTACAACAAAGATCCCGCGACTACCTCCACCATCGGCCGTTGTTGCTCTCATCAGTTTGCGTCACCATTTTTGTGTCACTGTGTTTCCTCCCGGTGCAGGACGAAGCACACCACTGGTCACGGAACAGGCTCGGAAAAACCCAATTCGCGCGCCTGTGTCGAATGACTATCAGTGTTTCCACGCGTCATGCCGGTCATTTCCACCGCGCGAGATTTCGCGCACCTGCGGGCAGAATCAGCTGCCCGCATTTCGATCTCAGATCCGGGGTATATAAGGAGCCAGATCTGAACAGTCCAAACTGTGCGATGGGTTGTGTTCTTCCTTCACCAAGAAAACCATAATCACAATCCAACTAATGGGTAAAAAGCAATCCAAACAACAGTTACATACAGAGCCAGTGCATTTAGAACATTTGGGCTCTGCTCCTAAGGTGAGGATGTCCAGAGACATGGACTTTGACTCCTTAGAATCGTTTGAGGAATACATAAAAGATGAGTCCTGGGACAACGAATTCGATAACCTCAATCTCCATCTGAAATACCTGCCCCCATTCATCATGGCTGAGATCCACGATAACGAGGACAACATTAAGCCACAAATGAATTCTCTCAACAAGAAGTTCAGAAGACAATTGCAACACCATCTGCAAAAGCATTTGATTCCAGAAATCAACCGCATGTCCGGTATCAACTATAAGTTCAGCAAAACGAACGAAGGACAGGAATTCAACGAGTATCAAACATCTTCTGTGTACAAATGGCACTTTGAAGATGCTTCCAACCACGGCTTTGAAGATCAGGAGTACCAGAATAGAGGTCATTGGAAAGCAGAGTTGGAAGTGGAGTCAAACTCCTCTGATCCGTTTGTCCAGGTGGACTTTAAATGTTCTCTAATTTAATATTTTACGACAGTGATGAATCAAATTTTCATAGATTTAAAAACCTCTTAATACTAAAAGCAAAAACCATAAAGCAAAAACTCACGTAGCAGTTGAATTGATTGCAAAGATTCGGTGGTAGTTCACAATCATATCTTCACAAGTAAACGTCATTAAGCCAAAAAACTGGCTTAGGTTCTCTGGCTTGCTTCCTTCAATGAAAGTTCCTCCCAAAACCTTTGCCAAATTGGAAGAAGACATCTTATTGATGCTCTGGTGCTCATCGATCGACTTCAAATGCCGAATTAATCGTTCCAACAAATTGTAATTGGCAGAGGGAAGCTTAGCCAAAACGCTTTGATAAATCTCAAATCTCTCTTCCGACTTCGACTTCTCTCTAATCTTACTGAAATCTGGAATAATGTTGTCTGGAATCAGCGGCTCAGGAAGCTCCCGTAGATACAGTCGGATACAGCCACTCAAATTATGAACATCGAAGACAAGCTGATTCTCCATATTGAAATCTCCAGTAGCATTTATATGCTCCTTGATCTCGCTCAAAACACTCAACGAAGCGCTTTTCCGATAAATCCCAACTTCTTCTAACCCTCTGTACTCTATCTCTCTCATTAGCTTCTCCAGAATCTTGGGTATAGGATTGTTTTCTCTAACACAAACGTACTCCAAGGGAACACCAAATATCATATTGCTATTCGGAGCTTTGTTAAGAGACCTTGAAAGAAACCAATGACGTTTGGAATAGTTGAGTTGATATATCCAGTCTTCCTTTTCACGGTCGGAAACACACTGCAAAGAATATTCTGTGTTCCCGGTGGAATTTATCTTGAAGCTATGAGGAATCTGGTAAACTGGAAAAATGGAAAAGTCTTTCAAATTCAGAGTCAAAAATGGCTTTTGCTTGCTATCCACAAACAATTGTGCGTCCACAAGTTCGTCCACCTTGACAACCCGCTCGCCAATTTGTTGATTGAAGCCGGACACATTAATCGAGAATGGCCTTTTAGTTAATAGTCCACCCAACTTAAATCTCGAATTGGAAGCCCCAGAATAAATAGAAGCTTGAGAAGAAGTAACATTTGATTTTGCAACCATCCCCGGACCCGCATTATGACCTCTTCTGGTCGTCTGTTGCAGCGACTCCTGTCTTGCTGGATACTGCGATCGATGTGGTCTGTAACTAGTAACTCTGTGGCTGCCTCTGTTTTCCAAAGCCTGTTTGGATAGCAACGCTCTTTTTGCATGTTCCAGTTTAAGAAGTTTCTGTTGTTCATCCAGATGATCTCTAAAAACCCTCACTTTTCCTCCATGCTCCTTGATCTCCTTTGAAGCAGAGTCGTAGATGCTTTTCAGGTCCACAGGCTCAGCATTGTACGAGAAAAGAAATCCAAAGTCTGTTTCCTTTGGAGGCAAAGTGCTATTGTTTGGAACCATGTCGAGAATGTTTGAAATACAATTGAAAGCAAATCTGCGTTTGTCGAAGTTAACAAGATTTGTGTTTTCAACGGACATGTTTGGAATAAAACACACAATTTCTAGCAATCTTTCTACCAGCCAACCAGGACATGGAGAAAGCATGGATGAAAATAAGTGCTGTTCCAATATTGTTTCGTTCGGTAGCAAATCAGACAGCGTATTATGTTTCTCGACTTCTTTTCCAGACAAACGAGAAGAGGCCTGTACCCAGAGGCCAGAGAAAAAGCGAGATTGTGGAGATAGAATAACATCTATCAAACATGCTTCTATCATAGAAGGTACTTTCAAAGAGACCTTTTCCACCGACTCGCTGTTCCATTCTGGTTCAACCTCTAAGCTCAAGAAGCTAACATGCCTCATCTTTATACGGCTCACTTGCAGAATTAACAAAGCGGAACACATTCTTTCAAGTCTTTCTTCAACGGAAATCGACAAATCAGTGATTTGAAAACTCAGATAGTTCTTCAGTCGGAAGTAAAATTCAAACATTGACCTCACAGATTTGGGAAACTTGTTGATCAAAAACTCAGGGTCCTTTGAATCCGTTTTGGAGTCAGTGAGAGTCGAAAGCCAGGTATAGACATTTGTCACCACAAGAAGATCTTCGTGAGTGTTTGATTTTTGTAGGGCGTAGTTCGACATACTCAAAGGAGACTTTGCAGCATCAACTTCCAAAATTTCAAAGGCATCAATCCAGTCACTGATAGAAGTTTGCTTGAACAACGACTCAACTGTCTCATCGAACTTTCCAATAAAGCGTTCAATTCTACGATAGTCCTGTGGGCGAGGAAGTAACTTATCTGCAGGTATAATTGAAAGATCAGAGGTGAACTTAGTAGCTGGCCGAGGTAATTGGGGTTTGTAACAGTTTTTGATGTACACTTTTCTCATTGTTTTGTAAGTTGAAACAATATCTTCATATAGTCTTTTCACTTCTTCCAGACGGTCTCTATCAGTGGATTTATCATATTCAAGCCAGACAATCACTTTTGACCACTGCATAACAGTCTCATTGTCAATAAGCCTCAAAAGATTGTCGAATGCTAGTTTGTTGTTCAAACTGTCCACAAAATGATGGTAATAATCACGCACTAGAATCAACAAAGTTTCCAATATTCCCAACTGGATCTGTGCAACATATTTCCAGTTTATGTCTGAGTATCTCCCAAGAACGTTTGAATCCCAATCGGGGAAAGAAATCTCCACCGGACTTGAGGCGTTCCTATTCTCTTTTTGGTAATTCTCGTTTTGGTAATTCTCGATAGACAGAGCAGCAGACCTGGACCCAAGAAAACGCCGAGTCAAACCTTCCAACAAAGTGGTTGTTGAGCAAAAGCCACGATAGGTTGCAAAAAACGTCATTGTGAAAACACCGTTATCCATCTTGAATATGATAGAATCAGTATGAAAGGATGTACCAATAAAATTCTTAATATCACTTTTCTTGATTCGGGATCCAAATATTGAAGAGGTCAGAACTAGAAGATCAAGCAGTTTATCCAGACTAGCAGATTTGATCAAAATCTCAATACTCAATGGATCGTTTTTGACGTCACGAGTGAAAGACGACTCTTTAGGTGCTGAGCTGTTGTCAGTTGTAGATGAATCTTTCATATAGTTTTGATAAGTTGTAAAGACATACTCATCCAGGTTGAAACTGTTAGATGAAAAGCTGCTGAATCTTTTAACACTGGCATTCTCCCCAAGAAGCACACTGGAAGGACGAGACTTTGCACTGCCAACTGTCTTTGGAGAACGTGGATCTTTGTGGGGGACAGGGCTTTTCTCCAAATTGTTGGTTTTGAATATTATGGAATTATCAACATGAAACTCAAAGGTATCCACATTGAAAACGTCTCTAACGTTTTTCAAAAACTGGTTTCTGCTGTACTTTTTGATATCATTACGATTCTCATTTTCTTCTTGTAAAACAACTCCTGAATTCTCTGGAAGAGTATTGGAAATAGAATTTTGTGCAACGTCACCTCCTCCAACTGCTCCGATCAATGAACTTCTTTCATATATGCGATACTGCTCCAAAATTTCGGGAAACAGTATCGATGCATATGATCCCAAAAAGAGCGGGCTTCTGGAACAGTTATGAAAGGCATTGAATTGTCCAAAATGCGCTGGTTCTATGAGCAATGATTTCTCCATCACTTCCATCAAAGTCAGAGGCTGGGACTCAATATGCAAGGAAAATGCCTGGCTCAATTTTTGAGCAAGGGCTTCGTCAACCACACCAGGTTTCAATGTTGCAGAGTCAACAACTTCCAGTGATGTGTCGTCATTTGTGTTGGACAGAAACTCTTCCCACTTAGAGAAAGAAGCTTTAACTCTCAAAATGTGTCTCTCGCAAACTTTGACCCGACATGACCCACCAAGTAGCTTCCTAATAAACAGATCACCAAAGTACGGCACCACTTTATTTTTTGGATATAACTTCCCTATTCCTTGGGGAGCCATTATGTGATAAGAGGATCTGTGACTTGCTGGAATGACCACCGATCTTCTGTCGAGTTCAAAGACCACAGGAGCCCATGATTTGGAGACCATCTCAATCAACGACCGATCCAGATGATTCCATGTCTCTGAAAGTCGAAGAACTGGCATAGAACAGACAACTGTTGCAATGGCAAGCCAACCAATCATATCACCAATCTGGTCAAAAATGGAACCCAGTTTGATCCATTTGGTCAATATCTGTGCTCTTCCTTCGGCAGATTTGCTGTATTCAGGATCTTCAAATAGATGGCTTGACAGTAATCTACCTAAGTAATGGAGGTTTCGATCCCGATTGAAAATTAAAGGGTTATGTCTCCAGTAACTATAGTTGTCTTGGACTGTCTGGTATAAAAGCGAAGGATCTGTTTTGGAGTCCCAGGTATTGTTGAACTTCAAATGAATGGCATTGATTTCAGTAGCTAGGTCTTGCAAATCTGCTGCAACAAAATCGGGTCCATTAAATTCCGATAAGGACACCTCGTTGATAGATAATTCAAGATCCACTAGTTTTCTAAGACTTTGTTGCTGTCTGTGGATGGAGAGCTTCAAAGTATCGCAATCTTGATGACGATCAATGGCAACAAGGAGGCTCCAGATCGACTTTAGAATCTCTTCATCCAACAGCATTCCTTCGAATTTATCTCTGATTGTTTCCAGAACCATCAACACTCTACGCACAGGGTTGGTTTCGCTGTCTGAATTATCCAACATGAAACTGTGTTGAGACCTTTGATCCATCTTGAACAACAATTCAAGATATTTCTGAAAGTATGCTAAACAAGTGGTCATTTCTGCAAGAATTGGAAGTATCTCCAGAAGATTTCTGGATACTGATATGCAGGGATTGAACATTATAGCATGGCAAATACTTTCCGTTGTTCCGGACTCTATTTCGCCCGACTTTGGGTCCAACACAAGTTCAGGGTGCGGATAAAGAAGCGAAGCATAGGACAGAGAGATAGACTGCATTGAAGCAGTTGTGGCAACGCTCAACTGGGAGCCTACAAACTCACTGGACATGTTGGACATTGGAATGAAATTTTTGTGTTTCAATTTGAGTTCCTCTTCGTTGCCTGAAAACATAGTGGACTCCTCGTCATTGTGGTCAACGGGAAGACTGTGAGAAGAGATTGAAGGAGGGATTTTTTCCGATGTCTGCTGACGTTTCTCTGTATCCTGTTTGGACTCAGGTTCCTCCTTATCCGTATCTGATTTTTCCGACAACTCAAAACATTTTATGTCTGCCGGCTCCTGTGGTGTTTTGTAGAGGTACAAGAAGGAGCCTCTCAGCTCTGCTCTGCAGAGCCGAGAATCATCGTCGGAATTTTCCGTGTATTTATTGAACCAGCCAACTTTTATAAGATCTGTGTCCCAATTTGGGTCCACGAGACTTTGTAATGTAGTGCCTTGGGATGTTTTGGAGCCCTGAGCCTGCAATGACTGTGAAAATGAGGCGTTGGATCTTTTGCTGGACAGCGTTTTGAGGATTTTTGTACCTTTTTTCGAGCCATCAGCTGATAAGTTACGTCTGCTATAACTTTTGGCCCCCACAGACGCTGAAATGGAACTATCAGTAGCAGATAACTCAATTTCTCCTAGTTTCATGCTTGAAAGGGTTTCAGAAACCCCTGATCCCACTCCGGTAGGACTCGAAACCAGGGTGTCCAGCTCTTTGAGCTCATCCACCTCCAATAGCGGTGTTCCAGTGACAGAGTTGGTTCTTGTGGAGCCATCAGAGATAATTGACGGAGCTGATGGCTCCACCAACAGACTTCGTCTCTTGTCTTTGCGTGTCAGGAACTTTTTCATCGATACTATTAACGTCTTTCCTTGTCTTTTTGCAACGGGCTTTCGACCATAAAAGCTTCGAATTGTCTCTGATTTCTTTGCTAGTATGTGATGTTGTGTGCTAGTTCAGACACAGCTTCTTGATATTCCTCCGACTCCCTAATCCGTTATCGTTATTTCCCAAAAACACGATCTTTCTGTTCCCCCGTTCGAACAAATCGTGTGTTTTTGGGTAGATCAGCAAATTCCCATTTTGGGGCTATATGCGCCTGAAAAACTACAAACTTTTCAGCCAAATGGATATTAATTACAGCTAAAAAGAGAGTCGTAAAGACTCTAAAAGATTCAAAAGATCTCTGAAAGACTTCCTCAGAACCTTTTGTCTTACAAAGACTTCTTGGCCAGCTCAATAACACCCTCCTGGGTCTTGGCACCTCCAATAAATCCGGCAGCATGAATAAATACACAGCCCGGAACTCCTGTGGCGGTGCTGAGTTCCTCATCCCGGAGTCCTCTCCACGGCTCAGGAAGCTTCTTTCTGGAGTCAAATGAGGACGAGCTCACAGGAACAGCAGTAATCCGCCAGTTCTTAGAAGAGTCGGCAAACAAAACGTACAGAATCGACCCGACTGCATCGTTCTCCTTCTCAACGGTGTAGAGATGTTCTTTCCAAGGAACGAACCGTTCGAGAAGGATGATTCTTCCGCTCTTGTCGAGGTTGAAACGGTCTGCAAAAGCACGTTCCACGTACTGTTTGGCCGGCAAGAACGACTTGCCCATGTAGTTCAGGAAATTTATGAACGCAGAGCCCATAATTTCAGAGGCCTTGAAGAATTGGGAGTCGAAATCAGCGTCCGAAGGATCGGAGTCCCACGAAGGGTTAAGATTAGAAACGAGGCCCGCAAGATGGAAATTTTTGTCTCTATAGTGGGGGATCAACTCGTCTTGATTGTCGTACTTGTTGATTCCGTTATCATTAGCGTCAATGGCCTCGATGTAATCCTTGTAAATTCTGTCGTAAAGAAACTCAATTTCCTTCTGATTCTTCTCAGAGTCTAGACCCAAGTTTTCCACAATGATCTGTTTTCCGTAGTGCTTGTAAACAAGACCAGCCGAGGAGAGTTTTGTTCTATACGAGCCGTTGAAGGTGTCTGAGAATTCTCTTTGGTGGTGATCAAAGAACTTCTTCTGATCGTACTGGCCACCCACGTCTACCACAATGTCTGCTGCTTCCCAGTCTGCAGGATTTCTGGACCTTATGACCTCTGCATCTTTGAATTGCGCCAGTGTTTTCAGCATGTACACTGCCAGCGATTCATCTGCGTGAAAGCTGCCTGAATGAGTGCAGATTTTCACCATTTTATCTGTTTTCTGTTTCTTGGTTTCCGGCTCTGGCATTCCTGAGCTGAATCGCAACAGGAAATATGACTTGTTTATGAGTTTCTGTCTACCTAGACAAGTGACAGCAAATTTGTATGGCCACACTTTTCCGGCCAATGAGCGTCCGAGTTTATGTAAACCAAACAATTCACCAGATAGTGTTTCGGGAAACGATATCGGATTCCAGTCTTCCGTGGAATCAGATGTCAGTAATAGATTCGCTTTGCGACTCCTTGTGTTGTTGTAACTCGAATTAACTGAGTAGAGAATCGAAAGAAATAGATCTCTTCGGCGAGTTTCGGTCTTTACAAATCCAAACTTTGAGAGTCAACAATTCCAATGTTAACTGTTTGAAAAATGGAATGAAATAGCCTCTTTTGGCCTACGAAATGCTCAACAAATCGACTTCAACAGAAAAGATCCTAATAAAAAAGGTATCCCCAATGTGATTTAAATTTTTCACCCTCAATAAATAATTATAAAGCCTTTATTTATTTATAAAAAGACTAGAAGCGTTACAACTCCATATATCTAACGATGTTCAAGTTCAGACCAAACTTCAATCTGAGTAGATCGCAGTTTGAACTAGCCAAAGTAAGTCTCTTGTTTCTTCAGCCGGAATGACCACTAACAACCCAAGTTCACCTTCTACCTATTAACTCCAATTTCAATCATGTACTATGTCGGAATCGATACCGACAAAAAGTTCAACGTTCCCGGATTCTGGCCAGACCCAGAAACCCTCAACAAGATCCCAAAAGAGCCATACGAGATCCAGGCCGAGCTCGCTAGAATAAAAGCTGCAAAGGCAGAAAAGAGAAAGCGGCTGGAGGCCAAAGCTGCCGAGCTGGGAATAGCAGAGAAACACGATTAAAAGTTTCTTCTTTCCGTTCCTCTTGTATATAACTGCTGTCTCGATGTGCTGGTGCTGTTTATATCGTTAATGTCCCTGCGAATCGTCATCAAACGTCTCTCTGGAGAACCATCATTGTAGCTATTTGATTCCCGCCAGAAGACTTGGAGCTGACATCTTTCCTAGCTCTCTGGCAGTCCATTCAAGTTCACCAATACCGCCTCCAGTGACTCCTCCAGCAGCCATTCCAGCCGCTATGGCCATCACTGCCAGGCCCTTACTCCAAAACATCCGTGCACCACTAATCGATTTTCGAGCCAAGTGTTCAAGAGCTCACGTCTCTTGTTCTCTTTCCTCTCTCTTTGCTCTTCAGCCATTGCCAGCTTTCTTTCAATGAGCACAACTACTACAGCTCCAACACCCACGCAGTCCTCGTTGCCCAGAACGCTGTACCAGCGGCTCTCAGAGTCTTCACATCCTGTGGCTCTGCTCTTTTTCCTCTTCTTCAGAATAGCTCCCTTGCTGACTTATCTTTTCGGTCTGCTTTTCACGTCCAATTACATTCTCAATTTCATAGTGATCATGTTACTGCTTGCCTCAGACTTCTGGAATATCAAAAACATTGCGGGACGACTGATGGTGGGCCTCAGATGGTGGAACGAGGCCAACGAACTGGGTCAGTCGATCTGGGTATTTGAGACTGCAGATCCCAATAGATACATCAATCCGATCGATTCGAAGGTTTTCTGGACGCTTTTATACTTCTCGCCGGTTTTCTGGATCATTCTAGGCGTTTTTGCGATCATCAAGCTGCAATTCTTGTCCTTGATTCTCGTTCTATTGGCCATTGTCCTCACAACTATCAATGCCGTCGCTTACACCAAATGCGATAAGTTTGGAAAAGCCAACAATATTGCCGGAAATCTCTTTGGAAGCGTTTCCAACTCTCTTTTTTCGAGATTGAATCCGTTCCAGGCTCTCTTTTGAGCACTCGCTACATCTACATCTTCCAAATCGAAACATATTTTTATAAACCATTACAAATTAAAGTAAAATAGACTGTAGTCTGGTCACAACTGTAACCTTGGAAGCTCAGTCACCTCGATGGTGATGTAGTTACGGCCACTCTTCTCCTTGTAGATTTTGAGATTACCGTTTTTGATCAAATTGATCAGGTCCTTTTTGAGCCATTCGGGAGCAGATTTACCCTTTTTCAGAACCTCATCCATGTTAGGCCGGTTCTCAACAACAAGAATCCGCGATTCAATGATGTTGCGAGTGGCAATCTTGCTGCTCTTGTCGGCTACAACCAGAACATCTTCTTCAGCCGGAGTGCTGGTGGCTGCAAATCCACCATTCTCATAAACCAATTCCGCCGTCTGTGGATAAGGAATCTCTTCCTGACGGTCCCTGTTCAAGCCATATTTGACCGACTTTCTCTTATGTCTCAATTCCGACTTATTCTTCCACCATTTGTCAAAGTCGCTCATGATCTTTCTGAGAGTAACGGTGCGCATGTTTCTGAACGAGTTCTCGGAAAATCGCTGCAATGTAGAATCGTTCAAGTCCTTGAAATACGGAGTGTTTGTGGCCTCATCATAAATCGCTCCAGAAGGCAGAATCTCGGTCGCATTTCTAGTCGAATATGTGCTGGATCCTGAAATAACTCGATCTGAAAAACTCGAGACGTTTCTTCTTCCTCTCATCGAATGGCTTCTCTCTCTCGCAGTTTTCCGTGCAAGCGTCCTGCCCCGCCCAACAGTGTAATTGTAGTCATCAATAATGTCATAAATGTCAGCACTCTGGAACGACTGTCCAGGAAATGTCCCCAAGTGTTGATCTGTCCGGGTATCAACTGGCTCAGCGACACTTTCCTTGACCTTTCCGTGGCCTAAAGTACTTCTGAAAATCTGGTTTATGATCATTGGAATGATCTTTCTCTTTTGCTTCGAAGGCTTTGTCTCCTCGGCACTCATTGATGGCTCCACTCGAGTTGAAATAATGTTGTTATGAGCCGTCTCAGAAATAGCAGACTTCTCAAAGGGCTCAGGGTCCCTGACAGAATGTCCTCTGAGAGGAAGTCCATGCTCATCGTCCGACTCAAAGTCCAATTCAGGCCGAGAATCTGAAATGGCCTTCGTTGGACTATATTCACGGCTCTCTGGAGCACCTTTCTTGAAAAAATATCTGGTGTTACTATCAGGAGAGACCCCATTTCTCATACCTTGGAACGATGTGTTGGACCGCTCAAGTGTAGGATGCAATTGCATGTTCCCAAATGGTTTTTCTTCAAAACCAAAAGCTCCGCCTTGTAAACTGGGAACTTCAGAAAGTGAGCCAAAGTTCAGCTTTGAAGGACTGAAATTCGGCTCACTGCCAGATTCCTGGGTCAACAAGAAGTATTGTGCACCCTTCTTGGCGTCTGGCATTGGAAAATAAGCATTTGTGTTGGTTTGGGGCTCTCCTCTGAATTTGGAAAACCGACTGCGGGGAGTAGTTGGGCCGCTGCCAGTGCCATTAGAAGGAGCAGCAAAAACTTCATCGGTAGCGCTGGTTTCCTCTCTCTGCTGTTGCTTCACAGAGCTAGCTCTGCTATACTCAGCAGGTCCTTGTTCTTTCTCTTCATACTGGTCATCAATCCCGCTGAGCTTGGACTGCTCGAACGGAAAGACAGGCTCGGCGGATAACTTTTCCTTGACCGAGCCGAATCGCTCAAATGATAGTGGACTGTCCACAGTCTCTCTCATGACTGCTGAGTTGGTTTCTTGCAATGGAAGGCTGACTGCTAGCATTTTATCACTGAATCTTTGTAATTCACAAGAAAGAAGCCGAAATTTCAAAGTGGGAAAAGCCTATCCCTTAATATACCGCTCAAAATCGTCAAAGAGGGATTTTTTTTTAAACGCTAGCAAATAATCAACCAATCAGCGTAATTCACCGTCACCTGTACTATTGGCTAAACTAGAGCTCTTTGAGCCTAGAAGCAGTAGTCTTCTCATTATATGTGAAACATGTGTGATTTTGTCCGCAAGAGTGGTTGCCTTTTTAGGCCAAATATTCTCTGCACCAAGAAGCTGTTCCTCGGTAACCAAACCTCTGTTTTCATCCGCGAACCTAATGACAGTCTCTTGAGAAAGCTTTGGATGAGAACTAGTCTCTAAAGTGTACCCCTTCACTCTGAGATTTATGTATTGCTGCAAAAAACTCATCGATTCATGCGATATAATATTCAAGATCAACAGATGCGTGACACGATCCAGTTTGACACTGGAAGTGATCTCCAACAAAGCATCTCTGAGCCCTTGTATCTCAACACCATAAGGAATTCTGCTAATAACAGGTATCGGATCAATCAAATTTCCAGAAGCTACCATCAATGCTTTGATAAATTCAGGACGGTCCATCGAGTAATCAAGCAGAAAATCCCATAAATTTTTGTCGTTGGCAGCATCGGCAAAACTAATGGCTCTTTGTGGATCTTTCAGCTTATCAACTATCAACTTCAACGCTCTTTTATTCTCTCCTGCTTTGCTCAGGAGATAAACAAGTTCCGAAATGCACTCGCTATCTTCACAGATTTTAATAGCATTTTCAATCGAGTAATTGTTGTGCTTGTTCAAAAATGATATGAGGGCCTCTCTGTTATAAGAAGCATACAGCTTAACCATCTCATCCTCGAAATCTTTCACCAGCATTCTGTCACTGATAAAGAGTTCCTCAAGATAAAAGAAACTTATCACATCAAGACCTGAGCTGTCCATAACGTTGACGATCTTTTGGGGTAAAATTTCATGACTGTTTTCAATCAAAATTGAAATAGGAACTGATAGTTTGCTTTTGAGAACTCCTATAGGAACATTATGGATCTCATTTGCATCAAGGTTCAGTTTCAATATGGTGGGAAGATCATTCAGAAATTGTGAAATCAAGTGATGCTCGTCAAGAAATTCCATAATATTCTTGTCTTTCAGCTTAATCAAATGATACACACACATCTCTGGATCATCCAACTCGATACACAAGTCGATGTACAAAAGTCTCAAAGAATGTATCGTTTCAGATTCTGAAGCATTTGAGGCATGTACATCGTGATCTTCCAGTTCCTCTTTGATCTTTGATTTCAGATCTCCAACATTGAAAAGAGTGTGATTCCACTTATTCGCAAGCTCGACTACCTTGTGAAATTCGCTTTTCTCAAAGTAATGATCGAGTATCTCATCATAAATTTCATTTTTGATGGAGTGATCCTGTCCATTTATTGCTGTTGAGGGAATCACGTCTACTATGAAGTCCCATTTGTTTGCCTTGCCAAATAATTCTATCCAGCTGTTCCACTCGTTTACCACTCTTGAAACATAGACATCTGTGTTCGACTCTTGTGCGATCTGCAGAACCCGTTCTAGAAATTCCCCAGCCTCTTTCCAGTTTTCGTTCGCCACATAAGTATCAACTTGTCTTATTCCAATATTGAGTCTTTCGAGTTTGTCTAACCATAATGCGCTCATCTCCCAAGCTTCCAAATAGTGTCCCCGCGCGTTGAACCAAGTAAGACGATCGTTCAAGTTGTATTTTTGTACAATAACACAGTCATTTGCACTGACTAGAAACCATTTTGTCTCTTCAGAATCCGAAACATGATGATACAAATGATAATCGTTCAATCCAAGATTTGTGTAATTTCGTAAACCGACTTGCTCAACAAAATCTTCCTCCAAAGTAGATCTGTTGATAATTTTGAGTTCTGGAGGCTGGTATTCTGCTTGTCCTCGATGTCCTGAGGTCAAACTGCTGCCTTTTGAGTCAACCTTTCTGGGAGGAATATAGTTGAGAACCATCAAATCATCATCAACTTCCGAAATGCCTGCAACCATTGTGTCTTCTAAGATTACATGTCTTTCAATTTCGACCTTTTTCTCCACAGAGCTTTTGAAGCTGGAGGCAGCGGAAGATAACATTCTGGACATATGGTTCGTCCCACTACTTGGAGTGACAGATATTCGGAAAAACCAAACGTGATCGCACCAGCCAATGATGATTCTATCTGTGTCTGAAAAGTGTACTTTTGGCCAGAATACGCTCGCATTTGGGAAGTCGACGGGGACAGGCTCGTGGAAGATTTTAGCTCTTGCTGAGATTTGGCCCACAGAGATTCCCGAATCGTTTGACCAAAAAATAAGGTCATCGATGGACTGTATCATGGTTATTGGTCCATTTCCTGAGTCTATCACAGTATCCTGTCTTTGACCAAGCCAGTTTCTTGTACAATGTATCACCTTCCCGCTGGTTCCTCCACAAACAAAGGACTTGGTGGTCCTATATGGCCTGTCTAGGACAACTGCGTGAATTGGACGCTTGAAATCAAATGCCGTGATGTCCTGGTCATCGGCAATGGAGCCAATGACGACCGTTCCGTCTATTGATCCCGATGCGAAATACTCTCCGTCGGTGTGAAGGGCCAGTATCGAGGACCGTTGGGCCTTGAGTGTGCGTATTGTGGAGAAATCTGGGGTTGTGAGATGTAAAAACCCTGAATGGGATGCAAAAATAAACACCTTCTCATGGAAATAACAACAGGAAATGGGGTCTTTGTTAAAGAAGCGTGCGGGAAGTTTGGAAAGACGATTATATTTGAATCTTGGTGGTTCTTCGTCTTCTTCATCTTCTTCTTCAGACTCGCTGGGATCATCTGTTTGCAAAGAACTCAAAACTTGGGCGACATTGGGCCCCTCAACAGCTTCTGATTTGCTCTCGTTGTCTTCCTCTATTGTTGTGTCTCCTTCAAACGTTGTGTCCACTATCTCGTCATTATACTCTCCCAAGCCGCCTTCTTTTGTCTTCTCATTTTCCACAGGCTCAGATTCCATACCGAAATGCACTACCACAGGAATTGGACGCCCATTGACTCAGGTTTAGCAAGAAGAACCCTCTTTTGATAATTGTTGCGAGAAATATTTATATGGAACAAACAAAATTTATTTAGTTTCTTCTTTGTTCATGATTTTCTTTATAGAGACTCTTGAAAGACCGTGAAAAGATCCATATCAACAGAATGGCCAGAACAGTCAAAGGAACACTCATCCAATGGTAGGTATAGAGATGGCTATGCGATGAATTCACCTACTGACAGTTAATTAGCGACCCTTCGATCAAAGCACTCATTGTTAAGATAGACTCTGATTACAGGGATATTGTCATCGAGGAGCTGGACGATACTCATCTTCTTGTTGATCCATCCAAAGTTGCTTTTATCAAGCAGGAACTCAACAAAGTATTGGCCATCAACACGTACAACCCAATTGAAGAAGAGACACATGGGGCTTGATTTAGGATACGAAGGAACAAGTTACTATAAAACAGCTATTGAAAAGACTGGCGGAACGAGTTCAAATTGAGATTACTCACGTCTCCATTTTCACTAATGAGTGTGAGGTGTTGATCGTTGTCGTCGGCTTCGAAGTCAGCCATCGAGAAGTCATTCGTTTCAGGGTCTTCGATCGAGTCATCCGAAAACGAGACAGACCCAGAGACCATATTATTCACAATATCCGTCCAAATGGAAAGCCATGAATCGCTTTCCATGAGATATTCGATTTGCTGGGACTGTTCCTTCTTGAGAGCCTCGTTGTAGAAATCCTCATACTCTTTGGCAACGGCCTCCTGAATTCCATCAAGAAGGAAACTCAATACTCTTTCATCTCGCAGATAAAACTCGACTCTGGGCTTCAGCCTTGGCAGTTCGTTCTTGATGATCGAGATAAAATTGTCCATGGTCTTCTGAAGATTCGTCTTATGTGGATAGCCTCTCAACGGCTGGACAAATGTATGAACAGACTGGTCGATGAACTCGTGAACTGTGTTTCTCAATGCCATCTGCAATTCGTATCGACAATCAACAAACTCATTAACAACTTTGGGAACAGTACCCAGTATGATGTTGAATATATTGTATGTTGCTGGATCCTCGGTTGCAGCAGCAGAAAAGTTGTGGTCGACGGTTTCTTTCGAAGTGTCACTGCGCATAAATCTATTGAATAGATTTCTGATTCCACTGAAGTCCAAGTTGGTCTCTCTTCCAATGTGTTCGATTTCAAACGAAGAGACATAGTTTCTCAGAACCATCAGGTTCTTGATCTGGTACAGTTTGGGCTCAATCCCCTTCATGGAGCCGAAATTATCCCTCATCGACAAAATTGCCAGATGAACAACCGAGTTAGCCAGATCATCGAAAACATGCTGGTTCAACAGCTGGTGGATTCTTATCAGAAGCTGGACAGCTTTGGTAATTGGAGGATAAATTAACTTTGAGGACTTGTCGAGGTCTGGGGTGACTGTGTTCATTGAGAAGATGCTGGTTTCTCTCGAATTGTTATTCAGCTCTTGGTCCTGGTTCTTGTTGTCGAGCTCCAATCCAGCCAGAACAGGGTTCGTTTGCTCGTTTTTAGAATCCAAATCTAAATTTTGACCTGACGATTTACTTTCTTTTCTGGACCGTCTATTACCAATAGACAATTCCTGGCCAGTTTTTCTGTAACTGGCAATATTCTTGTCGACATAGACCTGGACTCTGAAAACAAGTCGTGTTTGGGCATCTTCCAAAATAGGTTTCAATAGTTCTCCCAAATGTATTTTCTCCTGTAGGCTTGGCTGGTGTTGGTACACACCGCTTTCCCTATCGTCGAACTGTGACTCGTTTTCAAACTCCTCTGTTTCCGAGAAGCTCTGCAAGATTGTGATGAGTTCACACAGTTCGGATATGTTGTTTTCTCTGATGACCTTATTACGAATCAGGTAGTACAATGGATCAAGCAACGACTCAAACCATTTGGTAAGCGAGAGCAAATTGGTCGAGTTATCTAACTCTTCTGTGACATCACGGGAATCCAGGAAGAAAATGTTCTTGAAAATGGCGTACTCTTTTTCCATGAGTTTATTGAAATAGTTGATGTTAGTCTGTGCCAGTTGAACTGCGCTTTTGGATGTATCCTGGCTGGCCACATGCTGCTGAATGATATGACTCAACAGATTCGATCTTGATTTGAAAAACTGATTATAGCAGTCATTCATGAGTCCCAGATACTCGTCAGTGACCTCCTGGTTCAACACTGCCCGAGTGTACAGCTCCAGAATCAACGGACGCAAAGCAACAACATCCTCTTCGAACTGGCTATAAGCAAAAGCGTCAATGAGAATGGATGCACTTGCTGAGATCATTCCCGAGTCCTTCTTCTTCTCCTCAGTGATTTTAGCAGCAAGATTCGTCTCCACCTCTCTGATCGAGCTGGTGATGTAGTTTCTCAACAGAGCCAGAGCTCTAATCATACACTGTTTGAATCTGTGTTTGTAGACCTCGATTTCTTTGAATTCTGAATGTTTTGGGTCCTCGGCAAAACTCAGACATTTATCTAGTCTTGTCAAAACAGCGTCTTGAAAGCTCTTTTGGGTGACAATGGAACCAGAACTTGTCGTGTTGAGAATTTGAACTATTGGGTCCAGGGACTCGAAGAGAGTCAGATTTTCTGACAACTCTGAGTACAGTCGGTTCAGCTGTTCAATTTCAGTGATCAAGGCTGTTGATTTTGTCTGAAATTCGACCGTTTGCAATGTCACTTGGTCGCTAATCGAAAGAAGTTCGTTCAAACTGTTCACTATGGAGTTTGTTTCCTTCAGAAAGCTGTCGTTTTCCTTGTGGTTGTACTTCAAGTACTCCTCAAACTCCAGAAACTCCTCATTTGTCAGCTCCTCCACCACCAATTGCTCCTTCAGGTCGATTGTGAACTCAGAATCATACTTGGTTATTTCCGCTGTCCACAGTTCGTCCTTTTCTTTCTCGGTCAACGGATATAAAACAGACGATTTTTCGGTTTCAACAACAAAAAAATCTCTCTTTTTGTCATTAACTATCCAGCTGAGTGATTTAGTTCTCCTCTTGAGATTGTTTTGCTTCTGATCGACCTCGTCTAGACCAAATATCTCGTTGACAAAAGGCCCATTCGAAGAAAGAGAATGCACAACCGATCCAGCCCGACTCCGTCTCCCCTTCAAACTCTCAGATACACTTGAATTCCGTCTTCTCATTTCACAAGTGTCCTTTGGAACATTATCCAGCTCTTTGTAGGTCGTCAACTCCTCCTGAACGAACCCTTTCTTTCCACTTATTCTCTAACGTGTACAGTTTTTTGTCTATACGTAGATCCCATTTTCGCGGGGCTATATCCAACTAGTTAATACAAACTCCATATGCCTGTTTAATGTACAAATTATCGCTCCTTATGGCACAAACGGTTCTCAACCTCATCAATCACACTGCCATTGGAGTGTTCACCACTTTCAAGAAAAAGCTCCCATTTATACTCCCACAATATTCGCTCGGTACTGTAAGTCCATCCCAATTGGACCTTAAATGCTTCATAACAAATTGTTCGACTGCCACCATCCATCTGTTCAGTCAGAAGTAAATGGAAAATGGCATTGAAATGCTCCTGTTTCAGCTGTACACCGAATCGGGTCCTAAGCTTGTCACAGAATACACTATAATCAACACTAGAACCTTTCTGTCGACTCAATTCTCTAACTATGTGATCCTGCATCTGCAAAAGTCCCTTTCCCTCTCTGTGACTCTTCATCACATTCGAAACAACCTGGAGTCTTTGAATCATCAGCTCCCTGATGTGTTTTTTTATGAATCGACAGACCTTCATCAAACACAATATCTCCATGTTCATTG
This sequence comes from Ogataea ortonii, assembly GCA_030561785.1. Taxonomy (NCBI): domain Eukaryota; kingdom Fungi; phylum Ascomycota; class Pichiomycetes; order Pichiales; family Pichiaceae; genus Ogataea; species Ogataea ortonii. Next base: position 27,361 of record JAKTYE010000046.1, read on the forward strand.
ATTTAGTGAAATGAACCATCTTAGTCTCACACAGTCGCTTTCTGACCATATGAAACACTTTTTTCTTGGCCTTTGATATGTCCAATTGCCGAAGTTTGCCCGTTATCTCTTCGTCAGATTTCTCGAGAGACTCTTGCACAAAGTTTCCTAGCACAATTTGTGTCAAAATTGGAGCCAGCCGTTTATCTTGGAACGCATTCTCAAAATGAAACTTGGTCCTCCTGTATCTCACGCAAAACTTGAGCAATTCTATTTCAAAATTCAGCAGATCAACTGCAATTTCCGCAGTTTCGTACTGTTTCTCAAAATATTGTTCACAGTCTTCCAGTCGTATTAAAGAAGAGTCAATCTCAGCAATCGAAAAAGAGGATTTTTCTTCGAGTCTCGTTGGTTCCGCCACCTCATCGGGCTCAGGAAAATCAGACAGATCAATCACTTCAACCTCTGGAGAGCCCGAATCATCTTCCTCAACAACAGCAAGCTCGTTCAGGTCCTCCTGCTTTAAGATCCATGGCTTCAGGAGGTACTCTTCTCGCACTTCTAGAGCCCTTTTCCACCAATCCAGCTCCAAGTCAAGCTCCGTCCGACTGCCAATGACTTCTATCGAATCTACCGTCAGCTCAACAACACCGTTGAAGAACCGACTGAACCCTTGTACCACTAGAAGCTTGTCGAAGTTCTTCTCGAGCCTCAAATGGTTCATTTTGTAGAGAGCATCGGAAATTTTCACAGTGACTGAGTCATGTGAGGAAGAATCGCTCAGGTCCAGAAGATGTATCTGCTTGTTGCTGCCAAATTCCTGTGACCGTTCGCCGACCACCTTGCCGAGGACACTAATATTCCCCACCGGATGATTGCAGTACATTGAGATGTTGTTTCTGGCCGACTCGTAGCCGTCATTCAGATACACTTCACGACAACAACAGAGCTTCAAAACGTCGAGAATCAACATTGGCAAATACCCTTTGTAGTTCAGGGTCGGTGCCATGTCAAAGACGCTGGGAAAGTAGTAGTTGACACCATTTTCATTGAACTTGATATAAGTCGTTGGAGTGGCATTTGAACCCGATATCTTTCGCTCAAAAGACCCTGATCTTTCTCCGGGACTCAGAGCTTCCATTGTGTCAGATATGGGCCATTCCGTAGCCCTACACCCACACGATTGAGCTCTTCTTCTTCGTCAGAGAAGGTTGTCAGATCAACAAAACCAAAACAACACAAATATTTGGGTGGCGGTGCAAGTTGCTGATGCTCTGAGAAAACTCTCGGTCATCTGCGAGACCCTATATATTTGGATTCCAAGAGACTCTAGAGACCTGTCAGTTACCCACATTTGTGAGCAGCAACTGTCGCCAGATGTCGGTTCCACCTATCACCTGTCACATTCTTGACACAACAAGAGGAAAGCCTGCAAGCTCTGTGAAATGTGAGCTGAGCTATCTTTCTTCACAAGGAGAGACTCCAAATGACTCTGTACAGCCATTTGCAACCACCTACACGGACAACGATGGACGTGTTTCAGGCTGGGAAGTGTCAACTGAGTCGAATTTGTCGAAATTGGGCTTTGAAAACGGAACCTGGAAGAATCTCGTTAGCGGAGTGTACCAAATAAGGTTCCATACAAAAGATTACTTTTCTGCCAGAGATGGCTTTACGTTTTTTCCTTTCATCGACATAGCTTTTGAGGTTCCAAATCCTCCAGATCACCACTACCATGTTCCGTTGCTGTTGAGCAATTATGGATATTCTACGTATCGAGGATCCTAATAAAAATGCCTGATGTTTATTGAAAGTGTTTAAGAAAAGGATATAAAGACAAACGTAGGCCAAAGTCTGCCATAACAAATGAAACATGCGGTGAAAGTAGAAAGACAGTAACTAAGTTGGAGTCTCAATTATGGAAGAAATGTGTAAATGCCCGTGACATCTCGTGGATAGGCATATCATTCTGCTTGAAGTTGTTGAGCTCTGCTCTGATTTCTTTGATTAGAGATGGGCTGCTTGAAAGTATCGAGTATGTGCGCTTCAGGTTGAGGTTCAGCCGATTATAGTCCACTGGTGAGTAGGTCTCGTTCAAATATAGTTTGTAGGAAAAGGTAACTCCCTTTGGATGATCCACAGATCGACTGTCGGTAGCAAATTTCTGGGGACTGCGTGGTCTTCTGGACGGAGAAGGGGACAACGAGGAGTCGGAACTGGAAAACGTACGGTCTCCAAGTCTTGTGGATGGTCTCAAACAGCTTTTCAGGGGACTCTTGAGCTCCCTGGCAGGAACCAATACCTTATTAGTGGTGACAATCTCCAAAGAAGTATTAATTTCGGGATCTGACCGAGACTCAAAATGGTTGGCCTGATAATGCTTGTAATGGTTCGAGTCATATTCCTTTTCGTCCAGCTCAAAAGAGTGAGCAGTGGTTGAACCCTTTGTTGCAACAGAGTTAGCATCCGTTGTTGAGTCAGGATTTGAAGTAATGGTGCTCCTTCTGCTCAAAGACTTCTTTTTCTCTGACGATTTGATTCGCAAAGACTGTCTTTTAATCAGCTTGTCCTCGTGAGACATCTTGGACTGGTCGTCAAAGATGACCATTTCTCCCAAACCGATCATTGAAAAGAAGTAGTCCAGATCTTCTTCAGGATTTAAGAATTCTGAATCGGAGTCGACTCTGACCTGCAAAGGCTTGTGTTCGTTATCCTCAATAATGGTATCTTCTTTTGGTGTATCGGTCTCCGGAGAGGCATCATCCCCTATCACAAAGCTGTGGGCATCCTCCTCATATTTTTCGTGATCTATTTCCTCCACTGGATGAGTGACTTGTGGCTTACTAGCTTGTTGCTGAACAACATTTTGTTGAGGCTTGCTATTATTCGAGACAATCTTTAGCTTATTTGCATCAGAGGTGTTTTTTGCAGACATCTTTGGAGTAGTGTTTTGCTCTTTCTGAGTCGACTTTCCAAAAATCTTTTTAAATGCTCTTTTGATGCTGGACTTTCTCTGTTTGGCTTCCTTTGGCCTGGAGGTGGCGACAATTGGCGACACAGAAGCTACTGGTTGCTTCTCAGAAACAGAAGACACAGTCTTTTGTTGGTGCTTACCGTCTTGTCCGCCGAGTTCTTCCGATCTTGACGCAACCGATGACTTGTTGCTATTCTGAATATAGAGTTGTGTTGGAACAGCTTTGTCTGTCGCAGGTCCCTCTTCAATGCTCGTCAGATTGGAAGCAATCATAGAAGGTTCGCTAAGCAAAAGCTCGCTAGACTCCACAGATAAATATGTGTCGACTGCAGCCACTTCTGGAGTCGACACAATGGCCTGAGCACTTTTGGATGGACTCATGTATGGAAGAACAGTCTCGTAAATAATGGAGGAAGCCGGAGTGTCACTGCCATTTGTATTCTCGACCGAAGGCGAGGGAGAAGAGGAGGAATACTGGGTGGTTGAGGAAGATGAGGCAGCAGATTCACCCACGAGCTGGCCTGGGATCAGTTGTTGAGCAACAGGAATGGATATTTCCGTCTGTCCAGTGACCTGTGCTGGAAAGGAAGAAGACGAAGGAATGGTCTTGACTGCTTCTGGCTTTCTATGGTTTCTCATGCTCTTGAGGTCTGGCATTGACGAGTAGGAGTTTATGATGACAGGAGGTGAGACGCCGGGTGGAAGACGATGTGGCTGAGTGTCCGAAGCCGGCTGAAACTGTCTCTGGGTCCGAGGAGGTCTAGAAGGTCGGCTTTTTGGCTGCTGTCTGGGTCTGAAGATCTCGCCATTCGGAAAATAGTAGGGTCCTGTCTGCTGGGGACTTGTGAGAGAGCTTCTTCTTTGGTTCTGGGGATTTTGGTACGAGGACAATGCGGTCAGCGATTCAGAACGTCTGGCTAGAACGTTGATCCGAGAGTTTGACCGAGGTTTTCGCAAAAACCTCTCCTCTATGGTGAGAAGGGAGTCTGTCGACACCTCTCTAGGGGACAAAGATGTGGTGGAGACGCTTGTTCGTATGGAGGTGAGCGAGATAACAGAGCTTCTGCGGGAAATCTGGGAAGGCAAGGCTTGTAGCCGGGGCTCTGGCCGGGGTTGGAGACTGTCGCCGGCAGTGGAAGGGTAGTATCTGTGGTATCTTGAGCTGGTGGCGGCACCAGATCCAGCTCCAGGACCCATAATCGTTCTCCTCAACTGGCCGGATACGTCCCGACTCTCAAAAGACATAGCGAGCGGTCAATTGGGCATCAACGAGCGAACGAGGAACAACAATAAAACAGGGAGGATCACTTGATCCGTTCTAACCACTGAGCAACAGCAACAAAACACACCAGGTTCTAATTATAGCAAAGCGAACGTCCAAGTACTTGTCCACGGGTTCTTGAGCCTTGTTGCAACGAGAAATGTCCAACAATCTACAGAAAGAAAAGCTTTTGTCTCCCTCTTGTTAATTGCCGTAGCTAAAATAAGCACATTCTGGTTTTCCTGCATTATTTTTTTTACGGTACCTATCATTTCTGCACCAGGAGCCTGCACGGGGACCGCCCCCCGCGATGCCCAGCAAACACCAGGGAAAAAATTCGCTCGCCACGCAAACCCGTACACCGTTTCCCGCCACGCAGGGAATTCTATCCCTGTCACTCCGGTGTCTAAGCCAGAACGGGGCGTGGAGTTGCATGGGCTTTTTGGCTGCCTCACTATTTTTAGAACCGGAGACCCCAAACAGGTCCGGCACAAAAACACCAGGACCGTTGACACAGAACGAAACATGGAACGAACAACAGACGTCGGTCTATGCAATGCCAGCAGACGGTCTTTGTTTCCTTGGAACCTGGCCAGCATACAGCTGCGATGTTGCTAAGCTCCGTCTGAGTCCATGTCGCGCAATCGGGGCCAAAAAGTGTCCTGCGCTACCGTCCGAGCCCACCTGGCTGCGCCCCACTTCCTCCATCTTGTTTCTCTCTAGGTAGCTACAGCCTCTTTCTTGTCTCCACAAGCGAGTTTCCTCTCGTTTGTCTCGTTTCAAATGCCCGCTTTGTAACCAAACTAAGCACAAACTATAACCTAAACAGGACACCTGCAGAAATATATTGTCCGTCCTGCAGTAATGCGTCTCGGTTACCGTTTTGGGCGACTTCCTAGATCTGGTTCATCTTTGACCAAATCCACCAGACACTCAACCTCATGTTGGAGTCAGCTTGTTGCAGTAAAGACCCCAAAGAGGAGTATATAGGTTACATATTGCCAAGCGTTTCAATGTGTTCAAGAGAAAAACAATTTTCTCACTATGAAGACCGTAGAGAGAAAAAGAAGAGACAATGTCACCGTTTCAGTCAACCTGTAACCACCCAAATTGGCAATAGGAAGCTCTATCAGACCGTAGTTTGGAGAAGAAATGTCCTTGATATGGTATAGTTGCACGTTCTCGGTCAGTTTGTCGAAATTCAGCCGATTTTCCCAGAAAATCGACTGGTGTATCCGGCTTACCTCCTCCTCATCAGCTGCACATTCCCAAAAGAGATTGCCCTTTGGGACCACAACATCTGTTGCTTGGACACCAAATTCCCCAGAAGGTTCACCGTAACGAAGATGAAGCGGAACCTCAAAGCCTTGCTGGTCGAAAACCAAACTTTCATTCAAAGTCAATGATAACGAACTTCCACAATCTTCAATCTTGTACACCGGAAGCTCCAAGTCGATAGGATTGAATAGTGTAAAATTCGTAATGAGTTTCTTCGACAACGATAACTGGTATCTGTCGATTATGATGGATGGAGGAACGTCCAAGTTGAACTTGAGTTCACATCTCTCGTGAGGCCTCCATTGCTCTTTCACCCCAGATCCTTGCAGAGAAACCTGATATTTCGGATGGAACCCAGTTCCTGTGATAATGTGGATCGATGTGAACCCATTCAACGTGTTGTGTAGCGAATTCACATACAAAAGAGTAGGAGTGTATTTTAGATCGGTTTTTGGCTCCAGATTGAGTCGAACTCCGCTGATGCAGATGTCGTAGTCTGTCTTATCCAGATTGTCAATATGGAATATACCCAGCTCTCTGCTGGGGTCATTTTTCTCAATACTTTGCGGGTGAGAGACCTTTTTCCAGTAAAAAAGAAGATCCAGTTTGTTATTTTCCAAAATCAATTCAAAGGAGTCCACATGTTTTAAGTCTTCCACAGAAATGGGAAACTGCTTGTCCGCAGTAAGTTCATTCCAAATCGAAAGAATGGACATCTCTGGTCTTTCGAAGCTTTCCAGATCAAAAACTTGTGTTCGAAACCATTCTTTGTAGAAAAAGGGGTTGGTGTTATCATTCCTGGGCGCCTGGAATAGCTCCAAAAACATATCTATCGTTAACTCAGATAATCGTTGATATTGAGCAAACGATTTAGCCTTCTGTGGAGCAACATTAATGGTCAACCCAACCCTATTCAAATTGCTATATTCATTGAAAACAGTGATTCCTGCCTCCTGTTCGCTCCGCTTGGTGTTTAACTGTAAATCCAAAAGACCAATCTTCTGAAAGAGCTCTTTGTAAGTCGGAGGTAATTGCTCCACATCAATCTGGATCTTCTCTTGTCGTGCTAAAGGAATTTTGCCCGATGCAGGAATCTTTATATCTTTTGCCGTTTGCTGCAATGCTTCAAATACAAGAGACTCATCTTCCGTAGGATAAACGTAGTACAAGGATCGTTGTCTGATGCCCATTTTGCGTCCATAAAGCTTCAATTAACCTTCAGACATCATCTTACAAAACAAACCACAGGCCCAAATCTTTTAGGCCTTCTTCTCGTCTGCACTGCCATACATTTGATTGCAATTCAAGATTTTGTATTATATAATCACCTATGTAATCAATGCCTACCCTTCTTCCGCTTCTTCTCGATTCTCTTCAATGCTCTCATCTCGTTCTTCATCACGCCATCCACCATCTTGTACTTTCCTTTCACACCCTTCGGTCTTCCGCTCAGACCTCTGTTGTGGCCCTTAGCAACGACCAGGGTGACCTTCGGCTTCTTGTTCTGTTTCTTTCCGAGCTTGGATGCAATGGCCTGAATCTCCTTCGCCTTGTCGAGTTCAGATTTGGAGTCGTCCTCAGTGATCATGTCGGACTTCTTCTTCAGTTTCTCTAATCTCTTGATTGTTCTCATCTTCTTACGACCCAAGGCCTCCATCACCTTTTTGATCGGTCTGGCATTTAATTGTTTCATCTTCTCCTTCAGAGCTAGAGCAGCCTCTTTGGTGATTGGTCTATTGATCTTGCTGTGCTGGTCCTCATCTTCCAAAAACCACTCTGGCAACCCCTCCTTGTCTCTGAACGAGTACCTATTGAATCCCTCTTCGACCAAATCGTGTTTGTTTTTCTGACCTAAAGCTAACTGATGCGCAAGGGTCATTGCTTCCACTGTTGCAATGTCAACGTCTTTTTTGTGAGACTGTCTGGCTTTCTCAGCCACCTCATCCTCAGAATCGGTGTCATAATTAGCATAATCGTCTTCGTTGTACTGGTTAGGAACAACTTCGAAATCAGAATCGCTGCCAGACTCTTCTTCAGACCCACTACTTTCCTCTTCACTTTCTTTGGCAACAGCTTGCTTCTTCTTCTTCTCTGGTGAACTAGAAAGCGAAGCTGTAGTGGAGCTCGAAGTACTGTCCAGTTTCACATTTTCGAAAATCGAATCTCCAAAGAAACTGCTAGCCTTCTTGTTGAGCTGACTCTTCTTCTTGTTATCAATGGTTGCAATCAATTGATTGATGGCCTCGTCATCATCGCTGTCGATCTCGCTGTCAGATTCAAATTCCCCTTCATCAGAGGAACTGACCTCAGATTGTCCTCCTTCTTCACGGATACCATCCCATTCTTCGTCATCTCCACCTCGTGCGTTTTTGGACTTCAGTCTAGCATCTCTTTCCATCTTCGACTCTTTATAATGATGATACATAGAGTTCAATTGGTCCTCCAAATCATCAACTTCATCTTCTGAATTTTCATGCTGTATAATCTTACTTTCTTCCACGTGGATATCGTTATCTTTGATCAGATCCTCGTTCGAGAAAACCATAGACTTCTTTCCCTTGGCAAGGTCATTGAGCTGTCCTGTCTTCTCAGCAGTCTTCAAGTTAAATAAAGACTCTGAACCTATCTGTGCCGCATCCAAACCCACTTGCATGTCAGTTAACTTGTTCATCTGCATTCTTTGTATTTCGTGTTGTCTGTGTTCGTTCTTTCTTCTCTTTTCCCGCTTTTGCTTCAACCTCTGTCTCTCCTGCAACTCTTCCAGTTCATTGTCAATTTTCTGGTCTTCGGTAAGTTCCTCCACCTCGACTAGCGGCTTTTCTTCTTTCTTCTCATCTTCGATTCCCAGTATTTCTCTGGCATGCTTACGCCATTTGATGAGCATTCTGAAATCTTTTTTGCCTAGAACTTTGAGATCTTTACAACATTCGAGAAACTCTTTGGTTGTTTGAGGCATGTGCTTTACAAGCTTCCACTGCTCGGATTCCTTTTCAATCTCAAACATTGAAACAGAACCAAGAGTGCTGATAAAGTCATTCTCCTGTTGAACCCAATCGAACAATTTCATTGGATGGAATAAAGTCCAGTCTCCTTCTTCATATCCATCTCTCTTTCTCTTCTTGACTTCGGGATTGAAAACCTTGGCCTCATTGTTCACTGGACCTTCACGAAGTTCTTCAAAAACCTCCTTAGGATCCAGAAGTCGAGGATCCAGCTTCTTAGGAGCTTTGAAGCCCTTGCAAACAACAAAAATTTCTGCGGACACATTACGAGAAGCAGGAGGCTTGGTGGCTTCCACTTTGTCGAACAGTTGTTTGAAAACCCAAACAAGGTTATTATAGTCTCTAGATCTGAAAACTTTGGTGACGAAAGTCCCCCCAACAGTGAGATTCTCCACAGCAAGCTTCAAGGCTTGCAGAGTCAGATGCGATTGAGTGTAAGCGTCCTGAACCCAGTTCAAACCAACATTAGGAGCACCATCATGAAGCACAGTGTCGGCTTTCCACGTCTTCATGTGGCCTCTCAGTTTGGAACGACAGTCTTCGGTGGTGATATCACTCTGAAATGTGATACAATTGGGAATGGGCTTGATGGGAACTATATCAACACCCACAATCAGCGAGTTGACAGGACAAAGTTGCGCTGCAACCTGACACCAAGAACCTGGAGCTGCACACAGATCAATCACCACTTTGGATTTTTCCAGAAAATGGCCATACTTCTCGTTTATTTGCAAGATTTTAAAAGAGGAACGAGCTCTGTACCCTTTTTCCTTGGCCAGGTAGTAGTAACGATCAAGACGCCCTTTTGCGTTCTTCTTCTGAGTTCCCGCCATTCTAACGTAAACTCAACTCTCTGACGTCTATTAGAGTCTTAAAGGCTTCTGTACCACCTGTTATTGTGTTTCTGAAGAGACAAAGAACCCTCTCAGTAGGCAAATTTCTCACAGATCTAGATAAATTTGAAGGGAAAAAAAATTTTAGAAATATTTGAGAGTTGGTGGTACACTACTTTCGACGCGTCGTGAGGACAATTTTTTTGGTAGCCACTGGTCTACCTCCCCTATATGCTACTGAGCTCCACCAGTTGGCACCTTTCGGCTTCAGTTCCATTAAAAAAGGTTATAATAGCTAGAAAAAATCAGGCTGAGTCCACGCCCTCAGCATGAGGCTTGTTGGAGTCTTCCAGATCGTCGATGATGCGGACAGCCTCTTCTCCGTCGAAGATTTTGGCTATTTCCTCCAAAGAATAGCCCTTTGTTTCTGGATAAAAGAACCAGGTATTGACACAGATCAGAGCAAGCAGAACACAGAAGACAATGTAGTATTTCCAGCGAATGTTGTCGAGGGCGATAGAATTACAAAACGCCGCAATGATGAGAGCACCATAGATGCCGAGCAATTCCACAGTGACACCTTTGGATCTCAAGTAGTAGGGGAAAATTTCTGTTGGATAGGCCAGAAGCAGTGGGGTGTAGGCAATATCGTAGTGGAAGTAGTAGATGAAAATAAAGCCAAGCACGGCTCTGCCTGCTGGCTTGGAACTGGTCATGTCGAATTGGGCAGAACAGGCTGTCCAAATAATGTAAGAGACCAACATTCCGACTCCTGAAAAGAGCAAAAGTGTCCTTCTTCCGAAAAAGTCCACCAACAGTGCACCAGCAGCAGCACTGACAAGGTTGAATATTTGCAAAAGCCCATTAATCAAAGTTTGTCTGGAAGAGGAAGTGATTCCAATGGTATCCAGCACGAGGGTCAAATAGTAGGAGACAACAGCAATACCGTTCCATTGGGCAGCAACTCCCAGCCTGAACGCAATGTATGTTCTTTTCCTCTTTCCAGGAGTCTTGACAAGATCGGTCCATTTTGTTTCTTTCGCAACCCTTTCCATGTCCAAAGCAGCAATGATCTCAGACATTTCAAGGTCAATTAGTTCCAGACTCTCGTCTCCACCAGCATGGTTGTCCACAAGGATCTTTCTGGCTTGCGAAATTCTTCCTTTGGAAACAAGCCATCTTGGGCTTTCGGGAACCAAAAAAATGAACAGCATCTGGATGACAGGATATCCTCCTTGCAGAATGGTTGGAATTCTCCATGACCAAGTATCTGCACGGCTGTTGCAGCCATAACAGGTCCATGAGGCAAGAATGGCTCCGAGATAGTAAAAACACCAGTAAAGGGCTGTCATTTTACCACGATATTTTGGATACGAAAGCTCGGCAACCAGAAGTGGAGCTGGTTGCACGGCAAACATACCTGCTGCTCCCACAATGAATCTGGCCGCGATCAATTGGCCTAGATGGTGGGAAGAAGCCTGAATGATGGTAGCAATAACGATTCCAACAAGCCCCATAAATAGCGTTTTTCTTCTTCCCAGTTTGTCGGTGAGCCATCCGACCGTGGGAAGAGCAATAACACATCCACAATTCTGGGCTGCGTTGACAAATCCAAGCATAGTTCCTTGTGGATTGTGGAAATAGTTTTTCCATTGGTCCATGGATTGCAACCCGTTCATCAGCGAACCGTCGTAACCAGCTGTAGCAGAAGACAGAAGCGGGACAATAAGCATCAAATTTAGTTTCAGCAGATGTCTGACAAGAAACCAGGGTTTACCATAATCAGGGATCACTCTGGCGATAGAAGGACCCACGATTTCTTCTAGAGGTGTTCCTCTGAGCTGCGGAAGATGGAACATTTCGAATATTGAGTCAAAGTATTTTTTAGCAGCTTCCGAGACGAAAAGTCAAAGGTCCTACAGACGGCAGGAACAACCTTATTATAAAGGATACAATCAGTGTATATTTCTTCTGTCTGTGCTACCATTTAAGATGATGCACGGTCTGCGTTCTGTAGGCATCTATTAAACCTTCCGGGAATATTTTTGTGGATGCAGGTGGTCTCTGTGCCTTGCATTGAAAACTCTGACAAGTTTAACGTTTTCGATGGTCATATCGGAAGACCAGACCCCACACAGACTGGAGCCGAAAAAATAATATCTTTTTTGCGAGTTTCTCCACTACGTCATGCTGCGTTACGGGACAATACTCGAGGCACTCTGTGCACCTGCAGAGTGAGAGAAACCTGGGGTAAAATGCAGTGTCATGACACACTGGGCCGGGCCGTCGTATCGACCCCTGAAGTACAGGAAACATGGGGTAGGCATGACCACAGCTTGTCTTTGTGGCCATTTCCGGACATTATCGCGGTGGAGTGAGAATTATTGGCTTTGCTTCCAGAAAGCCCAACATGGGGTGACTTCCAGATTCGCGCACCGGGTCTCTCGCCCCTCTTTTTGAAAAGTCCGGGGTAATTAAGTGCGATCCTGCAGGACGTGATAAATTCCGGGGAAGTCAGTCGGGTTTTCGTCTTTTTTGCACTATACAACTATCTGAGTCTATAAAAAAGAAAGCCAGCAAAGTTTATAGCGGTTTATGGACAGCAGAAACCCCCATCAACCACAAAATCGGCCCCTGTAGTGTAGGACGAGGCGTCACTGGCAAGATACAGATAGATACCCTTGAGCTCACGAGGGTCTGCATCTCTCTGGAAAGGAATAGCACGGTACCACGCCTCCTTCATCTCGAAAGGACAGTCTTCAGAGATGGCGGTGTCAATATATCCAGGAGAAACAGAGTTGACACTGGCGAAATCAGCCCATTCGACAGCAAGAGATTTAGAAAGATGAATAACACCTGCCTTGGCAGCGTTGTAACATGCTTGTTGTTGCGGAACATTGACGATGTGACCAGACATGGAAGCAGTGAAAATCAGATTTCCAAAACCCTGTTTTTTAAACACCTGACCAGCAGCACGAGCACAGTAGTAGGCTCCGTTGAAATCGGTGTCTACAACGTTATGCCGCTCGGCCAAAGTCTGGTCCAGTCCACCAGCCTTGGCAGGAATGCCTGCATTGGCAATGAAAACATCGAGTTTCCCGCCAAAGTCGGCTAGTACTTGCTGAACACCCTGCTCAACTTCCTCCCAGAGCTTCACATCCACCTTGTAGGCCTTGGCCTTGACGTTGTACTTGGCAGACAGCTCTTTGGCCAGCTCAATGGCCGAGGTGTTGACATGATACCACAAAGCGAGATCAGCACCGGCCTCTGCCAGACCTCTGGCCACCTCGTGAGCAATTCCTGCTGAGGCTCCTGTGATGATCACAACTTTGTTCTTGAGTGACAACATCTCGAAGATGCTATCTGAAATAGCAGGAGCAGGCTTTCTAATGGAAACTGGCATTTTTGGGTAGGATATTCTTGGTCACCAAGACTCCCGATACCATCTCTGTGTCCGAATCCTGTCCTTTATATGGAGAAACTGTCCAGTTTCGCTGGTGGTCGGTCTTGGGTGTTCTGAAATCAGGGGGCAGTGGCTCCCTCACCATCGGGAAACAGCCCTCCTCAGGTGCACAGTCCACCTCGGGCGTGCACTTCCTGCAGCACCCCGCGTCACACTTTATTGTTCCATGGGTTGACTTTGCGGGGGGTTCTTGTGCGGTTGGCACACGACCCTCACCAAGTCCCAAGGCTGTATGTATTTTCGAATTTGAGGTGTCAATGTGAGGAGATGGAGGGCAATTGACCGCTGAACGGTGCACTGGACACCAATGAAATCTGGAGCTAGCGGAGCCGAACAACAGCCACCAGATTCTGGTGTGCAGAGCAACGAGATTACGTTCAAAACAGTGTCGGAAGACCGGTTTTCCTGTAATGAGTGCATTCGCAGAAAGTTGAAATGTTCCAGAGGGTTTCCAGTTTGCTCCTCGTGTGCTAAGTATCAGCGTCATTGTCTGTACACAAGACAGGGACGGACTCCTTTGACAAGAAAGCATCTCACGGAAGTGGAACAGGAGCTCAGAATAGCTCGAGAACTGCTCAAGGCATTAACTCCAGACCTGGATGTTTCTGCTCTATTGCTGAAAATCAAGAACGGAACCAATATCAGCGAGCTTCCGGAGATTGAGGCGTTTACCAAACATGCGAATGGGTCTTCCTCGACTGCGGAGGAGGCTCCAAAGTCCGAATTTTCCCCTGCTGTGAGTCCTGTGGCCCACGGAAATGGCACTAACGGATCCTCCAATATGTTGGTGATCCAGTCACTTTTGAGTAGCGACAGACCGGTGAATGAGGTGTCCGAGACCCAGTACAGATACCACGAGATGCAAATTCCGCAACGCTTGCCGCTGTCGATGATCAACGGGACGTCAAAAGACCCGAAAAAACGGCTGGACAGAACACAAAAGCCTCAGGCCCTGACTCCCTCGCCCACCAGCTCCGACTATACGTGGGATGAGCGTCACAGAAACAACAACAGGAGGAACATGACCACCGACGGGATGGCCATGACCGATAAAAACGGGTATTTGGGCACCCCGTCCATAGCTTCTGTGATATCTCTTGCTTTTGGTGGATTTTTCCCCTTCAGCAACACCAAGACCGACCAAATAGACTCTGCCGACTCCTCTGTGACTCCCAGAGAGCTTATTTCAGCTAGTAAGATCGAATACTACGTCTCGAGATACTTCGAAACGTACCATATTTCGTATCCAATCATCTACAAACTGCTTTTCATGGCCCAGTTCAACGAGATTGTTTCTCCTCCCGAGATCGGATGGAACAGTCTGGTCTACACGGTAGCTACCATTGGCTCGTTCATGTCTGCGACTGATCCCAACGACAACGACGACCTGACTCTGTTTGAGCTCGCCAAGTCGCATCTCGACCTGGAAATGCTCGAGACAGGAAACATCACTCTCGTTCAAACGCTCACTCTTCTGTCCAACTATCTCCAGAAAAGAGACAGACCAAACTCAGGCTACAATTACCTGGGACTCGCTGTTCGAATGGCTCTGGGTCTGGGACTCCACAAGCAAATGGAAAACTCCACAGACACTCTTTTGAGCCAGGAATTGGGCCGCAGAATCTGGTGGTTGTACATTTTTGACTGCGGCCAGACAATCACCTACGGCCGACTTTTGGAGATTCCGTGTGCGGGAATCGACGCTCGTCTGCCTCCTCAACATCGAGGACTGGTCACTCACAACACTCACAAACGAAATCCCCATCGAGATCGACCAGCCAACAATCTACACAAGTCTCCGTCTCCAGTCGCTTTTCCACATGTTCACCAACAGTATCTACGAACGAATCATCTCTGACCCGTTTCCAACAGCCAAACAGCTGCTCGAGTGGGACAAAAACTACATAACCAGATGGGAATCGCTCATTCCGTCCTTCTACAGCGAGAACTCCGAGGTCTCCCAGCCCTACAAGCTCTCACACGCTGTTCTCCACTGGCGTCGTCGAAACCTCCGGATCCTTATGTATCGCACATTTCTTCTGAAGAAGGTGGTCCTCCACTCGAAATCTGATGTCAAAAATCCTCCTGTTTATGACGAATACGATACAAAAGCAGCAGAGATCTGTCTACAAGAGTGCCAGGCAACCATTAACAACATGGACGTTGTCTGGTCCCAGAAAGAACACCACAACCGAATGGAGGCCTGGTATTCGTTGTACTTTCTGATTCCGGCGGTTTTGATGCCACTGATCTGCCTGCGAAACAACCCGTCCTCGGAAAATGCCGAAAACTGGCGTTGGGAGGTGTTTGTGTCGCAAAATATCCTGAAAAAACTGCTCAACGTGTGTCCAAACGCAAAAGGAGTTCTCGATCTCATCGACAGTCTCGGCTCCGGATACATAGGATCGGCTCCCAACGTCGTTGCAGAGGACGTGGGAGTTCTCGATACCGAGCTCGAGGGTGCCGACGAGAGCCCGCTGTCGCAGCTGATCCATCTTCACTCGGTCCTATGGCCAGTGTCCTTCGACATCGAGCAGCAATTTCTCTGAGGCTGTGCGGCTGTGAGGTCATTATAGTATGTGGCTGTGCGGCTATTTCCATATCTAGTTATTTTAGTAGCTCTATATAGCTATAACGTTTGTCAACAAGCTTTCTGTGCTCTCACGCTGATCAAGTCAAAGTGTATGCTCCTCCGGCAATGAGCTCGGCTCCTGTGACGTATGAGGAGGCATTGCTGGCCAGAAAGACGTAGATACCCTTCAGCTCGTATGGAGCACACAGTCTCTGGGCAGGAATGAGGGAGAACCAGGTATCACCGCCACTCTTTTGGATGGACATCCAGCATGTCTGTGTCGATGTAGCCTGGCGAGACGCAGTTGACTCTTGCGAAGTCGATCCATTCGATCGCAAGACACTTGGCGAGTCTGACCAGTCCGGCTTTGGAGGCGTTGTAAGGGGCCTGTTTCTGCGGGTAATTGACTATAGAGGAGGAGATGGAGGCTGTGAAGACAATTCTTCCCTGGTCTAGAGTTCCAGCAGCCTTCTGTTTCTTGAAGGCGTTGGCAGCAGCCTGGGCTGTGAAAAAAGCACCGTCCAGATTGACTCCCATTTGGTTTCTGTAATCTTCTTCTGAGAACTCTTCAGCCGCACGGTGTATTCCGATTCCCGCATTTGGAACAACCACTTCCAGATGAGAGAAGTCCTGTAGAATTTGCTCAACGGTGGCAGTGATCTGTTCTTTCTTGGTCACATTACACTGGTAAGCCTTGAATCTGACTCCCAGGTCGGCGAACTCCTTTTCAAGCTCTTTGAGGGTGTCTGAGCCAGAGGTGTTGTAGGTGATTGCAATGTCGGATCCTGCCTCGGCCAGCCCGATTGCGGCAGCGAGTCCAATTCCTCTGGAGCCTCCCGTGATGAGAGAGACTTTGCCTTTCAGAGAAAATTGGGAAAAAACAGGAGCGTTTTGGGGTTTGTACAACATTGTTTGACAGTTCGGTGGTGGAGAAGGAAGAAGAAGAGGGTAAAAGAACAACACGTCTGTTCTTTTTTCGGAAATCTCTCTCTAGATACATGTCGATGATGATATGTGATGAGAGGTGCACAGTGCACCTGTACCCCAGATTTTTTTTTCCGGAGTGCGCTTGCCAGTATGAGTGAAAAATATGGGGTAATCGGATACCAGGCTGACAGTACACCTGGGAGGAAAATGGTATTCCGAGACACTCCAGACGACGGTGGAGACACGAGATTTCCGTGTGGAAGGGCCGTTCTGTGGTTTATTTAATGGAACAAGATTCCGTTCTGCTGGGAAGAAAGTTGTGGGAGAAAAAGTCCAACAAAAATGGTCCAAGATTCCAACCCAGCATTTGTTCTCAAGGGCATCAAGCACGTCGTTTTCGAGAACCGGCCCATCGAGCCGCTCCCCTCCACTAAACATGTCCGTGTCTATGTGAAGGAGACCGGAATCTGTGGCAGTGATGTCCATTATTGGCAGAGAGGAAGAATCGGCAAGTTTGTTTTGCACGAAGGAGAGGAGATGATTCTTGGCCACGAATCCAGTGGTCAGATCGTCGAGATTGGCTCGGAGGTCGAAGGCTTTAAGGTGGGTGACCGTGTGGCCGTTGAGCCTGGTGTTCCGTGCAGGTTCTGTTCGCTTTGCAGAGACGGAAAGTACAACCATTGCGAGAAGATGCAATTTGCAGCAACTCCTCCAGATGACGGAACCCTGGCCAAATATTACACTGTGGCCTACGATTATGTGTATAAAATCCCTGACCACATGGACTACGAAGACGCTGCCATGGTGGAGCCGGTCAGTGTGGCTGTTCAGATCTGTAAACGTGCCAAGTTACAGGCCGTTGACTCTGTGATTGTATTTGGCTGTGGTCCAATTGGTCTTCTTTGTCAGGCCGTGGCCAAGGCTTACGGAGCCAAAAAGGTGATTGGTGTCGACATTTCAGACGGAAGATTGGCCTTTGCAAAGACCTACGGGGCAGATGATGTCTATAAAATGCCATTCAGGAAGGACGGTGAGGGAGAGGAAGAGTTTGCCATTCGGATCTCCAAAGAGCTCAAAAACAAGTTCGATCTTGGTCTGGGAGCAGACGTTGTTCTCGAGGCCACTGGAGCAGAACCATGTATCCAAACAGGTGTCTTTGTGACCCGTCCAGAGGCCCGTTTTGTCGAAGCCGATATGGGAAAAGAGTTTGTCAGTTTCCCGGTCACAGAGGCTTTTGTCAAACAGCTCGATTGGACTGGAAGTATAAGATACTCAACTGGAGTCTACCCTACTGCCATTGACCTTGTTTCCTCGGGAAAAGTGGACGCCAAGCCTCTCATCACTAACAGGTTCAAGTTCGAGGACGCTGAAAAGGCCTTCGAACTAGTCAAGGAGGGCCGCACCGATGTCATCAAAGTTATCATCCAGGGTGTCAAAGAGTAAGCGTTTTTATCTAGAGTTTTTAGTTCCCTTGCAACCGAGTTTGTTCGGCATCCAAGTAACAGAGACTGCCTGGCTGCCAGATAGCCACCAACATTGTACTCCTCGCACCTACTCCTAGCACCTGGTATTCTTCTTTACATCCGTACACCAGAAAGGTAAAAAGTTGGGATTTATCGACAGAAGAAGCTTCTCAGGGTCAGGAATGGCCGTTAAGTCACTCTTTTATAGCAATGGTGGTCGAGTCCAAGTATCCCGTAGCTGTGCAACAGCTTTTTGAGCCAAAATTGCCACTGCAGCACCTGGATCGTGCCGATGTCGAGCCGAACCGGCGAAAAACTGTACGTGTAACGGGAATAGGCAGTCTTTTAGACCAGTTCAAAACACACAGTGAGCAGCACAAAGAGTATAGAAGCAACTTTCTGGACAAAGAAACACAGATGAAGCAGAAACGAGAGAAAAATATGGAAAAAGCGCAAGCAAATTTGGTGAAATGGAATCCTGAAACCGATTCTCAGATCAGCGGCGACCCTTATCGGACTGTTTTTGTAGGTAGATTGGATTATGGAGTGAATGAGATTGAACTCAGCGAGTTTTTCTCTCAGTATGGCGAAATTGAACGGATTCGTGTGGTCAGGGACCTAAAGGATCAAAAAAGCAGGGGTTATGGCTTTGTGGTTTACAGGAGCGAATCCGACGCAAAATTGGCGTTTCAGAAAGCCAACGGAATGAGCATCAACAATAGGAACGTGGTAGTTGACATAGAGCGAGGACGTGTGGTCAAAAACTGGAGACCAAGACGGCTGGGCGGTGGATTAGGTGGAAGAACATACAAAAAGAAGGCTGTGGAAACAGAGGCCAAGAAGAACACCAATCCTTTTGCTCCTCCTGCCGTCTACCACCATTCCCAAGGTTACCAGAGTCATCAGGGTCATTATGGCCATCAGGGTGGTTTCCGTGGACCGTATGGGAACCGAGACTACGATAGAGAGTATCGGGCTCGTCCACGGGGTCCTGGAGGAGCCAGCGGGACTCCGGAGACCGGCCGGTCGGGTGGTCGGTCTTCTGGGCCATACAGAGGCAATGGGTATGGCCAGTCGTACAGTGGTGGATACCGAGGAGGCTCGTATCACTCGAGAGGTGGATGCTTTTGAGGATAATAGCTGTGTATTTATATTGCGACGATTTGCGTCTATCGACGCGCGAGTCTCATGTTATTTTTTGTTTGCCTTTTTCATATTTTATGACAAGGGAACAATTGTAGAAGCGAATTGAAGTAACAACAGTTGAAACATCAGCATTAGCGGCCGGAAACCACTCTGAGAAGACCTTTGATTGTGTGGAAAAGCTTTTGGGGCCCGAGACTGACATTAATATGGGTTTTTTGGCAAAAACAAGAAGCTTATTCACCTGGATTTTGGTGGTGTTTGTTGTGGCGCACGTTGTGACAAAATGTCCTTTGAATTCGGGATACAACGGGCCAGAATCTGATCTGATTTGTCGTTACTCGCACAAGTGGTATGGTCTGGCAGAGCCGTATGTTTCGAAGGTGGCCACTCCGATCCACGAGTACTACGAACAGTCGCCTATCAAGCCGTATGTTGACTCGGGATATGAAACAACATCGAAAGTGTATGCCAAACATGCCAAAAGACACGTTGATTCGTACTCTGCACAGCTGAAGAGCCACTGGAACACGGCTGTGGAGTCTGTTTCGGCGAAGGTGGAGGTTTTAGCGGGCGATGTTGGCGATTTTGTGCAGAAAAGAGCGTCTGAAATCTCTGCTGCCAGCAAAACAAAGGCAATTGAGCTCAGCGTGGGCACAAAACAACTGTTTGTTACGAAAGTCATTCCACAAACAGGAGTTTTCCTCAACCACTTGAAAAACCAGACTTCTGTGATCCTGACCCGGTCACAGATCTACCTCTACTTAAACTACAACCTTTACGTGAGGCTACAGCTGGTGAAATTGTACTACCAGTTGGGTCTGGAACGTTTTGAGCCGTATGTTGAGCAATTCAGAAACTCGTGGATCTACGAAAACACACAGAAGCTTTTGGTCATTCTCTGGGAGACAGGAAAGTATCTGGTCACGAGCTCCCGAGACTTTATTGTTGCCGTGAGAACAGACACTTTAAACTGGAAATCAACCGAACAATATCTGAAGATCGAGCACAAAAAGGAGTTTCTGAAAAATGAGTTCAACAAGATCTTCAATGCCGGTTTCAAAATTCCAAACTATGAGGACTTGGAGTTTTTCAAAAAACTAGCCAAGGAAACTGCAGCAGAAGCTGCAGCCTCTTCAAGTGTCGAGGCTGAATCCACAGGTGTGGCCTCGGAGACCACAAGTGAGATCGAGCCTACGCTGACCAAGTATGAGAAGATGTTGAAGGAGATCACTCAGGGAGCTCTGGACGACTTCGAGACCGAGGTGAAGAAGGTTGATTCGTCAATCTACGAGGATATCCACACCAGTCTGAGGCCCCGTTTGCAAGATCTAAGTAAGAGTGTCAACATGGGATATGACGAGATACACTTGCTCTTGCATGAAATCAACCACAGCACTGAGAAGTTTGTTTCGAGACAGGACATGAGAGACGCATTGGCCAAAGTGGCCAACAACTTGAACGAGAAGGCTGACACGATTACTGAGGAGTTCAAGAAGTACGAGGACTCGTTTTCCAATAAAATTTTGAATGCCAGAACTTCGATTTTGGAAACACTGGAGGAATTCAGTGAATCGACATTGAATGCGTATTCTGCAGACATCATCAAGAACGGAGACGACTGGAAAGAGTGGAAAAACTTCAAGGAGTTGAAAAGAGAGCTGATTGCCACAAGAGATCTGATTTTGAACTCTGAACCGAAGGCTGAGCAAGTCGAGCCTCTACTGAAAGAGCTGAGCAAGACGCTGAACATTCTTCTCAATGACGGAAAACAGTATCTGGCCATTCTAAGAGCCAAGGCTAACATTGAGTTTCAGAGCAGAGAGAAAGAGGAAAGGCTAGCCAAAGAGGCAGCTGCAAAGGAGGCAGAGGCCAAAGCTGCCAAGGAGGAAGAACAGCCCACTGTGGAAGACGAAGAGGAAGAATATGAGGAACCCGAGTATACAAGCACGGTCGTATTCTACGAGACAATTGTATTGGACGACAACAATCAGCCGGTGAGTACAATTACCCACACAAGTACCATAGGCTCGGACGATTCGAAGCCCTCTGAGACTCCCAGAACGTTGGTAATATAACACAGTCCTGTTGGAACTCTTTGCACATAATTTTCATGTATTGTTAATATCTGTTAGCGACTCTTGATTCTCTCTTTATGGTGAATTGATGCTTGACTGCAATTCATTTATTCACAGTTATATAGCCTAAATAGTGAGTTCAGAAGTCAATGTTTCTGATACCGTCTTTATCGACAACTTTCACATACAACCCTTTGAACTCCACAGGCATTCTCTTGTCCAACTCCTCGTGACACAACCTAAGAATCTTGAGTCCTTCTTCAAGACTCATGTTTTCTCTGTAATGGTGATCCAATAAAGACATCGTATAGAATGCTGCGTATCCGTGGGCACAATATGGCAGATCCACGCGGGTTCCAAGATAGTCTATCAATGATAGAAATGGCTCTGTATCTTTGCTAACGCCCCCCAAAATGATTTGCACCTGATATGGTGATCTCGATCTGATAGATGTGGCTAGTTGTTGTCTTATAAACGAGGCAATTGGCTTGGGTTCCATCTCAAAGCCTTCTCTCATGGAAAAGAGTTGGATATTCGCTTGAATATACTCTGCAAACTGCGTGGTGTCACCTGCCTCTCCGGTAAACGCAAGCAGGTTCCACTGATTCAATATTCTCGTCTTATCATCGGTATCTTTGAGTATCGAAATACCTCTTGTGAACGCCTTCGAAGTGGCAATGATCACAGAATCCTTAACACGGATTCCCAGTATGATGTCCATCGTGTTTTAGTGCTCGTATCGGCTTTACCTCTCGTCTTTTGGCTGCTTATTGGCCTTCCTTCTACAAACCCTCTGCTAAACTCTCAAAGTGGCAAAAAATCAAAAGCCATGGACGTCTGAGACTCATTTGACATCCTTACACCAGATCAGAGGTTACCAAACATATCCTGGTTAATTGTCCGAACAGTGGTCCTGAGCAGCAACTGGAAGTCAACATCAAGCTGGAGAGGCCCACAGAAGGCTCGTAAGAAACACGGCTCGGACTCTTCGCCTTCACAAACGTCCATGGAACCGACCCTCATTCTTGATTACGTAATCTATATGGAAAGTCATCTGTTGTTCTTGATGTTGGGAGGCTGGATGGCAAATGGGGATAGCTATAGCCAGAGCCACATTGCAGAAATGAGCTCTGGAGACCGTGATTGGTGATTGTGAGACTGACTTTTCTTCTTCTTTTAAAAAGGGGGTTAATTAATTATTTATACTACAGTACAGTGTTTAAATTCTACAGTGCTCTTACTATCGTATATGAAAGTCTTGTAATTCCAAAGTCTGGAATCAGCTGCGTTTTACAAAATCAGGCTGTTGGTAGTCAACTGTGAGAGCTCCTCCTCTTCGCACAGTTCCCCATCTACCGTTGAGTCTGGTCCAGCAGCTCAATGGGAGTGATGGATGACTCATCCATTACGTAATCAAAGGATAGCGGATCCAGAATGGAGGATGAGGCGATTGGTTTGTGAGTGAAGGAGGTTCAGAGGGAGTGCAGGGGGTGTTCAGCTTTGAGTGGGAGATTTCATTGGAGTGTGGTTTTCGTTTGGAGACTAAAAATGTCCTGTTTAAAATATCCAAATAATCTCAAATATTAAGCGAGGGCTACTTCAATAACAAAGGTCTTTTCTCTAATTAAGTGGTTAGCTTTGGCCTCCTCGGTTGGTGTGCGCCCTCCCAGGACAGGGAAAATGTACAGTTTTCGACGTGGTGGGATTCTACGGGAGAAAGGGCTCACGAAAGGCATTTCGATGCTGCTTTTGTACCTTGTTTCTCTGGTATTGAGCAATACTCCTCCCATTGTTTGGAAGCTTTTCTATTTTATCACAGATATTGCCTTTTTTTGGGTCACAAGACTGATCAATCTGGTGAGAAACTCGCCGATAAGAACGCTCAAACGGACGTTGGAGACCTGTACGGACTTTCAGGAGTGGGAGATGATCACAGCAGAGATAGACAGGTTGAACGGTTACGATATATGGAGACAGAACTTTGTGAGCAAGAAATACGATTACAGTCTGATCAATGAGCAGCTGAACAATCTACAGGCAGCGCGCTTCAATGGTGATTCGATCAGGGTGATGAGCATACTGAGGTCTGGAGTTTTACGCAACTTTGGAGGCATTTCTAACAAGCAGCTTTACAACAAGTCGTATATTGGCACCAAAGTTTTGATTGAGGAGTATATTGAGGAAGTTCTCAAGTGTTTCCAGTTTATTGACGATTTACAACTGAAGGATAAAAGTTTGGAGTTGACCAACTTCAATCAGATGAAACTGGATTTTTTCCATGACTCCAGACAAACGTTGGGGGTGACTGCTTTAATTTTACAGGGTGGAACCTTATTTGGTCTGTGTCACTTGGGAGTCATCAAGGCATTGTACTTGAAGAATCTTCTGCCCAGGATTATTGCAGGATCGGCAATAGGAGCGCTTGTTGGTGCCCTTATTTGTTCTCTGGACGATTCGGAGGTCCATGATAATCTGGTCCATCTGACAGATCTTTTACCTGTTGAAAATACTCTGGAGGACGGTGGAAACGTGATTGGAAACGTTTTGAGAAAAGGATATAGCCAGGATATGCTGATTTTCATCCGATATGTGGAGATGAAGATCGGCAATATGACATTCGAAGAGGCGTATTTAAAAACGAACCGAATTCTCAACATTCTGATTCATCCGACCGACAGCTGCATTCCGTCGTTGTTGAACTACATCACAAGTCCTAATGTGACGATACTGAGCGCAATTTATTGTTCAATTGGGAATGGAGTTTTTAAGGACGACGTACAACTCTACATCAAGACATCTGCAAACGACGTAAAGGTTCTGAGATATTTGGACCGCCATTGCGATTACATTTCTCCACATTATGCTAGCACAATCAACACATCGAAGAATTTCACGCCAATATCACCGTACACCAGACTGACAGAGCTGTTCAATGTGAACCACTTTGTTGTTTCTTTGGCCAGACCTTATTTGGCTCCTTTAATTGGAAATGATCTGAAACATTCTCCCACATCGTGGTCTTTAACCAATCATATCAAAAATCTGGTCAGCATGGAGCTGCGACACAGACTCGAGGTTCTGGAGAAATTCGGTTTGTTGTTGGGATTTCTGCGATGGCTGGCTGTTGATGAAAAGACCCCACGATTTGAAAGCAGTGAAATAACAATTGTTCCGGAATTAAGAACGCTCATGAAGGACTTTAGTCGGATTTTTGACGTCAACAAGTTCAATGAAAACATCCCGTACTGGATCCAGGTGGGAGAACGGTCTATCTGGCCTCTCTATCCGTTGTTGGATACCCGATGTGCCATTGAATTTGCTCTTGACGATTACTATAATCTCCACAGAGGACGCTAAACGCATGGAAAGTTTGGTCATCTATAGAACAGCTTGACACTGCCATCCTTGTTGACCAGATACAGATATTCTTTCTCATCCACTTTGGCTGCTGGCATGTCTACGAGGCCCTTGTTAATCTTGAGTTCTCCGGTGATATCAGAGGCTCTTCCTGTCTTGAGATGTCGGAGACTGAGCACGAAATTCGACCGGTGCATCAGTTTGGTCAGCAGTTCGGAACTGGCTGTCGCAATGCCGTCAAAGGAATCGCTGGAAAGAAGAGTCTTGTCTGCACAACATATGAGGAAAAGGTTACATTTTGAGTTGAGCGAGTGCAGCTTGGCAAGTAGTTGGTTTGGCTGTGTTGGTGTCAGGAAGAGCAGAAGTTCTGGGTTTTCGATGAAAACATTGACTTTTGACTCGCCATTGAGTTCCCTCTCGATCTTGGAAAACCAATCTTCGTATCCGTCGAGAAGATTGATGTATTTGAAGAAGGGATTTGGGAGAGAGACATCGAGATTGAGTATTTTTTTCAATGGTTTTTGATAAAAGCTGGTGTCGTTAGACAGCGAGACGAACACTACTTTTGACCTTGGGTTTTTCAATGAGGACTGTGATGATGCGGGAGACACGTTTAGATAGCAGGTTCCCAGCAGACTGTTCTCCACCAGTGCTATGTTGAGCCATGTTGGTTTATTTGCTGGAGTATAGAGGACAAGTCCAAGATGGTTGAAGTTGGTGAGCAGCTCGTTTGAGAGCACAGACCTGTCCGTGAAAATGACGAGGTCTTGTTGTTGGAGCTCTGACGACGAGGACATTGACTGGAACGAGAAGAAGAAGAGAAGAAAGGACTGGTTCTTTAAGGAAAGTATTTATTTGATTGCCTGGAAATATTTTTCAAGGCTGTGAAGACGAGAAAGTGAAAAATTTTAGAGGAAAAAAGGAGGTTGGCAAAAGACATGTTTTGTTGTTACTTTAGGCATTTTCAAGCACACAGGTGTTGATTTGAAGAGGACAACGTATTTCAATGACATTAGCAGACGTTCCAGCTGATTTTTCTGGCGATTTTAAGCCGGTTTCGACTTTGAGCGAGTCGATTAAGAGACCTATCGAGCCGGTGGGTCAGTTCTTCCTGGCCCATGCTACAAGAACTCTGAGGGGCCACACATGGTCAGAGTTTGAGAAAATCGAAGCAGAAAAGAATGTTTTTTGGGTGGACGAGACCTCGGAGGAGACTGAGTTTGATGGCGAGATTGAGGACGAGGACTTGTTGACCCACGATCCTCGGGACTGGAAATCGTGTGATCTTTACGCTGTTATGGGTCTCAGCAAGCTCAGATACCGGGCCAACGAGGACCAGATCAGAAGAGCTCACAGAAGACAGGTTCTGGTGCACCATCCAGACAAGAAGGGAGAGAAAGGAGGGCTTGATCAGGACGGATTTTTCAAGATCATTCAAAAGGCGTACGAAACTCTGCTGGATCCTGTCAAGCGGAAACAGTATGACTCTGTGGACTTCAATGCCGACGTGGAGCCTCCTGCTGCAAAGAGTCAATACGATTTCTTCGAGGCTTGGGGTCCTGTTTTCGAGAGCGAGGCTCGCTTCTCTAACAGACATCCTGTTCCTCTTCTGGGAACTGCCGAGGCCTCTAAAGAAGAAGTTGAGGTCTTCTATAAGTTCTGGACCAACTTTGGTTCATGGAGAAGCTTTGAGTTTCTGGACGAGGATGTTCCAGATGACACGGCCAACAGAGACCACAAACGGTACATTGAGAAGAAGAACAACAATGCTAGAAGAAAGAGAAAGACCGAGGACAACAAGAGACTTGCTGATCTGGTGAAAAGAGCCAACACAGAGGATCCTAGAATCAAGCAGTTCAAGGAGGCTGAGAAGGCCGAGAAGGCCAGAAAGAAGTGGGAGAGAGAGGCTGGTGCCAGACAGGCTGCGGAGGAGGCCAAAGCCAAGGCTGAAGCCGAAGCCAAGGCTAAGGCTGAAGCTGCCAAAGCTGCCAAAGCTGACAAAGAGTGCTCCAAGAAGGCCAAAGAGGCTGCAAAGAGTGCCAAGAAGAAGAACAAGAGAGCTGTTAGGTCTGCTGTTAAGGATAACGGTTATTTTGGAGCTGAAGAAAAGGCCACTGTCATTGATGCCGACATCGAGACTCTTTTGGAGCTGTTTGACGATATCACTTTGGCCGATGTTGCTTCGAAATTGACGGGAGCTGACGCTGGAACAGCCAAGACAGTTTTAGACGAGGTTGCCAAGGATCTTACCAGCCAAGGAAAGACCTCCAGTCTCAAATTCTTTGGTTGAGAATCTTATTTCACCTATAGACAGATATACAGAGCAAGTCACCAAAACCACCACCGATTTTTCTGGGACTTTTGTGTCATGAGCTGTTTTTGATCGTCCAACAGGTGTTGTATCTGCGATTCGTAGTGTCTTGTGGTTGCTTCCATTTCCAGAATATGTTCTTCGCTTTCCAAATGTTGGTATAAGTAGTGAATAAGAAGATACACGGCTGATCCCAGTAGCAGAAACGATGTAATGGGTCTTTTGAAATCGCCCAGTGTTGGTTTCAGGGCCTCTTTTTGCTCCTCGAGCAGTCGCTGGTACTTTGCTTCTTCTATCTGTTGCTGTTTCTCGAGCCTTTTGGAGATGGAATCGATCTTTTCCTGGATTAGTCCTGCCTTGGACGGCTCTTGGAACGGATCTTTGGGTTCATACAGACTGGAGCTGATCTTGGAGATCTCTTCGAGCTGCTCAGGACTCAAAGGAGCTTCCTCAGGGCTGTCCGTGTACGGTTCTTTTGGAGAATCGGTCTTGTGAACAAACGATTTTCCGACATTTTGTTGTGAAAAAAACGGCTTCAAGCTGAAATTCCGCACCCTCTGGCCTCGCAAAGTGGTCCTCAACGTTCCAGACATCGTAGACCCCCGGCGAATAACCAATATGTCTTATTTTGGCTCCATACACTCTAACAATCCTTTTCTCAAATTACTTACATAGTTATTTTTTTTTTCTCATATCGAAACTCAACCACCATAAGCTTAACAGTAGTATACAATTAGAACATAAAATCTGGCGAAATTTTCTCCTCAACACTCTAAAACACTCATCTCACCACTCAGAATCTCCAGTGGCCTTCTGAAATGCATAGTCCTTGCCCTCAATGTTGGCAATTCCGTCCTTCAGACTGCACTTCCACTTGTTCTTCACTCTCTGAACACGATCATACAGACAAAGCATGATGTTGAACTCCTGGTCGTCATTTTCGTCGTCGGAACTGCCTTCATCGTCATCTGGATCGTCCAAATCTGAATTGATCTCGTCGGAATCGATCCCGAGATCCGATCCAAGATCGTCGTCATCACCTTCATCCTCATCATCATCTGCCATTCCATCCACCTGTCTTACCCTCTTTATCCTATTTCTGTGTATTCTCTTTCTGATCTGCTTCATCTGTGACTCGGAACCACCCTCCACGCTGAACTCGATCTCCCCAGCACCGTCAGACTGCCCAATCCTCGAAGAGCCTCCAGGAAGCGCAATGTTCACCCCCAGGTCGTTACCCTCCTGCTTAGGTAAGCTCGTAGGTAAGGCCAGGTCCGATTGGGGCAAATGGAGGCCGTGGATGTTCACGGCTGAGTCTGCGTCGCCCACAGCCGGGTTGAACTGGTCCTGGTACGCCTGAGAGCTGAAGGCGTCGTCGTCGCTGTGGTGGAGCCCCAAAGAGTTCTCCTCCGGGTCCTCGTTTTTGTCCCAGGAGAACACAGACACTCCAGATTTCGAGAGTTTTTCCCTCCAGATGGCCCGCAGCTCCATCAGCGTCTGTTCGTCGATACCTCCATCCTCGAAATCCTGTCGCGACTCATGTATCACTTCCTCGATGATTTTTTCGTACAGTTTAGACTGGATTTGTTAGTAACCAAGTTTAGAGGCCGACGTTCAACGGCCGGTTTATGCCCTGCAAACGAGCTTTCGCAGCCATATTTTCGACTTACGCATTCCTTATTTGACATACTGAGCCAATTCAGTGTTCACCAGCACTTTGCGGCCTGCAAAACGATTCTTTTGCAGTGATCTGAGCAGTTCTTGTAGCATTGTCTTGTTCAACTTTGGGAATTACTTCAACAATTTCTGACCGTAGATCCGGGTAACACTTTGTCACAGAGGTTTTGTGACAGTGGCTAAGATTCTTATGAGCACAGCCACAAAAACGCGTTCTTTCGCTCCTGTAGCAAAAAAAAAGTGATTTGTTTACAGTTAAACTCGAGAGAGAAGGATCAAACAAGGCCAATTTGGTGGATCAGGTCGAGTGAACAGCTCTACGAGCCCAGACCTAGCACAAAATGAGTGAGAAAGCTGACTTCATCGATTTGACTGAGAAACCCACCGTGGCTGGTGCGAAAACTGAGCTCAAAAAGATCCAACACGGACTGACCTACAAACACGAGACTAGAAACCCTGGAAGAAGACGGTCTGTGTCACCACAGAAGAACAGTGCAATGGTTTCACCAGTGCGGGTTCCACTGACGACAATCAAGGACCAGGTTGTCCAGGTGAAGCTGGATCCGGGAGCCAAACACGATTTGACTAAGGCTCTGGAAAATGCAGACAAAGAAAACGAGTTTGCTAAGGTGAAAGTTAAGGATTCCGAGGTTTTAGGCACTCCTCTTAAAGAGTCGGTGAACGATGATATTCAGTCTTCTCCCGTCGGCTCTCACCAGAAGAGAATGAGTGCTAAGAGACATTGGGAAGCCTCTGTGGGTTCCATTTCAAAGAAAAAGCTTCACGTGTCTGGAAACGCGGAGGACGAGTCGTTTCAGACTCCTCTCAGAGTTTCTGAGACAAAGGAGAGGACCACTCCTTGGAGGGAGCATCACAGCAGATTGATGAACGATACAGATATCGATTTGCACAACACGTCTTCCGAAAATCCGGTTCTTGATCCACAGAATTCGCCCTTGGCTAACGTGAGCCACGGACAATTACTAGAAGAGCAGAAAATTGATGGAGAGACAGAGGTTATCAACGGACTGAGACATAATAGCGGTAATAAGAGTCATATTCATGACATTTCTGCTATCGCCGCTGATTCCTCATTGGATCAACAAACCAATTCCGACTCTGAAGAAGAGCATTACAACGATATCTGCGACGAGAAAATGTCTCCAGTGAAAATGTCACA
This sequence comes from Ogataea ortonii, assembly GCA_030561785.1. Classification (NCBI taxonomy): domain Eukaryota; kingdom Fungi; phylum Ascomycota; class Pichiomycetes; order Pichiales; family Pichiaceae; genus Ogataea; species Ogataea ortonii. The sequence continues at coordinate 56,859 of JAKTYE010000046.1, forward strand.
GAAAATTTCTACTTTAGATGTGTTTTCAGCAATGATTGACCATGACAACGAGAGTGAAGAGGCTGACGAGGACAATTTTGTTCCAGAAATGGAGGAACTGCAGTCCGAGGACGTGCCAGTTTACTCTAACGCACAGGTTGAGAGCATAAAATCTGCTCTTGAGTCAAGCATAGACTCCTTGAGGCAGGGGATTGAAGAGAAAGCTGCAGTGATCAAAGATTTGAATGAAAAAATGGCGGAAAAGAACGACCAAGTTCGCCAGCTGACAGAAGAGCTCCAGTCAACAACTGACGATAACAAATACCACTTATCTCAGAAGAGCGCCTTGAGTGCCGAACTAGCTTCTTCCAAAGAGTCGTTGAGTCAACTGAACAAGCATCTCCTGGTGACTAAATCCAAGCTCAAGTACAATGATTCGAAACTCAGCAAGCTTAAAGGAGTGTACAAACAGTTGATGAGCACTGCGAAGACTCTGGAACATGATCTAGAGTTGAGAACAACCAGAGTTCATCAGCTGGAATCGAGAATCGAGACGTTAACTGCCGACAAGACACAGCTGGCGAACGAGAAGTTAGAGCTTCTGTCGACTCTAGAGTCGAAGTCTCTCACTGTAGATGATTTGATCAAGGAGAAGGCTTCTCTTGAGGCTCAGCTCAAAGAGGTATCGAGCACTAGTGGTGAAACTTCGGAGAAAGTTGAGCACTTGAACACGGAGTTAGAAAGTCTCCAAAAGACTTTGGGGGAGAAAGATGAAGAGAACACAAAGCTTCATCAGTCTGTGAGCGAGACTTCGATTAAGTTGGAATCTTTGGAGCTCGATCTGAACCAAGCAAAAGAGAAGTTGAGTGTTTACGATGCAGAGTTGAAGACGAACGTGGATAAGAATATTTCTTTGGAAAATATACTCTCTGAGACTCGTTTGAAACTGGAGGCTCTCACTTCGGAAAACGAGAGACTAAAGGATGACAGAGAGGTGGAAAGCACTAAGGTTTCGAACTTGAAAGATTCTTTGGACAAAAAGAGCCAGGAGATCGATGCGTTACAACTAGAAAAGGATCAGCTCAGCGAACTCTTGAATGATATCAGACAGGAGAATTCTGAGTTGAAGAAATCGAAGGAAAGGCTCGAGATTGTGGAACAGGAGGTTGACAGCGAGCTGGAGCAAAAGCAGGCTTCTCTTGAGAATTTGAGTGACGAATTGTCGAAGCTGAGGGAGACTGTGGAAACTTCTGAGAGCAGAGTGAGTGAGTTGACTGCTGCGTTGAAGGCCAAGAATGAGCAACTGGAGGAGTCCAAGATTGGAGTTTCGACGCTCGAGCAGAAGGTCGGCTCTTTGGAGGAATCGCTGAGGGAAGCGAACGAGAAGATAGAGGAAAATGACAAGGCCCTGGAGCAGCAGTTACAGAAGCTTGCACAGGATCTCTATCTACAATATTCTGCGAAACACGAGCAAAAGGTTTCAATTTTGAAGAAAGGATACGAGATGAAATGGATGAACAAGTTGAAGAAGCTGACTAAGGAGAACGAGCAGATGAAGAACGAGCTGGAGAACTTCAAAAGACGGCTTGAGGTCGAAAACAACGAGAAGAAGCAGCTTGTCAAGCTTTGGGAGGAGTATGTTTCTTTGGAGAACTACGAGAAGGCCAATACTCTACCTGATTTCATCAAGAAATCCGCCAACGAGTAGTGATGGCACTTATTTCTACTTCTTATGACGCTACTTTCCGCCCCTGTGAGCCTCGATGCTCTGTTGCGCTGTATGATATTTTATCTGATAACCTTTTTTGATTCTGATGGCTGGCAGACAATTGCCATAATAAGCTGTTTAGTGAATTTTGTAGTACGCGTAACAAGATTTTTTGGACAAGCTTTTATAGACACTGGGAAACAAACAAACAGCAGGTAAAACGGGAGTTTTTGGAGTTTATGAGTGCCAGCAGCTGAACAGTGACTTCCAATTGGTTATTGTTGAGCGCTGGAGACGAAGTTTGGACTCGAAACGGCCAGTTATTGCACCTTTAGGGACGTTTTTTCCAACTGAAATTCCCACCCAGCAGTCGACAACAAACGATAATAAGACGGAAAATGGAGGAACCAGCGGTGTCAGAAGCCGTGAAACAGGACGATACAGCTTCGGGGAAGAAGATTGAGGTTTTTGGAACGCAGAGTTACGAAAAAGAGATCACTTTTGGAACCGTCAAAGATGACAAAACAGAAGCTCAATCTGACGCCGTCAAGGAGACCTCTACCGACATAATTGAGGAGTCTGACACATCAAAAGAGGTCCAGCAGGAACAGAACACGAGGGTCCGTGAGCTTGTTTCCGCCAATGAGGCACTGCAAAGCAAGGTGGCCGAATTGACTGCCCTTTTGCACCAAAAAGACTCTCTCATCGAGGAGTTGAGACGTGAAAAGGAGCTCAAAAACGCTCCACCAGAGCTCACACAGACAGTTTTGAATCCCTGGGACTCTCCTTTGGAACAACAGCAGGCTCTAGAAAGGTTTTCCCCGGATTCTCCTTCTCCACCAAAGGAAAACGTTTCTCCTTCGCCGGTGATAGACCTGCCTGAGAGAAGCGAGCGTCGAACAATTTTGAGAGACTCTGTTCTATCTGCTGCGTCTTCTAATTACTCATCCAACGAGTCTCCTGCCAAACCCAGGTCCGCATTCACAGCTCCTACACTCTCACCACAACCAGAAAGATCGGCCAACGAGATTGTTCCTGAGAGTCTTAGAGACATCACTCTTGGATCTTCTCCTAGAAGAGGATCACCGAAAAAACAGCGACAATCGACTAGACCATCTCCACAATCACCGTTGAGAAGTGTCCCTATAGAAAGGGACATCGAGTCGACTATTTCTCTTCCAGAACAGAAGTCTGTTTCGACTCCCGAAGACGACCAACTAGTCTTCAGCAAAAACAACAGCACTTTTTCGCTGGGAGTCAATAAGGAACCGGTTTACAAACAACTGGGAACGCCCTCAAGAAAGCTTAACACTGAAGACGACATTCTACAAAGTTATTTGAATGATAACAGCGCACAAGAAGGGGAGGAGAACGGTCAACTCGCGGGCCTCAACATTCAGAAGCTGTCAGTTCCGAGCTTCAATGTTAACCAGAGTCCGAATTTGTCTTCTCCGTCAGAAACTTCTTCGGGTTCTTTGGCCAATACATCTCCTTCTCGACTGAATTATTCGATCCAACGAGAGCCAGAGCCTCAGTTTTTGCAAAGCAACTTGGCTCCATCTTCCTCCAATAATACCTTTCGATCTGGATCCCAGAAGTCGAGAGTCAAAGAAATCGGACTCAAGACTCCCTCCCCAAAAAAACAGGGATTTTCCACGTTCCACCAGCCGCAAGCCTCCGATTCCTCGCAATTCGACTATCTTTCCAACTCGATCGATACCACTGTGATCACTGTAGACTCATGTATTGATAGCTGGGCCGTGCTGGAAAAGAAAGAGGATTTCCACATCACATTTACCGTGAACTCGAGTGAACGCAGCGGAGAATTGATTCCTTTGTACACTGTGAAACAGCTTTATTCGAAGTTCTTGAATTTGGATTTCGACGTTAGACGAAGAGGATTGATAAACCTTCCCTCTTTGCCCGACAAAAGCGCTTTTTTGAAACTCGATCCGCTTGTCTGGGACACTCAGAAGTCGATTGTCAGAATGTACATCTCGGAACTATGTCGACTGATGCGTGGCCAGAAGGGCTCAGAGATCTGGAAACTGTTCAAGTCATTTTTCACCCCGGACGAGGCCCACGATATGTCGAAAAAAGAGGCCGTGTTTCTCTCTGTTGGGTCTAAGAACCTAAAGAAAGTGTTCCGGCTCACCAAATTGACATACGACACCATCGAAAACATTGTCACCATCGGCGAGGTGAACTCAAAAGCCATAGACACTTACAGCGTGTCTGACCTGACCGTTACCAAAGAGCACCAGATTCTTAACATCAGCAAGAGAAAGCGAAAAGGACTCAGAACAAACAAACATTACGTCCTCTACGCAGAGTCTACAAAAGATGCAGAGGACTGGTACAAGCTGGTGATAGACAACCAGGGACAGGACTTCGACCACGCGTCCATAGCCTCGTCCCCTACATTTCGGCCAAACAACCAGGAGTACTCCTTGTCGGTTGTGTCAACTCCAACACAGCAGGAGTTTGCTTCTCCGTCGCCTTCATTCAGCGAAAGCAGATGGTTCGGCTTGAAAAAGTCTCGAGAATCGGTTCTTCCTCCTCCTTCTGCGACCTCTGTCCAGACTCCAAACGACGTCCTGGAGTTCAAGACCATGCCATACTCAGGAACTCTGGTGTCTATGGGCTCGGCAACCAATCCGATAGCCGTGGCCTCGGAGCCTGTGTTCCAGAAATTGGAAGATGGTCCGAAATATTTCGGCCTTACTCTACAAGAATCGTTTGATAAAAACCCAAATTATACCATCTACGACAGACCTGTTCCGTCACTGGTGTATCGGGCCATCTCCTATCTCACGGCAAGAAATGCAGTTCACAGCGAGGGAATTTTCAGACTCAACGGAATGATGGCAGAGGTCAACAAGATCCAGGAGATCTTCAACGAAGAGGCCGATTGCGATTTCGCCAAACTACAAAACCCTCCAGACGTCCACTCCATAGCAACTCTGTTCAAAAGATACTTAAGGACGTTGAAAGTGACGGTGATTCCCGAGTACGAGGCTAAAGAACTCATGTCTCTGACCCTATCGACGAGCTATGGAACCACTGTTCCAAGAATAAAAGAGGTATTACAAGGACTTCCAAAACTGCATTTCGACGTCCTCTACGCCCTGTTTCGCTACTTCAAAGAGGTTCTGAAATGCAAGGAATTCAACAAAATGAGTGTCGGCGCGCTCAGTGTGCTGATGGCCCCTAATTTGACACCTTTTGATGGTGCAAAAGAGATCTGCTCAGAACTGCTCATCAATTACGACTTCTTTTTCGAAAATGGCCGTATTCTGGTCGAAGAAGAGGACCGAAAATAAAAGTCAGACTATGCCATAAGACCACCCATCACCTCCCTTCTTCAAACCAATACCCAGACCCGTACATCTTCATTTCTCTGTACATTATCCCCTGTTGTCTGTCCAGTCCATCTCCAGTTGAAATCGCTTAGGTAAGCACCTACCGGTTTTTTTTCTTCAAAAGAAAACTCTGGCTGTGCTGTGATAATTTTGAACAGAGTCAGAAAGTAATTTCTTATTATTAAGAACCAGATAACTAAGATTAGAGCAAATAGGGGGTCCATCTCTGTATTTTATTGATTGGGACGGCCAAAACGCATTCCAGAACAGCTACACGTTTGTCTTTTTTGATCAATGGACTCGCAGACAATCGGAATACTCGGCGGAGGCCAATTGGGCCGAATGATCGTCGAAGCTGCTAACCGGTTGAACATCAAAACTGTCATTTTGGAGAAGGGAGACGACTCTCCAGCTAAACAGATTAACGCATGGAGTTCGCACATCGATGGATCATTCACTGATTCGAAGGCAATTGCTGAATTGGCTTCAAAGTGCGATGTTTTGACGGTAGAAATCGAGCATGTGGATACCGATGCGTTGATTGAGATCCAGGAGAAGACTGGAATCAAGATTTTTCCTTCTCCACAGACCATTTCGTTGATCAAGGACAAGTTCTTGCAAAAAGAGCTTCTGAGGAAGAACGGTGTTTTCTGTGGACAATACACAAGCGTGGAAAGCACTTCCGAGGCTCTTGAAGCAGTTGGAGAAAAGTTTGGATATCCGTTCATGTTGAAGGCAAGAACACTTGCATACGATGGGAGGGGCAATTTCGTGGTGAAAAGCAAGTCCCAGATTTTCGAGGCTCTGGACTTCTTGGCAGACAGACCTCTTTATGCTGAAAAATGGGTTCCTTTTGTCAAAGAGCTGGCTGTGATGGCTGTGAAAACACTTGACGGCCTTGTGTACACGTATCCAACAGTGGAAACAGTCCATAGAAACAACATTTGCCACACAGTCTATGCTCCAGCCAGAACAAGCGAGAAAACAGCCAAATTCGCACGGTTCATTGCCAACTCGGCCGCCTCGGTGTTCGACGGAGCAGGAATCTTTGGTGTCGAGATGTTCCTGCTCCCTTCTGGCGAGATCTTCGTCAACGAGATTGCCCCAAGACCCCATAACTCCGGCCATTACACCATTGATGCTTGTGTCACCTCCCAATTCGAGGCTCACGTGAGAGCCATCACGGGACTTCCCCTCCCTAGAGGGTTTTCGTGTCTCTCTACTCCCACCACCAATGCCATCATGCTGAACGTGCTGGGTTTTGACGAGCCAGATGGAGAGCTTGAACAATGCAGAAGGGCACTGCAGGCTTCTCACTCCTCGGTCTATCTGTACGGAAAAACCACCAGACCAAACAGAAAAATGGGCCATATCAACATTGTTTCCGGCTCTATGGACGACTGTGAGCGGATCTTATCGTTCATTGAAGGTTCCAGTGACTCGATTGGAGCTCTTGGTTCTTCCAGCTCCAACGATATACCTGGAACTTCAAAAACACCTCTGGTTGGAGTCATTATGGGCTCCGACTCTGATCTGCCAGTGATGGCCTTGGGATGCAACATTCTCAAACAGTTCAATGTTCCATTCGAAGTTACAATTGTGTCTGCTCACAGAACCCCGGAAAGATTGGCAAAATATGCCTCTGAAGCTCACACAAGAGGACTCAAAAGTATAATTGCAGGGGCCGGTGGGGCTGCCCATCTTCCCGGAATGGTGGCTGCTATGACTCCGTTGCCAGTCATTGGAGTCCCAGTGAAGGGTTCCACACTGGATGGTGTTGACTCGCTCCATTCCATAGTCCAAATGCCCAGAGGAATACCGGTTGCTACCGTTGCAATCAACAACGCTACGAATGCTGCTCTGCTAGCTATTCGGATCCTTGGCTCCGTTCAAGGACCATGGCAGACCCAGATACTGGAGTATATGAATAATATGGAGGCCGAGGTTCTGGAAAAGGCAGAAAACCTGGAGAACATTGGCTACGAGTCGTACTTGGGGTCCATGAAATAGAGTCTGCTGTTGGAAAAGACTGCTTATGTAATTGATTAATCATTTTCAAAATCGAGCCGCACGAGATCTGGAGAAGAAGATTTTTCAAAGGTCTGTTTTTTTGGCTATAGAGAGTTGATAAAGTAGAAGGAGCTGGTGTTTGATGTGTTTGTTTGACAACATTGATGGGTTTGAACGATGATTCTGAGTCGAAGACACCTGATTCCGTTTTTTCCAGGACGAAAACTGTTTTCTCAAACCACTTTTAGCGGGAATAAAAAGTTCGAAAGTAACACGATTTCTGTTCCTGACAATGCTCCTGGCGTGAACGAGAACGTTGAATGGTTGCAACGACTACAACAGAGCGACTCGCAGTTCTCTGAGGCTCTAGACAGCGTTCCTGAGTCATCATATGAGATCAAATTGCAGGAGTCAGAGAAAAATGCGACTGGTGAAATGAAGTTCAAGCTCCCTGGGTCCAAGAAAGTATACACAGTGACATCAAAACCGACCAGAAGCAAAGACAGAAACAGTCCGTATTTCACGCTGTCTGTCCTGGCAACCGATTATTTCATATCCTCGTCGCCTTTTTCTGCGTTTTCGTCGAAAAGACGGCCCAAAGCCGACAACAATCAACCTTTTTCGGACCTCAAAGTGGTCAGACTCTGTTCTGGAGCCGGTGGGGATGGAACAGTCTCGTTTTTCAGAGACGCAGGGGTATCTGTCGGGCCTCCGGATGGCGGAGATGGCGGAGATGGAGGAAATGTCTATGTCAGTGCAGTTTTTGGGTTGAGTTCTCTGCACGGTATCCGGTCCAAATACATTGCTCAAAACGGTTTAAAGGGACAATCTGGACAATTAGATGGTAAAAAGGGTAACGATGTCCATATCACTGTTCCTGTCGGGACGACGATCACATGGTGCGCTGATCCAAAGGATATTCGGTCTGTGTTGAAAAGTCAGGAGGCTCAAGTGTTTAATGTTCTTTCGGTTGGAGCTGATGCCACAGACATTTATCCAAGATTTATCCAATTTTTCAGAAACAGCTATCGTATTGGAAAGGGGTGGCTTTTCAAAGAGAAGAACGAGGAATACCATTTGGAGAGAGACTATTTTGTCAAGTTGAACGAGCAGGTGAAGATCTTTGACAGACAACTCAAACACAATGAATTGATGAATGATGTGTTCCCAATCGACGGAATCGATTTCCCAGAACCGACAAAGGAGCCTGTTCTTTTGTTGAAAGGCGGAAAAGGAGGAATGGGAAACATGCATTTTCTCACTTCCGACATCCGTAATCCGAGGTTTGCCAAACAGGGAAGAAATGGTCTTGAACAGACCTTCATTTTTGAACTCAAATTGCTTGCAGATCTGGGACTTGTTGGCCTCCCGAACGCAGGTAAATCAACACTTCTTCGGGCCATATCCAACGCCAGGCCTCGAGTTGGCCATTGGGAGTTCACCACTTTGCAACCGACTATTGGAACGATATCACTGAGAATTGATCAGCCTCCGTTCACAGTGGCAGACATCCCAGGAGTGGTGAAGGGTGCAAGCGAAAATAGAGGAATGGGCTTGACCTTCTTGAGACATGTCGAACGATCAGGTGGGATATTGTTTGTGATTTCTCTGGGCTCAGAAAACCCAATCCAGGATCTCAATGTTCTTTTAGACGAAATGGGGAATGACAGGCTGCAAGGAAAGAACATTCTGGTCGTTGCCACAAAAGCTGACCTCGAGAATTCACAAGTGAAATACAACGCTTTGAAGCAACTCGCTCACAAAAATGGGTGGAAGTGTGTCCCTTGCTGCGCCATGAAGAAAGAGAACGTTGAAACTGTAATCAACCTCATGGCAGAATGTTCTGGAAGAACTAACAGCAATCCTTGAGGATATTCGTCTTGTGATAGTGATTGCGGATATCACGAACGCTAATGAATAATCATCAGTACGTCGGTCAGTAGTTTTCAACACCAAATGTTGACGAAAGTTCATCATACAAGTGCAGAAAAGAAGGCGACTCAACCTCTCCATAGTACTTCAAAACCTCCATCAATTCACTGAATTTCGCCTCGTATTTCGTTTGGTAACTGCTGAGAGCCTCTGAAAGTCGTCTCATTCTGACAGCGTTCTTTTGGGAATCGAAATTGGAAACCACACTCAATTTTGTATGATGCCCAGCCAGCAGATCTTCATCCATTGTAATCAGAGTCTTGCGCAAAGACATCAAAAAGTTATGGAACAGAAGAATTATGGCAAACACTTGATTGATCAACTGAGCCAACCTTATTTTGGTCAACAATGATTCGGCCAAAATGGTGCTCAAAAATGACTTGATGGCCAAAAATATGCTCTCTAACTCAAGGCTCCGGTCTGTATTCACGCTATCAAAGAGCCGTTCGAGCTTCCTCCAGTTTGTGTTGATCACGTTGAAATTGATGTGAAATAAAAAGATGCGAACAAAGTCCTTCATTCGGAAGTGAGCAACCCGTGCTCTCTTGACCCACCTCCGCAACTCAGGATCCCTAAAGTCCCAGGTCCAAAATTTGTGAGCATTTATCTCTTTCCACGAAAGCTCCAAAGACTTTTCAACAAACTTCAAGAATGTCAAATTCCGGAACATCAACTGATACTCAAACATTTGAGACTTGGTGATGATCAAATTCAGCGGAAAAGGTATCTCAACTTCTAGTCCAACACAAAAGACAGAATACTGATCAATCTTAGTGCTCACAACAATGCTGTTTTTGGCTTGACTGTTATTGGACTCCAGTGTAGAGTTGAGAATGTTCTTCAATGCATCAATGTTAGTGGACGAGAAAACCTTTTCCGAGTCTGTCGTCCTGGCACTCAAGATCATTGCCAGTTCACTGATCAACGTGTTTTTGGACATTTGCAAATTTACAAGGTTGAATATCAATCTGTTACTTCTTGCTGACGGATTCTCAATAAGACGATCGTCCGCAAGAAAGCATGACTGGAAGATTTTGGTGAGAGAGCTCAAAGATATGTTCTCCTTTGCTCTCCTAAGTTCAACAACTCCGCTGTTCATAAACTCGTTGAATTCACGATTTTTTGTCATCAAAAAGTACTTGTTCAGCCCTTCGAAAAATTCTCGTATGTGAAATCCGTGGAAAAGTAGGTCTATTATGCTTTGGTTTGCTCTCATGTACGCGTCACTGATGTGAATATGTAAATCAGAATCCTGCAATGTTCGTATCTTGCTTTCGTGTCGTTGTAGGCCCGTGACATCTAGTCCACACTCTTTCAGAACATTCAGGTATTTTCCTGTCAGTATCACTTTCTTCTGTGTTCCCATGGATCGGAATTGTTTCAATAGCCCTTCTGTTCGGATGGTGAATCTGTCTGCCCAATAATCTTCACTGGAAATCGAGAGCTCTGCTGGATTGGATTGATGGATGAGAAACTCGTCATAAGGATCATCAATTATTCCCGTTTGTAACCAAGAATTGAGCATATCCACATAAACTGCAGAGACCTTATTAAAGAAGTCTATGAGAAACTCGTGTAACACCAAGTCTCCCTTATTGTTATCTATGATCTGTTGAATGAAGTCCAAAATCAATCCTCCTTTTGCAAACTTGCTATTTCTTGAATCAGAAGTAACTCCGTCTAGCGTTCCTGTATAATGATCCTCCTTTAACGACTTCAACATATTTTCAAATCTCATTCGATCCATATTTGCGCTGTCTCTTCTGGCTTCGTTTTCAAGCACTATCCTCACAACGATGTCATAGATGTGTCGAAGTTGAAGTGTACCGTCAACCGTTAGGTCCTGTTCTAACAAAACCAGGGAGTAATTGGGATTCGTATGAAACTCTTGCTCGATTCTCACCAGGAGACTCTCATAGACCTTTAGAACATTTCTTATCTCGTAACAAAACGCCTGGATAACACGTCCGTACACCAAACGGTCATATTCTTCAACAAAAGAAGACAAACTAAAGTAGTATTTTCCAAACTTGTTGATTCTTTTTGCGATATCTTTTAGACTGGCGTCCAGATGCTTGTTTATGGAAAAATCAGGACCATTCAACCTATGCGACACATTGTTGATGTCAAACGAATCCCCATACCGGATATAGAATCCCTCGAGACCTATCAACACGTACAAAAGATCTTGAAAAACAACAGCCTCCTGCTCTCTCAGAGTCTTGATCTCGTCTATGAGAAACCGTTTTGGCTTTGGAACATTTCCACTGTTCAGATATGTCGGCTGGTATTTCACCGACCGTCCAATCACTTGTGTGGGCCCAGGATTGTCTATCAAAGACACAATATCGAAATTAGAAAACTATTTGTAAACATGTTAGCTCTGCCAGCTTAGAGATCCAATCCCAGTTGAAGGACTTACCATCTATGTCACTTGTTGATGACTGTTCAGAATCAGTCAACACACTGTTCTTGACACCTTGACACGTTATGATCCAAATCAGATGAGGCTACTTGATAAAGGTCAAAAGAGTAAACAAATAATTTATCATTTTATTTTACGAGCGTTTTTTGATTATGTCATCAAGAATCTGGAGTGCGAGACGGTCTTCAGGAATTCTTTTGTTTCAGCCCAGTGAATTGTAATTGAACCGGTAGTTGCGTTAACGAAGACAGACTACTGTCGACGAATTCAATTCTTGAATGATCCCAGTTTTTCCACGAATACAAACACAATCATCAGTGGTTGCTGGAACACAAAAAGATCAGCTCAACCAGCTGCTCCGTTCAGGATTATCTTGCCACATCCGTACACCGGATCAAAAAAATATTTTGATAAAATTTTGCTTTTGGTTCTGATATGTTTAGAGAGTCTCTTTTGTTTGAAAGAAACACTTGTATCTAGAGAGTCTCTACAGCAAGGATCTTTATTATGGTGAAACGGAGAAGAGCAGCTATTTTGCCAACTAACATCGCACTTTTACAGAATTTGATGCGTCGAGACCCCGAATCTTATCACGAAGAGTTTCTTCAACAATACTCCCATTATGAATCTATGAGAGACATTTTCCTTATGAATTCCAGCTCTGGTGAAGGAGAAGAGTTTGCAGAGTTAGTTGGATTTATGTCCGCTGTGTGTTCATGCTATCCCAAAGAGACAGCAAACTTTCCTAATGAATTGAAGTTGATTTTGACCAATAATCATCGTGATTTGACACCTGATCTGAGAGAAAAGATTATTCAGAGTTTAGTTATGTTGAGAAACAAGGACATTATAAGTCCCGAGTTTCTGATTCAGACGCTTTTTCCGCTTCTTTCGGCGTATGGACCAGGAATAGAGGGCAATGTGGGTCTGCATGCCAAGGCTTTGAGAGGTCAGATTTACCAGTCGTTGATATCTTTGCTGAAGTCATGCAACACAGGAACACGAAATCAGAAATTGAACAGGTCCACACAGGCACTGTTGTTCAATCTTTTAGAACAGAAGGACGGAAACGGACTTTGGGCGACAAAATTGACAAGAGAGCTTTGGAGAAGAGGTGTTTGGGACGATTCTAGGACGGTGGAGATTATGACACAGGCCTCATTACATCCGGAGGTGAAGGTTGTAATTTCAGGAGTGCGGTTTTTCCTGGGTGCTGATAAAGAGAGAGAAGAGGCTTTAGAGGCGGAGTCTGATGACGAAGAGACCATGGATGCCAGTTCCATCAGACATCAGATGCAGGTGAATAAGAAGAGTTCTAAAAGAGGGAAAAAGTTAGAGGCAGTGATGAAACAGATGAAGAAAAAGGCGAACAAAAACAGCACCACATATCTCAATTTTTCAGCAATTCATCTGCTGAGAGACCCGCAACAATTTGCCGAGGATCTGTATGAGCAGCATCTTGCCAGCAAGAATTCCAACAAGTTTGACATGGACCAGAAAATCGCCATTATGAACCTGGTTTCAAGGTTGGTTGGTACGCATAAGCTGACTGTTTTGGGTCTTTATTCGTTCTTTTTGAAATATCTGACACCGAAACAGAGAAATGTGACACAGATCATGGCAGCAGCTGCCCAGGCATCGCACGATTTGGTTCCCCCAGAGACAATTAACACAGTTGTTCGTAAGATTGCAGACGAGTTTGTTTCTGACGGAGTTGCAGCTGAGGTTGCTTCTGCTGGAATCAATACAATGAGAGAAATTCTCTCCAGAAATCCATCTGGTATCGACGAAGCTCTTTTGCACGACTTGACCGAGTATAAAGGTTCCAAAGCCAAGGCTGTTGTCCATGCAGCAAGATCTCTTATCTCCTTGTACAGAGATGTTGCTCCTGAGATGCTGTTGAAGAAAGACAGGGGTAAGAGTGCCACGATGGAGCTCATTCATGAAGGTACTAAGGGTCTGCCTCAGTATGGGGTGGAAAATGCAGTTCAGGGAATACCTGGTCTGGAACTTCTGGCCAAATGGAAACTCGAACAGGGTCTTCTTGGAAAGGAAAATGCCGAAGATTGGAAGCTGCCTGATTCTGATGAAGAGGAGGATCTTGGAGCAGAGATCGAAGGTGATTGGGTCGATGTCGAAGACGACAAAGATCTGGAGATTTCGGACGCTGAAGATGGACAAGATGAATCAACTCCAAAGGAAAAGAACGGCATCAAGAAGAAGTATCTCAAGTACATGAACAAGAGCAAAAAGAGAAGGGAAATGGAGGAAGGTGATTCGGATTTGGAGCTGTCCGGAGACGAAGAAGAGGGATCCACAAAGAAAAAGAGAAAGCTTACCGAGGAGCAGGAACAAGCTCTTCAACAAACCATGTCCCAGGTTTTGACTCCTGCTGATTTTGCCAAATTGAAAGAGCTGAATCAGCTGGCAGGTGTGGAAAAATCAATGGGAGTGAGGTACAAGAATGAGGACGAGGTGGACTCGACAAAACTTGTGGGCAAGGTGAAGTACAAGCAGACGAAGGAGGAAAGACTGGAACAAGTGAAGGAGGGTAGAGAGGACAGAGACAAGTTTGGATCAAGAAAGGGTAAGAGAGATGCTCCTCATTCCACCACCAACAAGGAGAAACAGAGAAAGAAGAACTTTGTGATGATGATTCACAAACGTTCTGTTCAGGGAAAACAGAGATTGAGTTTGCGGGACCGTCAAAAGGTTTTAAGAGCTCATGTTGAACGGCAGAAGAAGCAGAAATAACATTGATTTTCCGATATTCAGTTTACTCTGGAGGCTGGTATTGAAAATGTGAGCTTTTGTTTGGCTGGCTGCTGAAATTCCAAGGATAATCGGATGATAGTAACAATTTCTGGACTTCCTTCTCTGTCTGTGAGACATGAATATATCAACATGAACTGATGAACATGAATTACATCCGTCTAACCAATGGACTTAGTATCATCATGGTGTTATATCGCCACATTTGAGGTTCTATTATTGTTTTTGGATCTGAAATCGTTCTATATTATAAATTAATACGCCAATATTTCAATCCACTCTATGCTAACGTTTAAAAGTGCATCTCGATTCACCAACACAGCCTAATCAAGCTTCTGTTCTTCTCTTTTTTTGACTTTGCACACTGTCCTCGTCTCTTTTGCTGTCTCTTGCTCTTCGGAGTCTCTTTCTCTCACCGAATCCCTCCCTCTCCATCTCCATTTTGGCCTCAATTTTAGCTTTGGAAGTCACCTTCAAAGACTTCTTGATCACCGTGTTATCGGAGACGTTTGTGTATTCCTCCATTTTCCGTGCTATTCTCTCTTCGATTGCCAAAATCCGACTGAGATCGTTAGGAGTGACAAAAGAAATAGCTTTTCCCTTTCTGCCGGCTCTGGCTGTTCTTCCTACCCGGTGGACAAAATCGTCAGGGTCCCGAGGAATGTCGAAGTTGATCACAAGCTCCACAGACGGGATATCCAGACCTCTGGAGGCCAGATCTGTGGCCACGAGAATCCGTGCTGCCCCAGCTCTGAATCGATGAAGAGAGTTGGTTCTTTCCGACTGGACCATCTCCGAATGGAGAGACGTGACTCTCACCTCGAGATGCCGTAACAATCGCCTGAGAATCTCTGCCGTCTCCGACCTGTTCACAAACACTACTGCCGTCGACTCCTTGAACTCATTGTTGGTCAGAACGCTGTGCAAGATCGGCTCTTTCACCTGGAACGGAGTCAGTATATATCCGATATCCAGCGTGGAAGGAATCACTACCTCCTCCACCTTGTCGAGCTCGTGCATGAACACCGGGTACTTTTTATCGGGAACAGGTTTGTCTTTCAGAGCTCTGACAGCGTCTGTCACAGTGGCCGTGAATAGAAGCGTCTGTCGTTTTGACGAAGCAGGTAAATTTGCGACACAGACAGAAAGGTCCTTGGTAAAAGAGTCTGTCAAAAGACGATCTGCCTCGTCCAAAACTAGAAACATGACTCTTTTCAACCCACGACATTCTTCCTCGTGTTCAGAAATAATGTGTGCCAATCTGCCGGGCGTAGCTATGAGAAAATGCGGATTCTCCTTAATCATATTCACCTGCTCTGTCATCGATTCTCCTCCAATGATAAGCTTGACTTTCAGGTTCACAGAGGCTCCCAGAGCAGCAAATTGGTCTGCTATTTGCATAGCAAGCTCTCTGGTGGGCGTCAAAACGACTCCAAACACCCCACTTGGGTCTCGTGACCATTTGGCCAGCATCGGAGCACCAAACGCTATCGTCTTTCCAGATCCTGTTTTAGCTCCTCCTATACAGTCTCTTCCTTTGAGGATCTCTGGGATGCACACCCTCTGGATATTGGTTGGAGTGTTGATTTTCATCGCAGCCAGCGACTCACATAGCCATTTCGGAAGACCTATTCTCTCGAAGGAGGTCATTGCCGGTTCCAGCTTCCTGGGTATGTTAGATATGAAGGACGGAGATAAAATATTTCAAAATTTTTTTTACACCCCTGAAAATTGTCGGACTTTTTTTTCCGGGTTTGAAGGGGGACCCACGGAAAACAAAAAGGCCGAACAGAGTAGAGTATCTCTGATATCTTTGATATCTTCAAACCCTTTCCTCGACATCAATGAGCAAGATCTGTGTAATTGTCGGAGGTCCGGCGGGAACCGGAAAGTCGTCTGTCTCAGAACAGCTGGCCAAAGATTTGGGATGTCCGTTTGTCGAGGGTGACTCATACCACCCTGAAGCTAACATAGAAAAGATGTCCAAAGGAATTCCATTGACAGACGATGATAGATGGTCTTGGCTGGAAACACTCACAAGAAGCTCGTTGAAACAACTTGAACGGCAAAATGCTATCGTTGTGAGTTGTTCTATGCTCAAAAAGTCTTACAGAAATTACATAGAAAGGATAGCTCGTGAGACAAATCCACAAGTTCAGGTGGTGAAGGTGTTTCTCTACAACGACTTTGACATCATATACAAACGTATGAGCAACCGAGCGGGCCATTTCATGAAATCGAATATGCTGAAAAGTCAATTTGATGCAATGGAGCTCCCAGAGACAGAGGAACACAACGTGTACAAAGTTTTCTGCGGAGAAAAAGACCAACCAACTGTTAGTAGAGAGGTGAAGCAAATAGTTTCGAAATTTCTATCCTGATCCTCGTTGAATGCAATTCATTGTCTCCTTCTTTTCCGTAGCATGTCGTCGTAGTTGCCCATGACTCCGTACGCCCTTTTGGAGCCGGGATTCGAGTTGAAGTTCATGGAGTTCCCGTAGATGGAGTTGTTGGATCCTCCAAGGATGTCGTTATCGTCTTTCTGTATCTTTCTCTGCGGATATTTGAACTTGGAGTTGCCAAAAATGTTCTCGATTGGCTTGGGGCTCTCGTGGAACCACTTGTGATCCAGCGAATCCAAAGCATTGACCCGTTTGGACGGATCATATTCAAGTAATTCAGAAAGCAAC
>JAKTYE010000047.1:0-73503 GCA_030561785.1 Ogataea ortonii
GTCGGGCGCCTGTCGGGCGGTCTGTCGGGCGGTCTGTCGGGCGGTCTGTCGGGCAACCCCAGCTGTCCCAGGGAGCCAGGACTCCCAAGTTCCCAGCTGTGGCTGCCTCCCGCTGCGCGTCTCTGTCAGGCAGAGACGACCCAGTTGCGGGGAACCGCGCTCGTCCGATGCGTGTTCTTGTCCGACGCTCGACCGACGCCTGCCCGAACTTCCCTATAGGTTTTGTCCTGCTCTCCCGTCTCCTTGTCCCCTGGTACCGCCCTGTGTAAAGGCTGTCGGGCCATGTGAGCTCTGCACCTTTGTGTACTTCGCAGTCTTCGATGCATCGCAAGCTTATATCTGCGCGCAGAAAGCAGTTGCGCGAGATTGAATATTTCCGAGTAGATCTGGCTGCTCAACGGTTTGCCAGCAGGAAGCAGCAGCGGGCAAAAAGCCCCGGTGGGTCGAGTGCGTCGCGCCAATAAATCTCGCGCCCTGGTGCAGCGCACACGTCAATTTTGCTTGTGCCGTGCTGTGTCTAGCCAGCCGCTGGCGGTGGTTTCGCGGAGCCTGGCCGCCGTCTGCCCCGGGAACCACAGCCTGCACGCGGGCCGCGGAGCGCGGACTTAAAAAACCAAGGAAGAAGGACCAAATGGATTTTGGATACATCTCTACACCATACTTATACACCATTGCTCAGTACTGTTCTGTACTGTTCTCAACTAGATAGCTCTTTCGAAATACGAGTACAGCAATCTGTAATCAAACTTCAGATCGTAGACGATCTTGTCGTGACGGTGGTATCCCTCCACCTCGCAAAGACTCAGTTTGTCGAAACACTTGCAGCTTTTAGACTGGCCTTCCTGGACAAACACCAGACAGAGCTTTCCTGGGTTAAGGATCTTCACCACCTCTTTCAACAGAGCGAGCTTATTTGCTCCCTGGTAATTGGTTTCAAACGAAGCATACGACCAGCCCTGTTCTGGAGTCACATGTAGAGTGTAGTAGAACTCGTCGTTGACAATGGAGTTGGAAGAAAAGCCACAAGGGGTGAAAGCAAAGGAATCGTGTTTGACGGAGGAAAAAGACTTCACCAGCTGGTCAAAACAGGTCAGTTTCATCATCTTGTGGCCCAGACGATGGCCGTAGTCCTGTGTTTCGGGATCCATTCCTGGGAACTCGTTCTGGTGTTTCGACAGCTCGAAGTTGGAGCATTGGACAGGGTCCAGTTCCGTCATGAGCAGCTCAAAGGTCTCG
Organism: Ogataea ortonii; assembly: GCA_030561785.1. Lineage (NCBI taxonomy): Eukaryota > Fungi > Ascomycota > Pichiomycetes > Pichiales > Pichiaceae > Ogataea > Ogataea ortonii. The sequence continues at coordinate 1,237 of JAKTYE010000047.1, forward strand.
TCATTTTCTGTGTTGATGAGTGTCTCTGAGGTTGCAGGAGATAATAGATAGCCGATTTCCTGGTCGTTGTGGCCAAATCCCTCGTTTATCTCAGACGTTCCGTTCAGATACAGATACCAATGTTCTTTGGAGATGTCTCCAACGACGTACGCCTTGGATCTTGTTGGCGAAAAGAACGAATTGAGCCAAGAGATCTCGTTTGTCCAGGTGCGATGGATCTCGTTCTGTCTGTCGGGAAACATGAGACATCTTCTCGAATAAAAGATGCGGAAAACAGAGCTCAGGTCGGGGAAAATGTACCCACAATGGTCCACGACGATCTGGAGCAGCTTCGAGAGACAGAACAGGGTGGTTGTGGTTCCACAGGTTTTCAGAATGAGCTTGTGTGGGTACACAAAGAGCGAGGATTCCGACAGCAAATAGGCATCCATTTTGGCCGAGGAAATCTTGGAGAGAATCTTGCAGTTGACCAGGTCCAACATGGCCTCGATTTCGCAGAGTGGGACTGTTCTGAGCGAGCACGAGGGTGCAAAGACTCCTCCAAGTTCGTCTGGAGAGGCTGCAAACCAGATCTCAAGCAGCTTTTCTGGGCCCTCAAAGGCGTTGGTCGAGTCCAGAGTCATCGAGAGCTCGTGGTTGATGAAATCCGGCAAAGGCGAGAAAGAAGGAACCATTGCGGAACAGAAGGTGTTTTTTTTCTAACTTTGATAGCAACAAACGAAAAAAAAGATTGCAAAACGGTGTCACAGCGTCTTACAACAAAAAAACCCCAAACAAGTCAATTCAGATGCTAGGTCACTTTGGAACGGAGATTATCTTGGTTTGGCAGGTCTGTTGAATCTGAAAGCCAATTCTGAAGACATACGAGCTATTGATGTTCCGATTCCAACGTTGCACGAGACACAGAGCGTCAGACGGGTACCCGATATTCGATGGCGGGAAGAGAAGAAGGGAAAAGAGTCAGCGAGAGCAGATTTTCCCTCGAATATGAAAATTTTGAAGATAGCGACAGCTGACGTCAGCAGAAGCCAAGAGTTCCACGATATTCTATGGGGGTTGACGAGAGGGTTTTGAGGGTTTTGGATGGAACGGGTGTTTGGTTTTGGATGGTGGATAATTATGGAAGATGACAGGAGACAGTGGGAGGCTGTTTTGGACGGGAGACGATTGCCACAGACTCAATTGTCCTGGTCTCTTGACAGGTTTCTTTATCGAGGCCGATAGAGCCACTCCTTGCACCAGATCTGTGACATGTTTCCGGATTGAGAATTGGGAGTAGATATCCGCGGTTCTGGAGAAGGACGGGAGGAGGATGGACAGGACTCCAAACGGTGGAGACGGAGCTGGTTGCTGGGATTACGGGGGTTTGGCTGGTACAAGGACTAATGGCAGCAATTGGGTGTGTTTTGGAAGACGGAGTGGTCGGAAGGGGGCAGCCGAAAAGGTCTTTTGACGACTCTGGATACTCTCAAATAGGCAAGAGTTTTTTTATTAGGGTCAAAAAATATTGCATATAAAAGGTTTCCCATTTCATCGAGGAATAGTTTTGATTTCTTATCTTGGTCAATTGGAAATTGCTAACAACTGCCAATGTCTGAACTGTCTCACCCTCTCATCAAGGACGGATGGTTTGCCGAGGTCTCGGAGACCATGTGGCCCGGCGAGGCTATGTCTCTGAAGGTGAAAAAGATCCTCCACGTGGAGCAATCCAAATATCAAGACGTTTTGGTTTTCGAGTCGACCAATTATGGCAATGTTCTTGTTCTAGACGGTGCTATTCAGGTCACTGAGAGAGACGAGTTTGCATACCAGGAGATGATTGCCCATCTGGCTCTGAACTCCCATCCTAATCCCAAAAAAGTGCTTGTCATTGGTGGTGGAGACGGAGGAGTTTTAAGGGAGGTGGTGAAACACGAGGGTGTCGAGGAGGCTGTTTTGTGCGACATTGATGAAACCGTCATCAACGTGTCGAAAAAATACCTTCCAGAAACCTCGGTTTCCTACCAACATCCAAAGGTCAAGGTCCATATTGGTGACGGATTCAAATTCCTCAACGATTACAAGAACCAGTTCGATGTCATCATCACCGATTCGTCCGATCCAGAGGGTCCAGCCGCCTCCCTTTTCCAGAAACCTTACTTCGAGCTTCTCAACGAAGCCCTCACCAAAAAGGGAGTTATCACGACCCAGGCAGAGAGTATCTGGTTGCACCTGAAAATCATCCAGGACCTCCAAAAAGCCTGTAGACAGGTCTTCCCTGTTGCAGAATACGCCTATTGCACCATTCCAACTTATCCTTCGGGTCAAATTGGGTTCATGGTTTGTTCTAAGGATCCCCACGCAAATGTGAAGGTTCCTCTGAGAACACAGGATCCAGAAACTGAGAAAAAGCTCTACAAATACTACAGCAAGGAGATCCACCAGGCCTCCTTTGTGCTACCAAATTTTGCCAGAGATGCTTTAAACTGATCTATAAACTCTAATTGTCCAATATTTCGTTTAGAACGGTCTCCAGTTCCCGTAAAAGCACCTCGTTCTCTTCCTTGGTGCCGATTGTGATTCTCAGACAACCTGTACAGTTGAGTTCCTTTCCTCTGAAACGGACAACAACGGCTTTTTCGTTGGCTAGACGCAAATAAACCGTCTGAGCAACCTCGTTGTCAGGAACTCCAGACTTGTTGAGAATCTCAACAAGCACAAAGTTTGAGTCGAGTCCACCGATGTTGCGGCCAACTCCCTTCAGTTTCAAGAGTCTGTCGAGTACCTCTTGCCGCTGTTGTTTGATGGAGTCCACCTTCAGTCTCATTTCAGCCAGAGACTGTTTTGTGGTGGCCCGAATGGCCACATCGCTGGTCAAATTACTAATGTTGTAGGGATATTTCATCGAGTTGAGCAAAATGGACAATTCTGGCGTGGAAAAACAGACACCCAACCGGATTCCAGCGAGTCCAAACGCCTTGGACAGGGTCTGGAGGACCACAAGGTTCGGATACTGGTTCACGAGCACAGAAACCGAGCTTCCAGCAGGCGAAAAGTCAATATAGGCCTCATCAACCACCAACAATCCGTTCCACGAGACGGTTTGCAGCTCCTCGAGCAGAGAGACAATCAAAGAGGTCTTTATTTTGGCAGCAGTCGGGTTTCCAGGAGACGTGAGATACACGAGTTTTATGGTTTTGTCCGATTTGAGCTTCTCGACAATTGCAGAAGGCTCTATTTGGAATGTTTCAGCATTCAATGGGACCTTTTCGATCTCCACATCGTTCACAACAGCACAGATGTTGTACATTCCGTATGTTGGAGGACAAATGAGCATCTTTTCTCTTGCTGGCTGCAAAACACACCGGATCAACGAGTCAATGGACTCGTCAGAGCCCACTCCCAGGCACAGGTTTTCAGGAGAAAGCAGTTTCTGTTGGTGGTTAATCAGTGGTAGCTTCACTTCTGCTGCTGGATTGGCCGCCTCCGAGTTGCGGAAGTCGCAGATCTGCTGCTTCAGGGTCTGCTGGTGCGGGTCTGGATACCTGTTGAGCTCGAGAGTCTGTTCGTTCGGGGTGAGACCGTCTACAGACGGTCCGTGGGTGTTTTCATTGGCATCTAAAAGAACTCCTTCCTGGAAGTCGTCACGAGCACATCTGTACGGCTCGAGCGTGAGGATATTTGGTCGCACGATTTTCGAAATGTCGAACGTCATTGTTGCTTTAGAGTCCCGAGTGATGACAGTGATTACAAGAGGAAGAAAGCGACCGTAGATACTGATGAGTCAATGAAAAATTCCGTCGGGGACGATAGCAGGCGGTGCTTGTGTGTCGCGGAATTCTTCACCGTGGATCTCGGGGGGATTTTATACAGCAGCAAGAGATCGTAACAGGGAAGACCATTTGCGGATTATATTGGGTCAAGAGATCCTCAGTCAGAGCGGGAAACCAATGGGTGTGTTTAGCTCGTTTATTGACTCGTTCAGAATGAACAATTATGAGGAAAAGGCAGCAGAAGTGTTGAATTCTGTCCTCGTTGAAAAGCTACCGGGGGAAGTCGTTGTGGGCACAAAAACACTGTCTGTAGAGCTGTTCCCGGTGGAAAAAATGTCCAGGACGAATCTTAAACAATGTTTGGACCTTCTGGATGCCAATCTCGGAGAAACATACACTGTTATACAGGGAGCCGATTGGAAGAGCGACAAGAGACACGAGATGGGGGATTCTGGCTTGCAATACGTGCTGGTACGCGAAAAAGTCCCCTTGTCGAGCGGCCGCGGCGGCCTGGCCGCGTTTCTGTCCGTGAAACTTTTACAGGACGAGGGACGACGCGTCGTTTACGTCTACGAGATTCAGGTTGCCGAATCTTGTCGGGGACTCGGACTAGCTACCTTGCTTTTCTCATTGCTGGAGTCTTCAGCGGGCCAGATCAACAGCAACACCAGATTCACAGAAAAATACGGCCCCGTGGACGGACTTTCTCTCACTGTTTTCAGCGGTAACACTGGTGCCCAGCGACTATACTCCCGACTAGGGTTTTTGCGCCCCGCCCATTCTCCCCAGGACAGGACTCTTCGTGGCCGTCTTGTCCAGCCCGACTACTACATTCTGTTGAAACACATTTCCGAGCCCAGATCCGCCCAATAAGCCAATCGAAGTCCTTTTCCAGGCACCAGATAAAAATCGGTTATTGCCAAATTGGGTAACCCGAACCAGAAATATTTCACCAGTCCAAAGACGACAGATAAAAGGAACCAGAAGCTGGTTTTCTCTTCAACCAGGGTCTCTTTCTCCAATTGCACGCAAAAATGAAGATCCTTAGTAACAAGGTCATCTCCGACTTGCTCAAAAGACTCACTGTCGAAGACATCAAGGGCTACCAGTCGGTCCTTGCCAAGGCTCTTATAGAGTACCAAAACGACCACTCTCTGATTCCGCAGAGAATCGTCACTACCACGCCGCATGCGGTCCATCTTTTCATGGCTTCGACAGGTTCCACCGTTGGAATGAAGGCTCTGACAGGCTCCAGCACTGGTTTTACAGGAATAACAACCATTCTCGACAAGGAAAACGGACTCCCAACAGGTCTGCTCAACGCAGCAACTCTCACTGCGTTCAGAACAGCTCTTTGCACAACCCTTGTTCTGTCAAAAACCTTCCCATTGGACAAGGAAAACAAGGCCAGCGAGACTCTTGTTTGTTTTGGTGTCGGAAACCAGGCCCTGTGGCACATCAGATTGACTCTCACCATGTATCCTAACAAGTTCTCCAACGTGGTTGTGGCCAATCGGACAGTGGAAAAGGCAAAATCATTCATTGAAGAACTCCAAAGTGAATTTCCAGGTTTCAAATACACTCCGCTTTCTGTTTCAGACCATCAGGAGCTCAAAAGCTGGTTCAAAACGACCTCCTGTGTCTACGGATGCATTCCATCAACCGAACCAACCATCCTCGACAGCTATCTGGAAGAAAACACTGTTCCAAAGGTGTTTATTGGTGTCATTGGCTCCTATAAGCCACATATGATCGAGATCGAGGGAGCTTTAATCAAAAACCAGTGTCTGAAAAAGGGCGGAAAAGTGATTGTTGATTCCATTGAACATTGTCTAGAAGAAGCCGGAGAGTTCCTGCAGACCGATATTGGCGAGGACTCTCTCATTGAGGTCTCCCAACTGTACAACGAGTCTCTTTCTACAGAAGCTCTTGAACAACTGGAATATATACAAAATAGCAAGGTTATTCTTTGCAAACTTGTGGGACTCTGCATTATGGATGTTTCTGTTGGCTCTCACATCTTGGAAAATGCCGAGAAGAGGAATTTGGGAGTGGATGTTGCCGAATTCTAGATGATTGTGTTCTTCCAAATGTAATTGTATAGTTATAGAGACTGGAACAGTTTGTATGATTGAGTCGATCGACTCAAATATTTTTTCCATCTTGCGTCGAAATATTTCGTCGATATTGAACATTTCGCCGATTACGGAGATCTGTTCTTGTTCACATTGTTATATATCATAACAAACAGCTCTCACAGACCTCTTTACGACATGATTCTTCAAAGAACAGTTGTTCCTCGGTTGTTTGCACGAGGTTATGCGAGATCTACCCGTTTTGCACGCTCCCAGAAAGACGTCCAACCCACAACGTTGACTTTTGACGACCTGAAAACATACAGAGACTATTTGGAGAACCTTGATCTCGGCATATACAAGACAGATGTGGACGCTGTAAAGGTTGCTCAAGGATTCAAGCATTCTGGAGCCAAAATGGTGGCTGCCATCGAACGACACATGGCCGGTTTAACGGTATCTGAGTCTCCAAAAACCACAGCTGTCTTGGAAACACAGCTCAACTCTCAGGAACTAACCGAACTGAATCGGATCAAGTTCTTTTTGAAGACCTCCAGAGACAAAGAGCTGTATGATTTCCTAAAACTGCGGTCAGTGCTGAAAAAGGTCCCTTTTTTGGTGTCCCAGTTGTCTCCCTTGCAAAGATCGCTCCTAATCAAACGACTCACATCCTATTTTTCTGAAACAGTGAGGTTCTTCATCAACGAACAGCGTTATTCCTCCAAACTTCGAAGAGATACCAACATCGACAAGGTTCTTGCATTCAAAAGATCGGTGTATTCAAATACCTTGTCCATTTTGGAGAATATTCAAACTGCCGTGGAGTTGTCTACGATCGATTACGACAATATCGTTCTATTCTACTTGAGCGCAATGGACTATCCGAATACTTTGAAGATAATTTCAGAGTTGGAGTCCAAGATAAAAGATACATCTATGACTCTTAAAACCACCAACTCGATCTGGGTCGCAAAGTTTAAGATACTTGCCAATGCGGATGATAAAACATGGTCTTTAGACAGATACGATTTCAAAAATACTTGGTTGAGACCACTTCCAAAAGATTACACATATCCCCATCACGGACATTCAGTTATAGAGCTTCTCCAGGAGTATCAGAAATCCGGTTTGATACCTGATCTGAAACTCTACTCTACAGTCCTTTTGGCCATTGGACGGTCCGGAAACCTCGAGCTATTGGGCAACTACATTCAAAGAATCTGGGGAGTTGGATTATTGATGGAAGATCAGCCAAACGAGATATTTGAGACCAATTATGGATCTTTGGAATATCCAAACTTCGAACTACTTCAGTCTATCATTCTCTCCTATTCCTACAACAACTCGCTTCTCCAGGGACTCATGATTTGCAACAACTTTATTAGAAAATACCAGATGGACCTTCAGCATTCCCAAAAGTATTGGTGTCATGCTCTCAAATGCTCGGGAATGGTGGCCGAGAACGTCTACAGAAACATTCAGACCGAAATGTGGCAAAAGGGAGCAGCAGATCACGAATATACAAAAGAATTCAGACTCCAACAAGAGATTTTTGACCTTCTATGGAACCATGTGATTCGTGTCATCAAAAAACCGTCCAAAGACATGATCAAATTGAGGCTGAAGTATTCCGGGATCGACTCGTTGCTAAGTGACCTTCCCCAGATCCACAAATACGCCGTGGATCCGAAGTACAACATAACTACAAGCGAGGCCTCCTATAACGAGAACGTTCTCTTTTCCTATCTCAACATTTGTCGAGTCAGACTACAACAGAAGGGTCTTTTCTACAAAGCAGAAGCTGTGGTGCAGAGATTCTCTGTCAACCAGTCAATGAGAGACATATTGACTTCTAAGATCAAGAGATCACAGCAGATCCACATGAGAAAAGCCAAAGTTGAACAGACAGATCGTAGAAGAAGTCTCATTGATGATGACGACGATAGCGTTTTGGGTCTTTGGTGAACCCTGTGAAACTCAACATATGACATTCAATTGTGTAAGCTTGCTAAATATGCAGACAATGACTAATTTGGTGGTATAAATGCTTTATCATGAAGAAATGACCAACTCCAGCTCGTTTGAATTCATGTACTTGCTTCCCAGGAGCCACAACCATCTAAACCAGACGATCTGGGAGTAATGACAGTATGTCATGGAAGCCAGGTTGACAAAAATCGAGTTGATGTCGCTGTGGATTTGTATTGTATTTTCTAGATCATCCAGGACTCGGTTGACATACTCGCCCACAACACTCTGAGAGCCTATGTAATGAGGAAGTTGCTTCAACCAAACGCCCAGAGAAGTGTGAGTTTTCAGAAATTTCAGCGTCATTTGCAGGTTCGACACCACAAATGCGCTGTATTTCACATATATTGGCCATGATCTGAGCTTAAAGAGCTTGTATGGTTTGGAAAAGCCAATCTGATGGGCCTGTTGTAGGTACTTTTCCACCCCATGGTACAGCAACTTGTGGTTAGGGTGTCCCGAGACGCCTTCTTCATCAAATGTGAGAAAAACCAGCTGTGAAAGAGTGGTCTCTTGCTCGGAGACAACAGTTTTAAGAGACTCGACGATGTCTGTGACGCTCCAATTTGCATTGATGTTATCTGTGTAGTCCAGAACTTTGAGTGTGTCGATTCCCAGGAACTTTGATGCCTTGTGCAACTCGTTGGTTCTGATTTCTCCAAGACCTTCATAATCACCGTTGCTGAAACAGATCAGATGGATCTTGTTATTGTAGTTTCTTTTCGAAAGCTCCACCACTGTTGGGGCAAAGAACATCGATTCATCGTCTGGATGAGCAGTGATCACAAAGATATCCGAGTCCACCAATCCGTGAGCAACTACTGTCTCGGCGTTTTGCTGGTATAACGACGACGATTTTAAATACCCGTCTAGATCGTGTTTCAATGACAGTGATCTTGGCTTGAAGTAGTTTGGAATGACCGTTGAGAGAAGAATCCAGAACAACAGTCCGCAGAAATACTTGGTCACCAGTTTGCGCACCACGTGAGAGACACTCATTCGACTGCTATTTCTCATTTTCGAGCTGCCAAACCTTCTTTTTGTGTTTGAAAGAGTACAAAGAAGCAAAATGTCATCTGCTTGTCTTTTTTTCATCAGCCATTTCCAATTGAAACAGCCGTTTGATGCGGTCGAAAAGCCCACGCGTCGATCGACGTTTTTTTCATCCATGTTAGTCATTTTTTTGTTTTCAGCTCTTCTTACACAAGGAAACGTTCCCGTCCAGCCAACTGGCCTTTATGGAATGGTGTTGCAACATACAACTGTTCGAGCTGGATCAAAGCTCTTCAGGGCTCTTCTGGAAAAACGATTTTCGATCCTCTCTCACAGAAAAACACCTCAGGAACCCGGAAATGTCGGCGATCTAGAACAAAGCGAGCTTCGGATCAGAAGCTATAAACTGGAGGATATTCGTAAATTATCGGAACAACTATCACATGGATCGAATATTACAACAAAAGAACCAGAGGTGCCTTCAAAATTGGCCGTCGAGGATACCCTAGAACAGCAGGAGACCTACCGAAACCCATTTGTCAACTTTGATCTTCTTGATGCTCTCAATATAACGATATCCCATAATCTACCCCCCCAGTATAAACCAGTGATCAGCATAAAGGACGAACATTACAGGGATTTTCTGAATCCCAGCAAAAATATGTTAGATTTAATGCTGGACTATTCGAAAAATGGCACATATTCTCTCAAAAGTCTGGATGAGAAGTTTCATTTTGCTACCATAGAATTTCCAGAGACGTTCAAAACAGAGGCAGTTCTTCAGAGGAATCAACTGGATATCGCAGATCTCATTCAATTTCTCACAATAAGCAAAGAGCTCCGAAATTACTCACTTTTTGACTTGACTTCTTCGTTACTGCAACAATCAAGGTCCCTTGAGAACCCACAGCAATTTTTGGAAACTCTAGTTGGACACATCAACTCTGAGATCATTGAATTCGAAGAACCGGAAATAGAGGCATTCATCTTTCAACTCATACAGCTTGACCAGCCGGACCTGGTGAACCTTATTGCGTCGAACATGGAAAAAGTGACTGATTCAAAAAGCTACTTTGATTCCTGCTCTCCAAAATTGAAGATGAGTCTGTTGAACTTTTTCATCTCCAAGAACAACTTTCAACTTGCCTTTGAGATACTACAATCGCTGGTGAACAGCAGATTGGCTCCATCGGCAGAATTAGTGACCGAATATGTTGTTCTCATAGACAAAATAGCCTCCTCTTTGAATTCTACTTTTGAGAATCAAAGACTTGTGTTCATGGCATACGGTGCTCCGCTGAGGTCAATTTTCAAAAGTGTTCCCGACGCTCTTTCCACCGCAACCTGGGATTGCATTATTCGCTGGCTCAATGAGGATGAGTTGTACTGGTTTCTGAGTTACCTCAAAGACATCAAAAACAGAAAACAAGTTCTTTATGAAGGAATTAACGAGTCGATTTTGGACCGATTCTCCCGTCTTCAGACAAGAGAATTTGGACTCGACGGTTGTATCCAATTATCCTCTCTCATCAACCATCTGGAACAGCTCAATCTCGAGCCCATTAACGATCGTTTTTCTGTGAAGGTGGCAGAATTGTACTGTAAGTTTGGAAGTCCAATTGGTGCTAGAAAATGGATAGACAAGTTGGATTCTCCTCTGAGTCCAGAGACAAGAGAAACCATGATTGAACTTCTGAGCTCGGCAGAATATGACAACGACTTGCCAGGCCTGGACAGAAGACAAGCAGATCTGTTGATTGAGCAGCTAAAAGAGAACTCATAGGCATTTATTAAATCACAATATAGATTAGAAATTCATGTCCATTTTTGTAGAAATCTGTCTTCTATTCCATCGAGACAGCTTTTGAATTCGACAATCCGCAGGCTCTCCAGCTCTGCGTTGAATTGTTTCTCGGTAGAAGGTCCTGCTCCACCAAGTTGGGGCTGGATCATTGGCTGTTGCTGTTGAGCAGACATTAGTTTGTTCACCAATTCTCCGTCTTCCATGATCAGCGAGTACACAGACTTGAGTCCCATCAAGTTGACAAAGTACCATGAGATGGAACTCACGTAGGACGGATCGAGATCAGGGGTATTGATGGATGTTTGCAGCATGGACTTGAAGTTGGAGGTGAGGTTGAACGGCAGTTTCATCAAAACGTAGCCTTTGAAGAAATAGTTAACCCACCACATGATCACCGTTTGTGGAACAAAGTTTGCGACGTTTCCTTTGAGCATCTGAAACATCATATCTGATGAATTGGCGTCTGCAAACGGGTTTTTCACAGCGTTTGGATCTGACGAAGGTTTGTCTTTCAGATACTTGATACCCGAATATTCTGCTGAGTAGAACTCCACTTTATTGAGAAACTGTGTCTTATGGCTCAGAACCGACAAATTTCTTCTGAACGCCCTCAGTTTGTTGAGATGTTGTTGTTCTCTCACGAGTTTGTGATCTTGCAACTTTGGTGCTGGCTGTAGCAGAACAGTGATATTTGTACGGAGAATTCCCACTAAAACCATCACCAGAGTGATTGGCAGCAGCACCCACAGCTTCAGTGCTGGATCTAGCAGTAGCTCTGGGGCGAAGGAGCTCATTTCCTCTATATATTTATCGATTCAAAGGAAGAAGAGTCTTGGATAAATAATCAATCAACAAAATATAGCGAGGGTAATTTTTCCCCTTTTATAGGTGGGCCCAGAAAAGTCACTTTGTCCAACGAAGGTGTCTTTTATTTTCGATTAGTGGCCAATGAAGCTCCGAATCACCGCCGTCCAGCTCAGTCCAGTACTGGGACAGCTCGAGGAGAACTCCAAACGGGCTCTCCGGTTGTTGGACCAGGCATTCTCGCTGAAATCAAAGAACCCAGACCTTATTGTGTTCCCGGAGCTTTGTTTGACCGGCTATAACTTCCCGAGCAGGAGCAAAATCGAGCCTTTTCTGGAACTCAGAGGTGAAGGATCCAGTTACCATTTCGGCAGAGAGCTTTCCAGAAAGTACCAATGCCACACGTTGCTTGGATATCCGGAAAAATGTCCTCTGGGAAACACATTCAAGATCTACAACTCTGCTGTTCTCATAGCTCCGGACGGCTCTGTTGTTCACAACTATCGCAAGACGTTCCTGTACGAGACAGACGAAACATGGGGAGCATCGGAGTCTCCCGATGGGTTCCAGGCCTTTGAGATGGAGATCCAGGGACGAAAAATCAAATCAACTATTGGAATATGCATGGATTTGAACCCGTACAAGTTTGAAGCTCCGTTCACAAAGTTCGAATTTGCTCGATTCTGCGTTCAGCAGGATGTCCAACTGGTTCTGGTCCCTACGGCTTGGATGAACTCGAGCTGGAGCCGGGATTGGACAGATAATGACAAAAAACACTTTCAAAGACTCTACGAACAACAACTTCCCTTTGAGCTAAATGTGGAACCTTCTTCCCGAGATAACGCGATTCTGGATCCACAAGAAACCTATTTCGACCGTTCGATTCCCGACAAAAACACCTCCCGATACTGGATCATACGAATGAACCCGCTATACACGAATCCCCACACAGACAAAAAGCTGGTTGTTGTTTGCAATCGGGCCGGAATGGAGGACAATCTAATGTATGCCGGAAGCTCATCGATCTTCCGTTTCAACGGACAGCCTGCGACTGTGAACGAGGACTCTCTACAGATCGATTTGGACGTGTTTGGAACGCTCTCACAAGGCACAGAAGGGGTTCTGTTGAGAGAGGTGGAAATATAAAATACAAAATAACCATTAATGTACAAAAATACAACACAACACAACAAAGAACAGGATATCAGGCCTTTTTCAGCTTCTTCTTGAGCTCGTTCACCTCCTCGTCAGCCTGTTGATAGGCTCTTCTCCAAGCTTCGGCCTCTCTGTATGTTTTCTCGAGCTCGGCCTTGAGCTTTTCGTTGGAGTTTGCCAGCTCGTTCACAGCCTGGTCGGTGATGAGTTTCTCGAGAGTCCATTTCTCAATGTTCGAGTCCTCATTCTCCTTGAGTCTCTTGATATACTCGACAGCACGTTTGATGATCTGCGACTTGTTGTGGTCCTGAGTGGGCAACAAGTCCTGTAACTCCTTGATTCCCTCGTTGATGGACTCTCTTCTTCTTTTCTCCACCTCCTTGTGGTTCAGCTTTCTCCACTTGTGCCATTCTGGTGTTCCTGTGGCAGGTTTGCTGGACGGATCATCAGGAAGCGTGGTGGACTGCGGAACTGTCATAGTTGGGATTGGGGGTTTGTTTTCCCCCTCAGGGTCAACCGTCCTGGTTGTGCCCTCAGTTTTTTTCTTTTTTAACTCATCCTTCACCACTTCGGCTCCAGTTCTCTTGTTGTCACGCTCTTCGGTAGACATTGTGTTGGCAGAAGTGTCCAATGGCAACTAATCGACTGAAATCCAAAAGGTACAAGATAAAACACAAATGTTTATCCAAACAAATGTCAGGTGAGCGAAATACACCTGACTGCCCCAGCCATAATTTACTACGGCTTGCACTCGCTCCGCGCCACATGGCCCGAAGCGGAAAAAAATGACGGGTGGCCAAACTCACCTGACACGTGCCATTGGTCGAGTTTCGCACCGCAGCAGGAAAATCTCCACGTGCATGCGGTCACCGGAACACCAAATCGCGTGACCGCATTCTGGTGGCTCATCTCACGTGATGACAGCGGCCAACGGTAGATCAGCCGTCGGCCTCACTGAACAGGACGCTCCACATCGTTTTTCTCTTGTCGACGATTCCTCCCTCGCTCGCAACAACCAATCTTGCGCCTATCAGTTTTAATATGGCGGTGCACGGGTGCGTTTTTTGGTGCATGGATGCGAGTTATTCCCGCGATGGTTCAAAATCGACTTTCAGCATCGATTCCTCTCAGATCTGAGTCTATCTGGACCCTTCTGAGCCCCTCTCAAGACAACTCTCCGTCCATGTGTCGTCCTGCTGTGTGTCCGAAGTGTTCTGGCACTGCCTGGATCGGATGTGGTCTACACATCCCCGTTGCGATGGGTCAGACCCCGAAAAATGAATGGTGTACCTGCCAACATCCAGAAAACTCCACCACCTCGTCGGATTATCCTCCCAAAGTGGGCACTGGGATATAATCACAGCAAAAATGTGTTATTCTGACTCAGATACGTATATAAACTGGTATATATAAGTCAAAAGATCCTCTTATTGGTCTTACTTTCTACGTTTGTAGATCTTGTTGAGGAAGACGGTAATAACGTCACCTTTGAAACCTCTGGACTCGTCGATGGCTGCGATCTGTTTTCTGATCTGGCCAACGATGTTTTCCTCGTAGGTGTGGTAAAGCTGGTCTATTTTGAGCTCGTTGAATAGCTTTTTGCACACGGCTTCTTTGGCCGAGTCTTTTCTACCGTAGTTCTCGTCCAGAAGAGCTCTTTGCTGGGGAGTGCACACCCTCAAAGCTGTGTTCACAACCCACGAGCACTTGTTGTCCAGAATGTCAGTTCCAATCTTTCCAATATCTTCTGGTTTGCCGAAACAGTCCAGATAGTCGTCCTGGATCTGGAAGTACTCTCCGAGCGGGATGAGCACGTCGTGGGCCTGTTTGAGGTCTCTCTGGTCACTGACACCAGCCATGTACATGGCTAGGGACACTGGCAAATAGAAGCTGTAGAAGGCGGTCTTGAAGATGACAATGAACGAATGTTTGTCCAGAGAGAACTTCGATAGGTCGACGTGGTCCTCAGGGGCAGTCAACAGGTCCAGCAGTTGTCCGAGCTCCGTTTGGAACGTCACCTCGTGGAAAACCTCAATCAGGTCCACGTAGTAGGACTCTCCTTTGAAATACTTCTTCAACAGCTGGTAGATGGCAGCTTCGAGTATGAATGAGTCGTTGATGGCGATCTCGTTCACTCCTTCCACCTTGTACCAGCAAGGCTGGCCTCTTCTAGTGATCGATTGGTCCATCATGTCATCTGCCACGAGGAAATATGCTTGTAGAAGCTCGATACACCAGCCCAAAACAGCGCTTTTCTTGTACTCCTGTTCGTCGAAGTCCTCAAGCGAGTTGTATCCCTTCAACAGGGCGTAGGTGTCCACCACAGAGAGTCCTCTGTTCAACTTCCCGCCCGGGGTGTTGTAGTTGAGATTCTTTTTGAACCATTCGATTGCGTCTGGTGGCATTCCGTACGACTTGACCACCTCAACGAGCTCTTCCACGAGCTGAGGGAAAACCCCCAGGAATTTTTCCTTGGCCTGCGCTTTTTCCATACTGAAACGACGGGAATCTGTTTGACCGGTGTTCAATTGCTCGTTTTCTGCTTTTCAGAAACAAAAAGACAGATATTGTTGCTGTTTGAAGAGGTCTAAAACAAAACAACTGTCGAGAGATCTCGTTTAACAAAAATGTATACGAAAAGGGAAGATCGAGAATTGAAATTTTTCACAGCAAAAAAAATTTTAGCTAAATATTTTACACTCCTTATAGAAGAGCCAAAGACTGACATTTCGACCTGAGGTTTGCTGAACACCACTATGGCCAAAAGCACGAGAGTCAAGAACTCTCTGAAGAAGGATGATCAGTTCCAAAGTGAGACTCTGAGCAAAAAGGAACAGAGACAGTTGAAGAAGCTGAAGCAAAAGGCAGAGAAAAAGGAGGAGAGTGGGAGTGAGAGTGAGAGCGAGAGCGAGCAAGATGGACACCAGGAGCTGGATCTGGAAGTTCTTGCCCAGAGCGAAGAAGAGTCGGAGCTAGAGGATTATCCGGAGCAAGCTGAAGGACAGACAGACAGTCAGGAAGAAGACGAGGAACAGGAAGACGTTCCTCTTTCTGACGTTGAAGTCGACTCAGACGCAGATGTGGTCCCGTACACCAAGCTTACGGTGAACAACACGGCTGCTTTGCAGGAGTCGTTATCTCGTATTGCTATACCGTGGGACAAAAGCGATTTTTCAGAACATCAGTCCATCACGTACCACACGAAAATCGAGCCGGAGATCAAAGATATCTATGATGACACAGAAAGAGAGCTCCAGTTCTTCAAACAGGGGCTCGACGCAGCCATTCAGGCCAAGGCCAAACTGGAGGCGCTGAAAATTCCTTTCTTCAGGCCAAAGGACTATTTTGCCGAGATGGTGAAGTCTGACGAACACATGGATAAGCTCAAGACCAAGTTGATGAAGGAGGCCACCGAAAAGAAGGCCTCAGAGGAAGCCAGAAGACAGAGACAGCTCAAGAAGTTCGGCAAACAGGTGCAGCACGAAACCCTGCAACAGAGACAGAAAGATAAGAGAGACACTTTGGAGAAGATCAAGTCGCTGAAGAAGAAGAGACAGAACCACGAGATTGGCGATGATGAGTTTGCAATTGCTGTGGAAGAGGCCGCAGCAGCAGGAGCAGAAAGATCTACCGGAAGAGGCTCAAAGAGACAGAAACTCGACAACAAAATATCGAAAAAGGGTAACGCTAAAAAGAGACCAGGCAAGAGCAGAAGAAACAAGCGCAGTTGAAATAGATTCATAATGTTAATACAGTCGTAATCGTTAGCGTACTAGTCCACCAATCCCACGGTTTTGAGCTTTTCAAACGTTTCAGGATCGACATATTGTGCCAATCCAGGTTCCTTGTCGAGTCCCTTTCTGTTTCTGGTTTTGATCGTGAAATCTCTTGCCAGAGAATTGATGGGAGCAGGTTTCAACGCTGGAATAAAACAGGTTTTATCCAACGGATCTCCAGGAACAACAGACCAATGATCAAACACCATTTGACACATCGCCTGGCCTTGTGTGATTAACCGAATGTCTGTCTCCAGTCCAACAGACTCAATCACAGGAACGTGTCCCACAACTTTATACAGAGGACTTCCTTCAATAGGTTTCTCACTCAGCACAGATCCACGTCTTCTTTCCAACAGTTTGGACAAAACCTGTAACCCTGAGCTCAAACAGATTGTTTCCATCTCGTAGACCGGCTCAAGAAGTCTTGAAGTAGCCGTCATTAGAGCAACATAACACGATTTTCTAACCATCTGGATAATTTGTGCTCCATTTGCTTCAATCTGGTTAGGTGATAACGAAATATCGATGATTCTGAACTTGGCCTGTCTGATAGGTTCGTCACACAAGGGGCCTTCTCTAGTAGCCCACTTGAAACCCTGAACAATCGAGTCTCTCACTGACAAAAGTCTTTTTTTGTCAACTTCATCAGGAAGAGTATCGTCGCACAAAATTGCAGTTCCCGTCAACTCATCTGGGCCAAAAGACCATATGGATCTAGCAGCCAAGGAATCCCAGCCATACACGGATTTGAAACGCTTTGATAGTTCTCTTATTGGCGATAAAGGATTTAAAACACCGCTCTCGATATCTTTTGAGATCTGTTCTTCTAATGGCTCAGAAATGATAGTTATGCTATTCTTTTTGTTATTGGATTCCGTTGTCAATTTCACCTTGGACATCTCCAAACAGGACTCTGAAAATCTTGTCATTGGATCGCTCACCTTGATTTCAAGTCCCGCATAGAGATGTCTGAGGTCATGGAGAACACAATCTAGATAAAGCTCGCCATAGCCTAATATAACGTGTTCACCTCCTTCCTCGACCTTGATTTCAGATCCGATATATGACCTGTTTAGCTTCTTTAGACCCTCGACAAAAGTAGAAAGATCAGAAGGATTGGCAGGCTGTACAGCAACTTTGAATACAGGCTTGGAAATTCTATCCAAAGGCTTGACCACTTCGAGCCGCTTGTTCTTGAACGATGAATCATAAATTGTAGCAGTCTTGCTGATAAATAAATCAATGTCATGACCGGAAATTAACCCGATGGATCCAGCAGGAATTCCATCAACGTTTAATCTGTATCTCCCGCAGCTGAAAAACGTCTTTCTAATGTCTTGTAGTTTGATGTCTTCATCGTATTCAGACGAATAGTTTTCGCCAAGAATAAGAACAGAAGTAGACTGTCTCAAAGTTCCTGACAAGACTCGAACCTGAGCGTAGAATCTAGTGGCATCGGCAGTGTCAATTAGTTTGGAAACATATGCTATCAATGGCCCATTAGGGTCGCATTTTAGGACGTGTTCCAATATCCAATCATCGGGTTTTTTGCGGAAAATCGAATTCAATTTGACACCATTATTCTCCTGTGGAGAAGCATGTCTTTCAAGCATGTCAACAAATGCAGAAGAACATCTTCCAAAGTATGCAAAAAAAACCTCTTTCAACAGCAATTGAACATCCAGTTTGAACTTGGATCTATGTACAGTGGTGATACCAAGCTTGTTCCTAACAAAATCTTCGAGCTCTTTCGGGTTTTGTGTAAGTGTATGGGTGACCAATTTGTATATTGGTTTCAGGATAAAAGTGACAAATGTCCTCTGTTCAGCAGCAGAAACCTTATTTTCTGGCTTGATGGTGAACCTTTGATCAATGAAATAAACATCTCCCCAAAGTTTTCTTGCCAATGACTCCACACTGATGTTCTTGAGTGACTTCCTTTGTATATACATATCTGAGAAGCTTCTCAAGGTGAAGCAAAGATTAAGAACGGAGGAGCTGAAACAAACATTGCCAAGTTCAGGGGTCAGTCGACGTGGATGGGTATATTTATCATGGATAACCAGCTCAGAATTCTCAATAAATAAATTTATATCCTCAATCACCTTACGGATTTTGTAGTAGGCATCGAGAGGAGTTAGACGTAATTCCAGAATTAGGCGGTCTATTTTGCTGACGTTGATGCACATTGGGGTGTTTGTGGCTAACGCATGTTCGATTGCTAATTCCAGTCCTTTTGTGAGCCCCTCGACGACATCGACAACCAAAACAGCAATGTCAGAGAGTCTTATTGAGACTGCAAGTTCATCAACAAAGTTGACATGTCCTGGTGAATCTGTTATGTTGGCCACTAATGAGTTTCCCTTGAGATTCGGCAGAAGCAAGGTCATTGTGCTCGACTTGATGGATATTCCTCTGTTGATCTCGATTTGGTGGTTGTCTGTGTATCTGAGTGGCTTATAGTTCTTGAGACTGCTAGATCTCGAAAGATTATGAGTTTCGTATATCAAAAGGTCCAAAAAGGATGTTTTTCCCGAATGGAGACTGCCACAAAGAGCTACATTTCGCACTTTCGAAGGCAAACTAGTAATTTGCCACATGTATTCCTTGGAATAAAACGTTTCAGGTAATCCTTCCTCTTCTATTTTGAAGTTTCTGTCTAGTTGAGGCTCGACTATTGGCTCATTTATGTCTCGTGCATCACTTGTTGCCACTATAGTTTCAACACCTGGACCAAATACATCGTTTATATTGGCGTAATACTGTTTATCCTCGTGCAATATTATCTGATTTCCGGTTGTTGGCTCTTCTATCTGTGTTTCTTGTTCAATGTAAACTTCATCTTCCGAAGAGTCACTAGCAGACTCTGGTTCTCCTATCAGATTACCAAACTCATCATACAAGTCTTCATCCATTGTCTTTTTGTGTGATGATGATGGAGGGATGTCTAGTGAAATTGATTATTTAACTCGGCCTTTTAATTCCATCTAATCAGTAATGTTAAAACAAAGCCCATCCGAAAGGAAAAATTTTAGTACTAGTGAAGCCAGCCGCACAAAATACTAAACTTGTATCCATTAAGACACGGTTGAAAGTTTTATAATTCTCTCATAATTCATCAAAAAACACATAGAGCATCTCAAACTGCGACTGAAAGACTTCAACACAAAGAACGCTTGACTGGTGAAGTTTGATGCTCGGAAGTGCAACAATTTCCGGACAGTTAAGCACCAGAATAAGTGCTTTTGTCTTCCAGCTAGCTCATCTTTACTAAATGACGGAAACGGAAATTCCATCCAATGTGGCAGCTACTCCTGAGAGACCTACGGGAATCTACTCAGTACTCCAGAATACGGACCTTCTCCACACGGAAGTAATCCACGAACGGCTGAGAAATCTGGGAGAACACGTTATTCACGATATCAACGAAATCTGGCAAGATGACGACTTGACAGAGGAAATAGAACATTTCAAATACAAACAAGAACTTAAAAAGAAGTTTTCAATAGCCTCGATCATTGGTCTGGGGTTCTCTCTGATGAATGTTCCCTTTGGGATCTCGTCAACGTTGTCGATCGGACTAGCATGCGGATCCAGTTTCACCATTCTCTGGGGCTGGACTCTATTTTCTGCTTTTACTATATTCATTTCGCTTTCGTTGGGCGAAATAGCATCGAAATTCCCGACTTCAGGAGGAGTTTATCATTTCAGCAGTATTCTTGCTAGCGAAAAATACGCTTTGGTTAGCTCTTGGTTCACTGGTTGGTTCCTTGTCATTGGCAATTGGCTCATGTTTATCTCCTACGCCTACGGAGCATCCCAGTTCATTCTCTCCATTTTCGGACTCTCTAGAAGCGACTACAAACATGACAACTTGTTTATTCTACTGTTGTTCTATGTCATTGTCCTCTTCAGTGCTTTTGCCAATCTCAAACTTCAAAGACACCTCGAAAAGATCAACAAATTGTGCATTTATTGGACTATCTACACTGTTCTCGTGATGGACTTCTTGTTGATCATATTTTCTTCTGACTTCCACGACATCAAATATATCCTGACCAACTTTGATGCTTCCAGAAGCGGCTGGCCGAAGGTGCTGGCATTCCTGATTGGAGGAATTCAGTTCTCGTCGTTAACTTTCAACGGCTACGGAATGATTGTCTCGATGAGTGAAGAAGTCAAAACACCAGAGAGAACAATTCCCAAGGGCCTTATTGCTTCAGTTCTAGTGAGTAGTCTGACTGGATTGATCTTCATTATTCCTATTTTGAGCATTCTGCCGGACCTGGCCCTTCTGCTGGACGAAAACCCCGACATTTTTCCAATTGACATAGTCTTCAAGCTTTCGACCAAATCATTTTTGGTTTCGTTTGTCTTGACGATTCTCATTGTCGGCTCTTCCACCTTTGCAACTATTGGATCATTGACCACAGCCTCGAGAACTGTCTATGCATTTGGAAGAGACAATGGATTGCCTTACTCTAAACTCTGGGCTCATGTGGACCAAATGGAGGACGAAGTTGTGCCCAAAAATGCTCTTTTACTTTCTGTGGCTGTTTCGATGGTGTTTGGAACCTTTTCGATGCTTTCCAGCACAGCATTCAATGCCTTCGTGGGCTGTACTGTTGTCTCTTTGAACGTCGCAAACGGAATCCCTATTTTTTCATCTATTCTTGACCGCAGAAGAAAGATCAGAGGATGTGCTTTCAAACTCAGGAAGCTCGGCTACATTATCAACATTCTCAGTTGCATCTTTATTTTGCTCACAGTTGTCATCCTCTGTATGCCTCCTTCCAGATACATTGACATCACCACCATGAACTACGCTGTTGCAGTCTTTGGACTCTTTACTATTGTCATTGCGGTGCTCTATTTCACCTGGGGCAAAAAGAAGTTCCAAGGTCCTCTTCTGGACCATGATCACATCGCAGAAACAGCTCTTCCGAACTCTGCTGTACCTCTTGAAGAAGTCCAAACTACCGTTAATGGTCAACAGGACATTCAGGACGACGACCAATTTGTGGTCCAAGGAACGGAATTTGTTATCCATGATGAAGAGGAGGATCTGAACAATCAGTCTACAAAGAAAGAGTCCGGTGACGACGACACAGAAACTCTTTTTGAACTGCCCTCATATGGAGATTACTCTTCCTCAATGCCAGACGAATCTGGCTATGGATGGAGTCCCAAAAAAGAAGATACTTCATCTTCCGACAGCTGAACTATCTTCTTTTCCAATAGGCAATATTGTCTGTTTATAAGCTTGTACATTAGTTACTGTCCATAGTACCATCTATCTGGTCTTCAGGATACTGTTGATTATCTAATCTTCACATTGAATTTTTTTATGGTGAATTTTTCACTTTCCAAGAGTTCAGGAGATTGATACACAATAGCAGGAGTATTTGGATGCGTGAGATCGGCTTACAGGGATGTTCAGAGTCTTGAGAGTGACTTCAAGATATGAGGGGTATGTATGTCGGACGATTAGTCGAGGGTCGGTTTCATGCCTGGACTGTAGACGAATCTATTCCGTGGCAGCTCGCAGATCAAGGTTCGGAAAGAAATTAGTTTCGAACAAAACAGACATTAAGGAGGCCAATGTCACTCCTGTGAAGGCAACATTATATCCATCGCCTAATGCGAACTCTTTGGCAAAATTTGGTACTTCAGAAAGACCGAGAGTGCCACTCAGTAAGAGAAAGGAGAGACCTGAGTCTGCTAGGGCTGGCCGGTCCATAGAAAAAGTTACCATGCCTAATATTCACAAGTCTGAAACTCGAGCTCCACCAAAGGTGGAGAAGGAGATTTCAAAAGGTCCATCTGAAAAGCCAATTGACAAAGAATCTGACAAGATG
This sequence comes from Ogataea ortonii, assembly GCA_030561785.1. Taxonomy (NCBI): domain Eukaryota; kingdom Fungi; phylum Ascomycota; class Pichiomycetes; order Pichiales; family Pichiaceae; genus Ogataea; species Ogataea ortonii. The sequence continues at coordinate 23,485 of JAKTYE010000047.1, forward strand.
CCTAAAGTTCCAGAAAAGAACACCAAAATCAAGGTGAAGGTGAAGCAGAAGCCAAGCAGTGTGGTTTCTTCTTCCAAGCCGAAGTTGGATATTCCTTCGTTTCTGACGGTTTCGAACTTTGCTACAATTTTGAGACTACGAGTTGGTGAGCTCATAGGGAAAATGAGCGAACTTGGATTCGAGAACATGACCAGCGCTCATATCTTGGATTACGAGACTGCTTCTCTTGTTGCTGACGAGTATGGATTCGAGGTCAATAGTGATGACGATTTGGGAGCAGACTTATTTCCGACTCCAGATGATCCGAAGTCGAAAAATCTGAAGCCTAGATCCCCGATCGTGACCATCATGGGCCATGTTGACCATGGAAAGACCACTATTCTCGATTATCTGCGGAGATCTTCCATTGTGAAAGGTGAACATGGAGGAATTACACAGCATATAGGAGCATTTTCTGTGAAAACTCCTGTTTCAAACAAGAAGATCACTTTCTTAGATACTCCAGGACACGCTGCCTTTTTGGAGATGAGAGGAAGAGGGGCCAATATGACTGATGTTGTGATATTGGTTGTTGCTGCCGAGGATTCGGTCATGCCGCAGACTTTAGAGGCTATTCGACATGCAAAAAATGCCGGAGTTCCTATGGTTGTTGCGATCAACAAGTGTGACAAGGAGGAAGCCAATCCGGAGAAGGTTGTTGCTGATTTGTCTGGAAACGGAGTCGATGTGGAAGATTATGGAGGAGAGGTTCCTACGGTGAAAGTTTCAGCTAAAACAGGTCTTGGAATGCAGGATCTCGAGGAGACAGTTATTACTGTTGCCGAGCTACAGGACACCAAAGCTGAGGACCGAAATGTCGCTGTCGAGGGCTGGGTTGTTGAATCTCAGGTGAAAAAAGGACTGGGAAATGTTGCTACTTTTCTGGTGAAGAAAGGACAGCTGGCTCCTAGGCAGATTTTGGTGGCTGGAACAACCTGGTGTAAGGTGAAACTGATGAGAGACGAGTTTGGAAAGCCCTTAAAGAGTGCTGGACCGTCTACTCCTGTGGAACTGTCTGGATGGAGGCAGCTACCGGAGGCTGGGGATTTTGCTATTCAAGCGAAAAGTGAGTCGTTCGCAAAGAAAGTGATAGCCAACAGAGAAAGGAGAAGGAGATTATTGCAAGAAACTCAGCAGGTGGAGGAAATCAACCAAAGAAGACTCGATCAGATAGAGAAAGCCAACAGAGACCTGAAAATTCAGGAATACCAGTGTGCTGAACTGACGATGGACGAAATCAAGGAGTTGGAGCCCGAATTGTTTGACGATGCTGCAACAGAGTGTATCACAGTTCCGTTTATTGTGAAGGCTGATGTGAGTGGATCTGCTGAAGCGATTTCTCAAAGTCTAGAAGGTCTGGGAAATGAAGAGGTGAAGTCGATGGTCGTTTATCACGAAGTTGGAGCTCCTACAGAGTCTGACATTGAGAGAGCCAAGGTTTCTGGAGCAGAAATATTGGCCTTCAATATAAAAGCTCCAAAGGATATAATGAATTCAGCTTCATTGGCAGGAGTCGAAATCAGAGAGTACAATGTGATTTACCATCTGATCGACGGAGTTTTAGAAAAACTCACCTCGTGTCTTCCAAAAAAAATAGAGATCAAGGTGATCTCCACTGTGACTATTAAACAAATCTTTGAAATCACCACCAAGGCCAAGACCACATTCAAAATTGCAGGTTCTAGAGTCACCAGCGGCGTGTTTAAGAGAAATTCAGAGGTCAGAGTTGTCCGCAAAGGACAACATGTCTACAATGGTCGAGTGAAACAACTCAAGATCGAGAAAGACGATGTCAACGAGGTGAAGAACGGAGTCGACTGTGGAATAGCGCTAGAGGGAGATCCTGACATTCAAGAAGGAGACGTGATTGAGGCCATCGAGGAGGTGGCCATCCAAAGACATCTGTAAACTCAAGCTGTATTTATATTTCATTATTCATCTGTACATAGGTCATTAATTCATGAGTCGACGTCGTGAGTCATAGGAAGTTCCACTCAACGCTTTTTTGCAGATGGAGTAAACAGACCGCAGCAGCGCAAGACTCTGTGTTTCTGGGTCTGCGATTTCGATCCGATGTTCAAACTTTTCTAAAAAGGCACGTCGTGATTCGTTGAACTCGATGCAATTCACAATTCTCAGCAGCCAAACAGGCTCTTCGACCGCTGAGGAGCGCAAAGTGAAGTTTCCGTCGCCATCAGAGCTATTTTTCTCGTAGTTCTGCACCAGAAAATGTAACACAAAGACTTCATTGTCGAAGAGAAAGTCCAACACACAGTCGGTTTTTTGTCGGTCGATCTTGCATTTGGACAGTTTCTCCATAAATGACGTTAATCTCAGGTCTATTTCTGTTTCCTGGATATAGACATGAGATATCTGGTCTATTTCAGTTGAACTTTCAGCTGTGTCCACTTGGATCGAAGGAACGATAGTCTGGCTCACAGGGGCACTCACGGGTACAACATCTGAGGGATTTTCGGGGCCTAGGATAATTTCTGGAGGTAATACGGCCTTCTTTGTTTCGTAGTCATCCGCCTCATAGTCCAATTCCCGCATTCTGATCCAAATTCTTCGACGAACAAAATTCCCAAATCGACCCACTCCCTTCCATTTGTGGGATCTGAACCGAGCTCTTGAATACACCCAGCCTTCCTGGTCCACATCCTTGATCATCAATATGTACCATGTGTTCCAGCTCCACTTCCAGCTCTTACTTGGCAGTGGATACAGGTTTAGGTTGGTGACAGAATGGCCTTTTAGGGTCTGGTACTTGGGAGGATCCAGCGGATAAAGAAGAGACTCGTTACTGAACATTGGTATTCCAAACAGTGTTGCTCCCCGTTGATTTTCAATTATCACTTCGTACTTATAAGGTTCGCTCACTGAGTCCAGTTCAAAACGGCTTAGGTCACCCACAGTGACCTGTTCCTCAGTGAAATGGGACAGACAATGGAACAATTCCTCTGAGTTTTTAAATTGTGGCAGTTTGACAATACTCTTCTCTATACGATCGAAATGCGACACCTGTTTCTCTATTGCTGATTTGCTGGTCTTCTTTCTTATCAAAGACTCCCTTACGGAGGCTGTTGTGGCTGTCGTCATGATGGAAGCCAGACGGTTCTCCTTGTCTGGCTTGTGTGCATTTTTCTGGTCTGTAGATCGGGATGGTATCTGATTTGTAGGATCCACAGGAGCTTCAGGGTGTATCGAGGCCATTTCAGTCGTGTTTCGGGATTTAGGCGCCTAAAACGCTGCCATATATGGCCTTTCAAAGGACACTTGATCTCGATATGGCCTTCTCAAAAGGGAAACAAGTATTTTCTTTATTGCCCTGCGAGAAGAAAAAAATCAACAAAGTTTGGCCAACTCGAGGGCCTCTGTTTCCTGTTCCCTGCTGATTGGCAAGCTCATCGACCCAGATATCTCACAATTCTGGAACATCAAGCATTATAGACGTGTCAGTGCAAGGAATATCCACTGTGGACTGCTGAAAGGTCCTGAAACACTAATCCTGTACAACAATTCGGACAGCCATGTCATCGTCAGAGTCTCCACAGCCGGAAAATGGCTTGAAGACCTCAATTGTTCTGTTCGACAACGAACCAGATGCAACCGAAGAAGCTTTGAAAACGTTTGTGAATCTGAAACAGAACGTCTATTCCGAAAACATCAGGAACATCTTCTCTGCGGCAGACGAATTCATGGCTTGTGATTGCCAGGAGTTGTTCCACAATGGGGTAAATAATGCCTGTGGAGTCTTTTCCGACTGTATAAACCGACTTACCAATATCGAATGTGTCAACGACCAATGTCTGTCGTGTGGTGACGACTGTCAGAACCAACGATTCCAGAAAAACGAGATTGCACCAGTCTCGATATTCAAAACACAGCACAAGGGGTACGGAATGAAAGCAGATGAGGACATACCGCCGCAGACTTTTCTGGTGGAGTACAAAGGAGAGATTGTGGACAATCAGCTTTACGAAGTCAACAAGGAAAAGTATGCCAAAGAGGGAATCAAACACTTCTATTTTATGATGATACAGGACAATGAGATTATTGATGCCACCAAAATGGCGAGTGTCGGACGTTTTTGCAACCACTCGTGCGATCCCAATGCGTATGTGGAGAAATGGGTGGTGAATAAGAGGTTTAGAATGGGAATTTTCGCCAAAAGGAAAATCTTCAAAGGAGAAGAAATCACTTTTGATTATAACGTGGACAGATACGGTGCAGAACCCCAAAAATGTTATTGTGGTGCACCTAATTGTCTAGGAGTCATGGGAGGTAAGACCCAATCGGAGACTGCTAGACTCCTTCCACACATCATTACCGAGGCTCTGGGTGTCAAGTCAAATGTTGAGAAAAGATGGATCAAAGAGCAGAAAAAGATCGGAATATCTGTGACCCTAGACAATGTGGATTCCAATGTGAATGTGGAGCTCGTAAAGTCTTTACAGCTTGAACCACTCATTTTGCAAGACGTTTCGAAAGTTGTTAGCTGTTTGTTACAGCCCGATCTGGATTTCATTGTCATCTCCAGAATTGTTGAGCGAATCAGTTTCTCAGACGATTATGTTGACATCATCAGCCGTTTTAGCAGACTTCATGGAATGCAGGCCATTAGTTCCATTATGAATTCATTGCTAAACCATTCTGGTGGCAATTCAAAGCTTTCTGAGCAGGAAGAGGAGGTGTTAAAAGAAGTTGTGAGGATGCTCAAGAGTTGGCCTAAACTGAAAGCCAAAAACTCCGTGATTAGTTGTAAGCTGGATGAGCTGTTGATGAAATCTTTGCATTTGACGAAAGACAATGATGTTGCGGAGGACATCAAAGAGCTTTTGCAAGTCTGGGACAATCTGGAGCTGGTGTACCGTATTCCAAAAAGAAGCGAGAACGCTGCTGATCAGGAAACTTCCACACATTTGGATGAAAGAAGGGCAAAGTCTGTACTAGCTGCGGTGGCTTCTGTGTCTCAGGAAATTCAAAAGGTTTCAAATGGGTCGAAGAAGCCTAAGACTGATAGGACCAAGATCGATGGTGTTCCTCTACCTCCAGGATGGGAATGGGCAGAGGATCCTAATAGCGGTGCCAGATACTATTTCAATAGATCAAAGAATATCACGCAATGGGAGGAGCCTAGAGGCGCTTCTACCAATTCACGTGCTCCATCAAAAGTGGTCACCAGCACATTTCCATCACCCTCGCCTGCGTTGAGTGAGGACGAGAAGCGGAAAAAAAGAGAAAGAGAGAGAGAAAGGGAGGAATCGAAGTTGAGAGACCTGGAACTCGAGCGTCAGAAAGCAAGACAAAAGGAAATAGAGCTCGAGGAAATGAGATTGAACAAACTTTCATCAATTATAGCTGAGGCCTCTATTGAAAATCAACCAAAACCAAAGGAAAAATCCAGTAAGAGGAAAAGATCTCATACAGACTCGAAAAAAGAGTATTCTGATCATTTTGGCAACCCTGTGGAGAAAGAGTGGGCCAAGGTTTTTGCCTCTGCTGTCCCCAACATGATTAAAAAATATGCTCTTGATCTCGACAGAGATGCTCTGAAAGAGTGCGCCAGAGATATCACTCATATACTCACAGAGAAGGAAGTCAAAAGGCATGCTGATGTGGAACCTCCGTCCGAGTTGAGTGCGGAAAAAAAGATCAAAGTGAAGCATTTTGTGAAAGATTATATGGCCAAATTCATGGATAAGTTCAATCAGAAGAAAATGAGGAAAAAGACTTCGGAATAACTACTTCACTACATTTATTCAAATGGTATTAATTCGTCTTCCAGTATTCAGGATCATTTACTCAAAACAGTAGAGACAATATCCACCAATATGTCAGCATGTTTAGTACCGAAAGTCAATGAAGGTCTCAGTCTGACAACTCTATCACCACATCCCCCAATATTGAGTCCCAGAGACCTGCATGAAAGGAAGAATTTATCTCTGAGTTCCGTTGATGGCATATCCCAGGCAATGAAGGTGCCTCTATTTTTACCCCTCAAGTTAAGGACAAGATGTGAGTGAGCATCGGCAATGGCTTCGAGCTTTTCATACAGATAGGCACCTGTTTTCGCAGTGTTCTCCACTAAGTTATTCTTTCTGATCTCCTGACAAATGGTTCTTGCGATCAGAGCCTTAGAAGGATCTCCACACCAGGTGTTGAACTGTCTATAAGGCTTGTCACCTTCTATAGCGGGATCTTTGAAATAGAAGCCAGCATTCTGCATCTTTTTGGAAAAGGTTACAATATCGGGAGAAATGTCATAATGCTCGTGCAACCACATCTTGCCTGAAGCTCCTCCTCCAGTCTGGACTTCGTCGATGATCAAGATGACATCGTACTTAGTGGTTAGAGCTCTGACTCCTTGGAAGAACTCGGGAGAAGCGTGGTTATCTCCTCCTTCAGATTGGACAGGCTCGACTATCAAAGCAGCGATCTTTTTGGGATACGTTTGCAGAATGGTTTCAAGATTTTGCAAACATCTTTGTTCCTCTTTTGTGTTTTCCTCAACGTGCTTTTCCAGTGGATACTTCAGTCCTGGAAATTCGGTTTTTGGCCAATCGAAAGCCGGAATATCCAGCTTGTGGATCGCTTTTGATCTTGTTGTTGAAAGAGATCCAAATAACCGACCATGGAACCCTTTGTCAAAGGATAAAATCACCATATCTGAGGCACCTGGGGTCTTGTTGTCCATGACAGAAACTAGCTCCTCTTGTGTGAATGGCTTGCCACCTCTTTTTTTGTTCGCCTGGAACATGAAGGCAGCCTTAAAGGCCATCTCATTGGCATCGGATCCCGTATGGCTGGTGAGAACTCTGTTCAAGCCCTTGGGAGCAACCGATAATAGACCTTCCTGCAGAACTTTGTAGTAATTTTTGGACGGAAAACATGCGAGGGCAGGTCTGTTGATCAAAGCAATAGCCATTTCCTTAGATTGGGCCGTTTTCAAAAGCTCTGGGTTGTTATAACCCAAAGCAATTGACGAAATCTGACAATAACTGTCTAGAAGAAGGTTTCCATCAGCATCACTGATATAGTTACCTGTGGAATTTTCATAGTCGGCAACAAAATACGTTGCCTTGGTGTCATACACCGAAGAAAGTTCTTTGAGATATGCGGTACTCTCAGGACCTGGGATTTGGGTCTGGACCACAGGTCTCTCTGGCTCCTCTGGATAATATTTAGCAGCAATAGACATTGACAAAACGGCTGATCCAAACTGTTAACCGTTTTATTCGAAACACATTATCTTACGGCGACTCATCTGTTTATTTATACCTGTACCATTGGCAAATCCAACGAATAGAATTGCTTGCTGGAGATTTGGATCTGACTGATAACGGGAACCCAAGTCCGATCTGCATACAGAATGGACTTCCACCTACAAAAAAGTTTTGGCACAGCCCGTAAGAGTACGCTGCAGCACAGCATCTCTGGGCTCTCATCGGATAATTTGACGGTGTACGGATGTGCATTTGTTAGCCGTTGAGACTTTTGCCATTTGTGTGTCTGAGTGTCTTGACGGAGGAACATGTTCTGAACGACATTGGTATTGCAACGATGAGCTCGATCGACTTTTCGGATGCAGACGTTGTTCTGGACAAAGACAAGAATGCCACCATCTTGTTGATGGGACTGAGAAGGTGAGTGAACAGTATTCGATAGCAACAAAAGCAGACAACTAACAAGGACTAATTTAGGTCTGGCAAATCGTCGATATGTAAGGTTGTTTTCCACAACATGCAGCCTCTGGACACCTTGTACTTGGAAAGCACTTCAAAGCCCACCACAGAGAACATCAGATCTCTCATAGACCTTGGTGTGATGGAGCTTCCGGGCCAATTGAATCTGTTCGAGCCTTCTATTTACGACTCAGAGAAGCTTTTTTCGTCCATTGGTGCACTGGTTTATGTGATTGACAGTCAAGATGAATATTTGAGTGCGCTAGAGAACTTGGCAGCGATCATACGGTACGCGTGTGGAGTGAATCCGAGATTGCACATTGAAGTATTAATCCATAAGATTGATGGATTGTCGGAGGACTTCAGATTAGAGACACAGAGAGATATAATGCAAAGGGTGGGAGACGATTTATTGGATTATGGACTTGAGGGAGTGCAGATTTCGTTTTATTTGACGTCGATTTTCGATCATTCGATCTACGAGGCGTTCTCGAGGATCGTCCAAAAGCTCATTTATGAGCTACCGGCGCTGGAAAATCTGCTGGATCTGCTCATGCAGTATAGTACGCTGGACAAGGTTTTTCTTTTCGATGTGAACTCCAAAATATACGTGGCTACGGATTCCTCGCCTGTGGATATCCAAACCTATGAGGTCTGTGCCGAGTTCATCGACGTGACTATCGACCTAGACGGACTGTACGAGGCCGGCAGTGGAGCTGGTGCAACCCAAGGGGACTCCAATGGCCAGGTAAACGGAACTGTCACAGTAAATGGTGATTCGAAGCCAATCAGGTGCATCTCGAGACTGCAAAGCGGATCCATGTTGTATCTGCACCAGATGATACGGGGACTGGCTCTGGTGGCCATCACGAGAATTGAAGACGACAAGGACATGACCTCGATTGCTGTGATTGACCACAACGTGCTCATTTTCAAAAAGAGTCTCGAGAAGATGTGGGAAAAGGCCAAAATGAGCTAGAGAGAGTGTCTGTACTGTATGTATGTAGGGAAGGTGTACGGATGTTGTTATCTCTTTGTATACGCAAGTTGGCAAAAAAGTGCCAAACTTGGAGGGTTGGCCGAGTGGTCTAAGGCGGTAGACTTAAGATATACCAGATTCAGTTCCGCGCGAGTTCGAACCTCGCATCCTTCAGAGGAATTTTTTGGTCCAAGTTGAAGTGATTTTTTTTGCACTAATCGATTTCTAACGTCAAGTTTGTTCTTCTCTTCAAACAATATGGACTATCAGAACCGTGTTGGCTCCAAGAAGGGCAGTGGTGGCATTGCCGGCGATGCTGAGACGAACCAGCATCGAAGAGAGCGGCTTCGGCAGCTGATGCTGTCTCGAATCGACATCGACAACGACCCGTATGTGTTCAAGAACCACCTTGGAATGCTGGAATGCCGGCTGTGTCTGACCACTCACATGTCTGAGGGCTCATATTTGACACATACTCATGGAAAAAAACACCAGTTGAACCTCATGAGAAGAGCAGAGCTCGAGAAGAAGCAACACGGAGAGGTGGATGAAAAGATTGTAGGCATTTCTGCGATTCCAAAGAAACAGTTTGCCAAGATTGGACGACCGGGATACAAAGTCACCAAGATCCGGGATCCTATAGGATATCAGAAAGGTCTTCTTTTCCAGATAAATTTCAAAGACATAGCTAAAGGAGTGCGGCCAAGATATCGATTGATGTCTAGTTTCGAGCAAAAGGTTGACCAATTGGATACCAAATACCAATATCTGGTAGTCAATGGAGAGCCATACGAGAATATTGGTTTCAAGATCCCAAGTGACCCGATAGATATGTCCGAAGGACGGATCTGGGATTACTGGGACACAGACACAAACGAATATTTTGTACAGTTTTTCTACTTGGAAAAATAATACACGGAATGGGTATATTGAACAGATCGAAAGATATATCGTAACATTGGTAGAAGTACATGAACTGCGTGAACAAGCGTCAAACATCAACCGTCCAGAAAGCTCAACTAATTCGGTTAGTCATCTCCTCCACGTAGAAGCTGATCTTGGAGTTGAGCTCGTTCATTTCGTAGCTTGCTCCTTTGCATTCAGCCTCGAAATCTTTCTTGAGCTTTTCGGCCTGGTTCTCCCAATGGAGAGCCTCGTTCTCCTTGTTTTGGATCGTCTCGTCCTCCTCAGCCTTCTTCTTAAGCAACGAAACGCGCTCGGTACGCAACTCCTGCAGCTTCTTGTCGAGCTGTTCCAATTTGGCCTTAGTATTCTCCTGTAAACTGTTCAGCTTCTCCTGTTGCAGGCTCAGCTGTTTGGTGAGATGGTTGATCTGTCGCGTTTTGTCGTTCAGCTCCACGTTTGTCCTCTGTATTTCATCCTGGATACTCTGTATCGATTCCTTCGACTTGTCTTGTTTGTTGAACTCCACTTGGATCTCTTCCAAAAGCCGGTGATAGTTGCGGAACTCGTGAGTCAGCTGCTGGAAGGAGTCCATTGATATCGAAATGTTCTTCGACCGTGTCTCGATTTGACTCAAAACCCGCTGTTCGTTTGCCAGAGACTCCTTCGACCGTTCAATCACCTCCTTTACACTTTCAGGCGACTCCCGTATATACGACGTGAACTTCTCGAGCTCTCTTTCTGCCGCCAGGAGCAAAGAGTTCTGGTTCTCCAACTCTTTGATGAGTCCCTGCTTCTCGGACTTGTACTCTGCACGTGCCGTTGAAAGTTGTTGTTGTGCTTCCGTCAAACTCTTCAGTTCGTTCTGTAGCTGTTCGTTCTTTGTGGAAATGTCCGCGTCGTCGTATCCATCCTGCGACAGTTTTCCCGTCAGAGTCTCTAGACTTGTCTTGAGCGTGTTATTCGTCTTGAGTGCGCTCTTGTACTGAGAAATCGTGCTCTCACTCGACGACAGCAGCTGCTCGCAGTCTCCCATTCGCTCTTCTCTGAATCTCGCGTAGTTGATCAGAGCACTCAGAATAATCTTGAGTCTAGCAGGCTCGGGCTTTGCCACATCTCTGATGCTAAAGTCGTCCACTCCGCAGTCACACAAAAACTTGTACATGATACGCTGCGATGCAACAACACCCATCGAGTTCTGGATGGCCTCTTGGTCGGTCTCGTCGCCGGTTTCAATCTGCTCGATCTTCTGTCGCAGCGAATGTGGCGAAACATACAGAAATTTGTCCATTATCTGCTCAATCAGACTTCTCATGAAACTGGCTGTCGGCTTCTGCATCATCTCCTCATCAATGTCAAAGTCCATTGTGTCAAACAGCGAAACCAACTCCCGGGTCTCCAGTATGGGGAACTTGTATCTGGTACGCGTTATCGACGTTGACTGTGATGTTCTGTATATTGCGCTAGGACGGGCCATTTTGCACGTTTTTTTCTGGTTTTTTTTTCAGAAACCCGTTCTTTCCACTCTGAACAACCTGTTTCCTCTTTGCGCAACACCGCTGTCCCTCCTTTCTTGCCCGTTGTCTCTGCTACAAAAGGAATATTTGTCCTTAACTGTGAAACATCAAAAACGTAAACAATCTTTTTCACACCAAAACAAATTACTGCGTTTGGTACACGACCTACATAAAACATCTCTGCCCCGGCATTGAGGTTGATCTCCAAAGAACCATGTCAAACACACCTCTTTGGCCTCTGGAAGCGTCCAGGCCATCGTTCGATCACATGACAGAGAATCCAGCAATCCTCTCCTTCTACTGTGTGTATCTTCTGCGGTCAGTGGCAAAAAAAAACTCCTACTACATCGGATCAACTCCCGATCCGTACCGACGGCTCAGACAACACAACGGAGAGCTTGCCGTCGGAGGAGCGTACCGAACAAAGAAACAGGGGTATCGACCCTGGCAGACGGTATTGTTTGTGCACGGGTTTGCATCTAAGATCGCTGCGTTGCAGTTCGAACACGCATGGCAGCATTTCTACCAGACCAGACACATTCCCAAGGCAAAAAGACTGGGAAGCAAAGGAAGCAACAGTATTGTACTGAAAATCGCGAATCTGAAGCTTCTCTTGACTGCACCGGCATTTTGCCGGCTCGGTCTACGTGTGCAGGTGCTCAACAAGCAACTTTACGACGTCTGGCAAGCCAATAAGTACGCCATAACCGTTCCCGACTGGGTGATCCTGGACCTGGATTTCTCTACCGAAACCTCAGCCACGCTTGTCGAAGGAGGAAACTACAGTCAGGTAAAACTCGTGGTGGATAAATTAGTTGAGCAAGATTCAAATTATTTACAACAATCCTTGAAAAGGTTCGAGGAAAATGACACCCGACAGTGTGCCGTGTGCAAACAGACTATCGACGAGAAAGAGCATCTGAAAAGCTTCTGTATCCATAAAGACTGCGACGCATTGTACCATCTCCAATGCTGGGGACAATCAGTCGATACAGAAAAAAACGACCTTGTCGATGAGCACGTGATTCCGGTCAGGTGTCGCTGTGTCAAGTGCAATGGGGTCAATTGGTGGTCCAAGGTTGTCAAAAACGCCCAGCTGGTTCATCAGAAGCTGACAAAGGAGATTTGAGAAGGTGGAGAGCTCGCAATCTCAGCGTCTGACAGCCTCAGTCTCGTTCTTCTTCGAGTCAGAAGCCGTTGCTTGCTCTTCGATGGTGGTGATTGGCTCTGTCTCCTCTGATTTCTTGGCGACTGCAGGAGCAGGCTTGCTTTCTGGGGCAGATGATGGGAAAACACTGGCAAGTAGTGAGATTATGAGGGCCGAAATACCGAAGACAGTGGTGAGAGAGCCAACAAACACAGTCGAATAGAAGAATGCCTCGCCTGGTCTGTTCAACAAGGTCAAGGCTGGCTCGTCGAGGAAAGCAGAGAAGAATTTCTTCGCATCAGCGTATCCAACGTGAAGATACTCCAAGGCCTGGTCAACTAAGTCCGAAACCAACGATGATTCGACCACGTATTCTGTCTCAGGTTCTTCTGGACCATGTTTGGCCTTTGGAGTATTGGCAGCAGCAGCCTCTTCTTCCAACTCCAGTTTTGGAATGAAGGTGGTGTTTCCAATGAACTCGGCCTCTTCAACAGAGTGTCCCAAATAGATATTGTCGAACAAAATTGAATCTGTCATGGTCCACAGCTCAAAGCCTAGAGCTCCAATAGGCTCCAAGTTGGATGGACTGGCATCTTCGTAGTAATCTGGATTGCTGATTCTTCTAGGAGACCAAACACCCTTGTAATCTGGGTTTTCTATCAACTGAGGAGTCCATTTACCTTTATAATCAGGGTTTCTGATCTTTGGAGCACTCCATGGGCCACATCCATGGTTCTCACATTCTGGATTTGCAATTCGAGGAGCGATCCATTCTCCATCTTCGTCGTCATCCCAATATTCGGGTTTGATGGCATCAAGATCTGGAATGTATTCCTGGGCCTCCTCATCCCAGTCACTTGGCTTCACTGCTTCTGGGTCTGGGATCATAAATGGAGCACTTTCGTCCCAGTCATCTTGCTTCACGGCATCAGGATCTGGAATCAGCTCATCATCAACCCAGTCATCTGGCTTGAAGTCTTCAGGGTCGTCAATCTCCTTTGGAGGGTTGATTGTGAAGTAGTGGGTGTCCAGCAAAGAGCCGGCCTTGGCCACTTCTCCGTTGATTCTCACTTCGAACTCCTGGTCAGGCTTGATGATCAGAGTATACAGAGTGCTGGTTTTGACTGTCCGGGCCATTGGAGGAGCCAACAAGTGTTTCTCCTCGTACTCGCCGGTGTGCGGGTTTTTTCTTCTGATGATGAAATGGACCTTGTTGGAAGAACCGCACTTGTCAGGACCAAACATCACCTGGTACGGAGACTCGTTGCTGAATTCAGTGTTGTCATCTGCCCCTCCTTCCACGCTCAACAGTTTGATGTAGGCGCCTCCACAATCCAGACCTTTCTGAAGCTTCACCTCGTACTGGAGAATAAGGGTATTATCGGTGTTGTCGAACGGTTGAGGGAGTCTGGCGCTGATGGCGTGATGAGCAGCTTCTGTTTTCACTACCAAACCCTTGTCGTTGGCAAATCCAGGATTCACAACCGACTCCTCAACACTCCACTCTCCGCGATAGGTGAACTCATCGTCCTTCTTTGTATGAGAAGGTCTCCATCTTGAGGACCACGAGTCGTCAAACTGCTCGAAAAATGAGTCAGAAGACAACTCCTTGGCCAATGGAGCAAACTCGGTGCTCTTAGTGTCCTCAGAAACAGCATTAACGCCTGCAGAGGCCGCCAATGAGACAGCCAAGGCTCCAATACACTTATTAGTAACTTTCATAATGCTTTACAAAAACAGGTTTTTGTCGCTTTTGAGCCGGGTTTTTCCAATCTGCTAGCCCTGTCAGCCACAATTGAACTTGGTGGAGATGGTGATTTGTCGGGTGACGCCGAAATAAAACAGTTCAAGACAGTTTGTTCTCCTCTTTTGCAATGACTTGTTCATATCCAAACTCCCGGGATTTGCAGGGTTTTTTTCTAGAAACCATCGAGAGCAAGTGGATCACGTGACCAGTCTCGTTTACGCGGGGCTGTTTCAATATCAAAGACTTTTCAATTATAGCAAAACACAGCCGGTACTGTTGGCACTTGACCACCTACGAATATAGCTTGTTATGGAGAGTACGCAGAGAGCGTCCGAATCTCTCACTGGCGACGGCCAGCTCGTCCTCCTCGGCAAAAGCGTAGGTGGCTCTGAATCCCACCTTGTGAAGCTGGGAGTCCACCATGAACCAGTGGCCCTTGGCCAGAAGGACTCCTGACTCGATGTTGGAGTCGAAGATCCTGTCTTCTAGCTGGATGATCCATTCTGCTTCTGAGATGGCTCCCTTTTGTTCTTCGGGGATCGGAAACGCATCGAGGTTGACGTCCACCCACAGAAACATTCCCGAGGACGGCAGGTTCCAGGAACAGAGGTCTCTTGGTAGGTGTTTACCGAATGCCTGGTCCAGGAGGGTTCTACGGTGTTTGTAGTGAACTTTCAGGTTGGCCAGCCATTTCTGGAACCCGTCACCCTGTTCCTGCTCCCAGGTCTTGAGCAGCTCGCAGAGAATCAGCTGGGACGGTGCTGACGACGATTGGATCGACACCTCGTTGTGGGTGACGAGTTTCTCGATGAAAAACGAGTTTGCTGTGAGAATCGAGCACCGGGACCCTGGCATCAGGATTTTCGAGAACGAGTCCAGTCTCAAGACACGGCCGTCAGTGTCCAGCTTCAGCAGACTTGGCAGATCCTCGGCCTCCTCCAGCTGCAGATGGTAGTACGCGTCATCCTCGGCAATCAGAATGTCGTGCTTCTGGCACACCTGGTACAGATGCTGTCTTCTTTCCAGGGACATGGTGGATCCCAGCGGGTTCTGGCCCACGGGCATGGTGTAGAGAAGTTTTGGTCTTTTCCGGGGACCCTCCCAGTTCGCGAGGAGCGTATCGAGCTCACCGGGACAGATTCCCCCCTCGTCCACCTTGACCGGCACCACTTTCAGTCTCATTGGCTTGCACGTCTCGAGAAACGAGGGATATGTCAGCTCCTCGGCCAGAACAGTGTCCTCGTTCGGGTTGCACAGCAGTCTGAGAATCGCGTCCAGGCCCTGGGTGGCCCCGGCAGTCACCAGGGAATCCCAGTCCGCGTATCTGGGGCGGTGATATTTTTCAATGTGGCCGCGACACCAGCGGTCGAAATAAGAGGTTCCCCGGCCCGAGGTGTACTGGAGCGCTTCGTACAGTCTGTTGTCGTCTGAGTCGTGACTGTGGACAGTGAGCCGGTTGGTGTCCCGGAACTCGTTCTCCGACGACAGATAGTCGATGGCGATCTGTTTCACAGGGAAACAGTCGGGGTGTGGCAGACCGGCCCCGAGAGAAATCACCTTCCCCATGCGGCCCATCATTTTCATCACCGAGGGAGAACGCAGTCTCGCCTCCTCACTCAAATACTTGTTCCAGTCCACTGTCATTGTGTTGGCCTTGCAAAACTCCTTCGCCAGACTTCAACCCGGACACTCTCGTCCCCTTATGTAGTTGTCCGGAGAAGAACCTTTTTCTTATCGCCCTTCCAGCCGTATCTGGCCCTATTGTGTCTCTATTGTTGCGCGGTAGAACCTATCTGCTAACGGCAAGGCTCAGGCCCCAGTTGCCGTTAGCGGGAAAGTCGTGGGATCAGAGACAACTTGTGGGCCGGCGCCGCAGGCCGCCACCAGCCGGGACCGGCTGCTCGCGGCAGGCAGCTTTCGCACTCGCGTCTGCGTCCGCGTCCTCCACGGGACATTTTTCCCCGCCGGGGAAAAAAATTCAAGACCCAGACACCCCATACATCCGTGCACCACAACCACAGGAACAGCTGCCCTAATTCAACAAAAAGTAACTTGCCCAGAATGACAGCTGCCGTTTGTTCTTCAGCAAGACCGTTCAACCAGTGCGCCGAGCCATGTCGAACTTTTCGCAATACACAGATGAGCTGAACGAGCTGAACAAGCAGTTCAAGGCACAGAGTCCAGACGACATTGTCCAATTCTGCTTCGACCACTTCTCTAAACGTCTCCGTGATCAGAGACAGCAGCTGTGGAATCAGAAGCAGAAGGCGTCAGACGCGGGGCTGGTTCTATTTCCCACGCTCCACGAATCCGCAAGACACACAGAACAGCCTGCTGTGCCTACTTTCAAGTCGCCATTCTCCGACAATGACCCGCATTCCAAACACCATGCCCCAGATACACATCTATCGGGAGGAGGGCACTCTGGAGGGCCTCCAGAGGCCCCAGAGGGCTCCCACGAGCACCACCAGAGCCCCTTTGCCGTCTCGGCTTCTCCGTTCCACACATCTCCTGTCTCTTCCTCCGGCAACCTGTCGTCGAACGAAGCATCAGCAAAGCCACATCCGAACACCAGCAATGCGTATGGGTTTTCTGTGGCCGCTGGTGCCGCTAAATCGACAATGAGATTCAATGCAAACAGAAGAACAAGCGTCTCGGCAGAGGCATTGAACCCAGACACCTTTGGAGACGACAATTGGAAGCCTCCGGTGCACGAGTTCACCAAGGAGCAGCTCCAGAGACTCAATGCGAGCGTGGCCAAGAACTTTCTGTTCTCCCAGCTGGAGGAGGACTCGCTTAGAACCATCATATTCGCCCTGGAAGAGAAAAGGGCCCTAAGAGGCTCGGAGATCATCAGACAGGGAGACGAGGGAGACTTTTTCTACGTGGTGGAAAGCGGAGTGGTTGATTTCTTTGTGAATGGCGAGAAGGTCAACACCTCGGGTCCAGGCTCCTCGTTCGGAGAGCTCGCTCTGATGTACAACTCGCCAAGAGCAGCAACAGCAACAGCACAAACAGACTGTATACTATGGGCACTGGACAGAATGACTTTCAGAAGAATATTGCTCGAAGGAACCTCCAAGAAAAGAGCAATGTACGAAAGTTTCCTCCGGGATGTTACAGTGCTCAAGTCGCTCTCCTCCTACGAGAGATCCAAGCTGGCCGACGCTCTCAACTCAGAAACCTACTCGGTTGGAGAAAACGTCGTCACCGCAGGCGAGGCCGGTGAAAACTTCTACTTCATCGAAAGTGGTACTGCTGACGTCATCAAGGAAGGTGAAGGAGTGGTCAGTCAACTGCAGAAGGGAGACTACTTTGGAGAGCTTGCTTTGCTTTACGACTCTCCAAGACAGGCCACCGTGCGGGCCACCAGCCCTCTGAAGGTGGTGACCTTGGGAAAGAGCGAGTTCCAGAGACTTTTAGGTCCTGCTGTCGAAGTCTTGAAGCTCCAGGACCCAACAAGACGGTGACTTTGTCCAACGGATATGTTTCCCAGTTTTAACTCTAGTTACTCCCGTATGGTTTTTATCGTGGTATAATACTGAGCTTGTAATGCTCGTGTTTGATCTAGCTAACAGTAGTAGTCTTTCTGCAAAATCATCCATGCAATGGACGTGCTGGAGACAACGAGTGGACCTAGCAGACCGGATCCAAACTTGGCAGTTCTGAAGATCAGCCATTCCGATCCAAAATGTGCAAATGCGAGCACCAACGAACCCAAACACAGCTCGTACACCTGTTCATTGTTGATATGGTAAGCAGCATAGATTCTCAATAGGGCAGCCAGCAGGGTCCATATTCCGAAAGTCCGGGTAGACAGCCGAGTCACCTGGTCTGGATTTCCCGCATACACTCTTTTAGTCAGAGCAATGTTGACGTAGGCCTGTACTGTATTGAAAACAGACAACGTGGAGATCTGGATAATAATGTTAGTGAAAAAATGTGAAAAATAGTCATTTTGAAGCCTCAACACCTACGAACAAAAGCCATTTTGGCAACAGACCCGGAGTAGTTGGAAGATACGAGCTAGCGAGTTCGACAAAAGACATTTCAATAACAGCTGGCCTGCTCAATTGCTTTGTTTGCTGCATCTTCTTGCTAATCATCCGTTTTTTATCATCCTGTTGGGACTGTCATTTTTTGTTCCGGGTCACTAAGTTCAATATCTCATTTGTGATGCTCTGTTACTTTGACAAGAACAACTATGGACCGTTTCCACTGAATTGGCAGCTAACGACACTAAATTGACAACACTGGTTTCGAAATGGTAAGAATGGCTTGTCTTGTTGACCATAGAAGCTCATACTAACAAAATTTCCCATTTCTTTCAGAGCGAAGAGGTGCTAAATTCGTCGTTGGATCTGCTCAGAAGACTCGATCCAAAAAACGTGTCTGCCAACCTGCAAAATATCTGCAGATTGCAGCCAGATCTTGCTGAGGAGCTGCTGTCTTCTGTGGATACCCCATTGGTGGTCTCTCGATGCACAGAGTCGGGAAAAAATTACCTCTGTTGCGACTACAACAGAGATGGAGACTCGTATCGATCGCCATGGTCAAATAAATATTATCCCAACTTGCCAGACGAAGACGAAACACCACACCCATCGGCCCACCTGAGAGAGCTGGAGGTGTTCGCAAATAGCTCCTTCGATATCTACAGAGAACTGTACTATGAAGGAGGTATTTCCAGTGTGTACTTCTGGGACTCTGAAGACAACGACGTGGACAGTTCCGGAAAAGTGGGGTTTGCTGGTGTCGTCCTGCTGAAGAAATCGGTAGACACATCAAGCACGCATGAAGGTGGGTCCTGGGACTCGATCCATGTCTTTGAGGTCATTCCAGGATCCTCAGAAACAGCAACTTATAACGTGACAAGCACCGTCATTTTGGACCTCTCTAACTCTGACGAGATTGACATCTATCTCAGTGGAAATCTCACAAGACAGACCACCAAAAAGCTTGCATTCAAGAACTCGTCCTCTCATGTGTCCAACATAGGTTCCTTGGTTGAAGATATCGAAAGTAAACTCAGAAACATGTTACAGGAAGTGTACTTTGGGAAGACCAAAGACATCCTCGGAGACATCAGATCGATTGAGCCTTTGGATATCAAGAATGAGGAAAGATCAAGACACTCTGAGCTTATCAGAAACCTGCAGAGTCTATAGTATTAGCGCAAAGAAACCCCCCGTAACACTTACCCGAGGACCCCAGCCATTACACGTGGTTGTGGTCACGTGCATTGTATATGGTGCCTGTATTTTCCAGTTGGTCGAAGGGAAAAAGCAGAGTGAGAAGCGGACGTTTTGCCGGTCATTTGACCATATAGGTGTCTAAAATCGCCAGAGCAGACGATTCTGTCTGCACTCGTTTGGGAAAAGAAGCAGCTAGAAGATTTTTGAGACGGTGTGGGTTCGCCAGTGTCATCAAACGAGCGTATTCCAGCGGTTTCGGGACCCACCTATCCGTTCTATTGGAGAAGTCAGATGCATAAGTAGGCACCATGTCGGGGGTTTCCAGAGTGTATGCGGATGTAAATGCACACAAACCGCAGTCATATTGGAATTATGAAAACCTTTCGATATCATGGGGACCACAGACAAACTATGAGTTGACAGACAAGGTGGGCAGAGGGAAATACAGTGAAGTTTTTGAAGGTTATCAGCTTCCAATAGGAGAGAAAGTGGTCATCAAGGTACTCAAACCGGTCAAGAGGAAGAAGATCAAGAGGGAAATAAAAATATTGCAGAATCTGGCAGGAGGCCCCCAGATTATCGAGTTATTAGACGTGGTGAAAGACCCGATATCTAAAACTTCGGCACTGATATTTGAGCATGTCGAGAATGTTGAGTTTAGAGTCCTGTATTCACAGCTGACGGATCTTGAGATACGATACTATATGTATCTTGTTTTGGAAGCTCTTGATTATGCTCATTCGATGGGTATCATGCATAGAGACGTGAAGCCTCATAACATAATGATAGACCACAGCAAGAAGAAATTGAGACTAATAGATTGGGGACTTGCCGAGTTCTACCATGCAGGAACGGAATATAACGTTCGAGTTGCTTCACGGTATTTCAAAGGCCCTGAGCTTTTGGTAGACTATAAGTTATATGATTATTCGCTGGATATCTGGTCTTTCGGGGCAACATTGGCCTCTATTGTGTTCAAAAGAGAACCTTTTTTCCATGGAAAGTCTAATACAGACCAGCTTGTCCAGATTGCTAGAGTTTTGGGAACCGATGATTTGTACGTCTATCTGGCCAAATACCAATTGAGTTTGGGGCCAGAGTACGAGGATCTAGGCCACTATGTGAAAAGACAATGGGTTAGGTTCGTGAACCAGAATAATCAACATTTGGTGAACGATACCTTGCTTGATTTTATTGACAAGATTCTGCGGTATGACCATAATGAGAGACTGACCGCCAAAGAGTGTATGATGCACCCGTATTTTGATCCAGTGAGAAATAAACCTTATTGATTCTGTTGTATAGCTAATTGAGGAAAGAGATTAATTGATGTGTGGCGCAATTTATTGAAGGGTAATGACTTTTAACATCTTTATGAGTTCAACATTGTCATTCATAATCAGAAAAGCTAGCAATCTTTTCTTTCTAGCTTCGAATTTCTGAGTTGAAGTCCGCCTTACTGAGGAGTTCACAAGGCGGAGCAAAGTGGTGGCCAGTTTAAGTAGATAGTAGAGAAGAGATTGGAGTTTTCGAGCTGGCTGCATTTCCAGGGACATTGTTCTTCTTCTCACAGAATACTTATCTTGATGCTCCTGCACCAACTCAGTGTATCTGGTGGAAACATTTTCAGTTTGAGGTCGACTATGGACTGAGATCAGGTCTTCGATGAATTCAAACAACCCATAAACGTGAGTAAGGATCAATTGCTGATCATTACAGGACCCAAAAGCCAGGTAAACGCAATTGATCAGGGCTGTGTAATTCCAATGGAGAAGAGATTTGGAGGAGTCGAGATTGGATAGAAACAGGTTTTTTAAGACAGGAAGCAGGTTTGTACGACGATGTGAAGAGTCCCAAACAGTACTCAATCCTTTCAGTCTTCTTATAATTTGTTTCTGTGTCTTTAAAGTGCACTTGTGGTCGAGGGACATCAGATAGTCGAGAGCAAAAAAACATTGTTTGAGCTCTTCGGTTGTCAGATCTTTGTGAGGACATTTTTGGGACACTGTTCCGTCTCTTTGAATGCCCAATTTCTCCAAAATCACCTTGAACTTAACATCAAACCATATTTTTGGAGTTCTTCTGAGTAGACTTGATCTCTTTGGTTTCGATAGTTTGCTCTCAACATGTCGAAGGAAATCTTTGAGACCCAGTACTTTCTGACTTTTGAAGTTCGTGATGAGTGAAATAGCCTGGCGTGTCAGTTATTGTCTCGAGAGATATTGGAACAACTTACTATTGCCAGATCGAGGCTCTGCTGGTTATGTGACATGTTTACGGTAGACTGGAGGAAGAACAAGAAAACAAAACAGGGGGAAATTTTTTGGGATCAACCCATGTTTTTTTTATAGAGAAGAACGGCACAATTTTATAGAGTCGAGTTCTGATGGATAAACAAACATAGAAGAGCAAGCAGAATTTTATTGACCTGGAATGTCTGGCTCTGATGATTCTCCATTGGATGAGAACTCTCCCTGCAACGCGTGTAGGAGACCGAAGGTGTCTCTGGACGTAGGATTGTTTTGGTGTAAGGATGTTCTCTTGTTATCTGAGGAATGGTTGCAAGGGCAGACGAGAGACGTTGAATGTGGCTTTGTTTGGAAGCAGTGGATTGTGTTTGATAAGGGATTTTTGGAGACATTGTTTGAGAGACCAAAAAGCTCTGCAGAATCAGGCAGGTGCTGTTTTCGACATTCCGGTTGTCAATGAACCCCAGAGAAGGTATGAGAGACGAGTGGAGACTCGAAGCAGTGTCAGATACCGAGAGAGTATCTGACAACTTGCTTCCGAGAAGCGAGCGGAGAATTCCAACTCTGGAACTTTTGTGGTTCTTTTGGCACAAGAATGTTCCTATTGAAGTTTCCGATAAGAATTGCTTTTTGGAAGTTCCTCGGAATCAGACATTGGATTTTTGATAAGCAGCAAAATATCGGAATCTACAGGCAAGAATACCCCAAATATGGCTTGTGATTTGACGTTCTCGGTTTAGAGTGTCGGTTTCCGCGGTAGATTGTGCGCAGCAACCCTAGGCCGGTCTGCCGTAATCTATGCAGCCGGAGGCCTAAAAGAGCCAGATAATGCAACGCTAAAAATTTTATAATAGTCCGGTGCAGCAACAACCGTTGATCGCGCGAGCTGGCGCAGGACTCGGGAGGTGCCAAATGGACGGATGGCGGCCAGACAGTCGTGAGGTGCCGCGAAAGCATAAAAACGAGTGTGAGAGAGAATATATATAAGCAAAAAGTTTGCTGTATGATAAAAAATGGTAGGATTATTTGTTTTCACGGTCTGTTGTCTAACGTAACTCAGAAATGTCTCAAGATTCCCAGCCTTCTCCAGTGCCGTCCGACGAAAAGCAGGCAGAGACAGCTGCCCTAGTTTCCACCCAGAGCAAGCCCCTGGAGCTACCGAACATCACAGAGGACCCAGTCGAGGCTGCCATTCTTTTCACCCCGGATAACCCTTACCATCCGTGCCACTGGAACGTTTGGAAGAAGTATGCCATTGTGATTGTCTACTGTGCTCTCCAGACTTACGTCAGCCTCACCTCTACATCTTACGTGGCCGTCGAGTACATGGTTGAGGACGAATGGGGAGTCAACGCCCAGGTCGCCACTCTGGGACAGTCCATGTTCATTCTGGGAACTGCTCTGGGACCTGCCTTTTTGGGTCCGCTGTCCGATATCGGTGGAAGAAAGTGGGTCTACGTGTTTTCCGTCTTGCTCTATGTCATCTTCAACTTTGGTAAGTCATTTTTCAGATAAAATTTTTTTGAGCCGCATACTAATAGTCCTCTGCTATAGGATGTGCTTATCCGAAGAACATGGCAATGTTGGCCATCTTCATGTTCATCATTGGTCTGTGTGGATCGACTGCCCTGTCGAACGTGGCTGGAACCATCGGTGATCTGTTTGGTAACTCCGACGGAGCATCGCAGCCAATGGCCCTGTTCGTTTTCTCTGCCAACACTGGACCCTCGGTGGGAGGAGTGGTTGGAGAAGCCATTTCCGAGAACCTGAATCTGGGCTTCAAGTGGGTGTTTTTGATCAACATTATTGTGGGTGCTGCCTTCTTTATCGGGCTCATGTTCATTCCGGAAACCTTGCCGCGGATTGTCATCCCAGAAAGAATGTCTGTTGAGGGAAAATCGGTTCCCCCAGTGCTGATAAGAGAGTTCAAGTACTTTTTCGGCAGTCTTGTTGGAAAAAAGCCAGACTTCTCCACGTCCCTACATTCGGGAGATCCAAACCAGACTGTGACTGTGGAAAAAATGTCGGTCATCAGCGAAATCAGGTTTGTTGCTATTATGGCTTTGAGAATGATGGTCACCGAGCCAATTGTGATATTCCTCGGTCTCTTCAATGGATTTGCGTACGGTCTCTTGTTCCTGTATCTGGACGGAATTTTCGACGTGTTTGTCTACAACAACGGTCTCTCCTACATGGGTGCGGAACTGACGTATCTGAATTTCGTTGTTGGAGTCGCAGTGGTTCTCTGTCTGGTCCCAATACAGACGTATCTGTTCAGAAAAGACAGATTGAAGAATGGAGGAGTCCCAAGACCCGAGGGAAGATTTTTGATTTCTTTGGTTGCAGTGTGGGGCTTCCCGATCTCGCTGTTCTGGTTCGCTTTCACTAGTAACGGCAAGACCAACTACTGGTCTCCGATTATGGCTGGTTTCCTTCTGGCAATTGCAGACCCCCTGCTGTGGTTGGCCATGTTGAACTACATTATCGACAGCTACTCGGAAGCCGGTTTGAGTAACTCGGCCATTGCTGCTTTCACGATTCCCTCGTTTGCAATTGCTGCTGCTCTCGCACACGCTGGTGTGGCAATGTTTGATAACATGTCCACCACCTGGGCTTTTGCCACACTTGCTTTCATCTCGCTCGGTACTGTGGTGCTTGTCTATGTGTTCTATTTCTTTGGAGCAAAGTTGAGAGCAAGTTCTCGTTTGGCAAGAGTCAGCGGGTCCAAACCAAACTAGTCCACCGATATCTGGTTTCCTTCATCTTGAACCCTCGCCTCTCCCTTTTATTTGGTGTGTACTTTGTTTTGTAATAGATGATATACAGTTCTGACTTAGTGTCACAAGACCAGGTAGGTATTTTATTATTAGCGTTTTTTAGAATTATCGCTTAAACATGTACAATTAATTTTATTCAGGACTGCTCTGAGCATACCAGAGCAACACAGGTCGGTCATACCAATTGGATTCAGATTCCTGGCACATAATTCTCAAATTCCCAAAGAGCAGCTATAAACTACGTTAGTTCCAAAATCACAGACACTTGCAACCATCTGCTCCCAGTTGCCATCATCTGCCATTTTTTTCCGGCTTCTAAGCTCACCAAAATTGATAAAGGAACGAACAAAGCAGCAATGACAGGACGATTATCGTGAAGGAAACATCATTATACCATTGAGAAAAGACCCCAATACTGTTGGTCTTTGACAGTTTGCCATCTGGACATCTTGAAAGGTCGAATTTGCGCTTCAGAGACCGCTCTTCCACCTGTTGTCAACGGTACAAACATATCCCCAGCTCTTTTCTGTAGCTGTCAGGGTCTGACGATCACTGTACTGTTCGATCCAACAGACTACCGGACCCACAAACCGGTTTTTTTTGATGATATATCCAGAAAATCAAGAGTATTTTCCAGAATTCACAGCTTATTCCTCAAACTCCCAGAAAAACAACCACATGTCCCAACAGGGCTCTCCTCTTGTTCAAAACCAGCCTTTTCAACAGTCTTCGCAGCAACAGCAGCAACAACACCAATTGCATCATCAACAGCAACAACAGCAGCTGCAACAACAACAACACGACCATCTTCTGACCGGAATCCAACAGATGACCCTGCCTTCAACAAATTCGCCCTCCAACTCTTCGTCTAACTCCTCAGCCTCGGGAGAACCGTCCCGTATCGGCTCTAGACCGTCACATACGTTCCAAAGACTGCCCTCATTGAACTCCCTCGCACCTAATGTGACCCACACCTCCTTTGGACAGCCGCCAATGACTACTCCTAGACAGTACAGTCTCTCCGACATCGACATCAACCAGATTCTGAAGAGACACCAGAGCGAGAACTTGAACCAAGACTACCACGGCCAGCATCTGCCAGCTTCCCATCCCCACAGCCAGTTCAGAAATCCCTGGTTCAACCAAACCCAGGCCACCTTACCCCCTATCAGCTCCCCTCAGGACATACAACCACGGCTTCCAAAGCTCAACACGTCTGTTTCTGCAAACGACCAGCTTTCTCCTTTGTTGCTGCAAACGCCGTCAAAACAGAGCTACAATTCGTTACTCCCCACAACCTACGAGAACGAGAGTGTGCTCCAGCACCAACAGCAACAAATTGTCCCTCCTTCCAGAATAAATGCCCCTCCTCCACAGGTTTACTACGACCAAACAGACCAATTCAGACAAAATGATCTCCACAGAAGACAATCTGTGGCAGCAAACTATCTTCAGCATTACAACCAGGTGCCAAAGAGTGCATTTCCAATCATCTCTCACGATTTCGGGTATCTTGAACAGGCAAACACTGCTCAACAGCCACACATTCCCGCTCCACAGCTCGAGAGAATCGACTCGGTCTCGGATCTACGTCCTATA
Source organism: Ogataea ortonii (assembly GCA_030561785.1). Lineage (NCBI taxonomy): Eukaryota > Fungi > Ascomycota > Pichiomycetes > Pichiales > Pichiaceae > Ogataea > Ogataea ortonii. The sequence goes on from JAKTYE010000047.1 coordinate 49,322, forward strand.
ATCAACTCCAAACCGAGATACAGAAGAGCCTCATCCTCCACTACGTTTGTGTCTCCTCTGAAGGCCCTTACGACATCGATTGCAATAACTTATTCCATGTGTCGAGCGGAGTTTGACTACCGGTCGTCGAAAAACCCAAGAAGAGCACTCACAAAACCGAGCCAGCCAAAGTCGAACAACGGTAACGACAACGAAGACTACGATTACATTCTTTACGTGAACGACGTGCTGGGAGTCGAGGAAAACAGAAAGTACATGGTGCTCGACATTCTCGGACAGGGCACCTTTGGACAGGTTGTGAAGTGCCAGAACCTCAAGACCCAGGAAATCGTGGCAGTCAAGGTGGTCAAGTCCACTCCTGCTTACTTGAACCAGTCGTTGACGGAAGCCAGCATTCTGGAACATCTCAACACCAAGGTCGATCCTAGCAACCAGCACCATTTCCTCAGACTGCTGGACAAATTCATCCACAAAAACCACTTGTGTCTGGTTCTGGAGCTTCTTTCGTCGAATTTGTACGACCTGATACGGCAAAACCAGTTCCGTGGGCTCACGATCAAGCTGATCAAGAAGTTTTCTGTGCAACTTCTGGACTCTCTGTGTGTGCTCAAGGACTCTAAGCTCATCCATTGTGACCTCAAGCCCGAGAACATCCTGCTAGTTTCTCTTGACAAACCAGACTTGAAGGTGATTGATTTCGGCTCAGCATGTCACGAACGACACATCTTCTACACCTACATCCAGTCGAGGTTTTATCGGTCTCCCGAGGTGATTCTGGGGCTCTCGTACACCACTTCCGTGGACATGTGGTCTCTGGGATGTATTATTGCAGAACTGTTTCTGGGACTGCCATTATTTCCTGGAGCTTCTGAGTTCAACCAGCTTTGTCGGATCATTGAGATGTTGGACATGCCGCAGACGTGGATGATCGAGATGGGAAAGAACTCGCTCAACTTCATGAATCAGGTGACGTTGCCCAACGGGAAGCACAAATACTCTCTCAAGTCGATCGAACAGTACTCCAAGGAGTTCAACGTGAACGAACAGCCGGGAAAGCATTATTTCAACCACAGACGCTTGGACGACATCATCCTCAACTACCAGCTTCCAAAGAAGAACATGACACCGTCTCTCATAGAGAAGGAGACGGCCCAGCGAAGATGTCTGATCCACTTTCTACACGGGATTCTTAATCTGAACCCGCTCGAGAGATGGACTCCTCACGAGGCGGCTCTGCATCCGTTCATCACGGACCAGCCGTTCATCGGGACCTGGAATCCGCCTTCCAAGAGCGTTCTGAGCACCAACAGCACGGGAGCCTCTGACAATTTCACTGTGGAGGCTGCCAGACGTCAGAGATCCAACAGCTTTGCTGTGGAAGAGCTGTCTGGTTCTGTCTTTAGGTGAAAAATTGCGTCGATCGACGCACGTGTCGACTGCCAAAATATTCAGCATCTGCCGTAATGAAAAAATTTTTAGAGTCTCCAGTAACAACGGAGAGTTTGTAGCTGTAAAGGTCCACAAAAGACGGCTATTGAGTAGGTTCACCAACAGATCAGGAACGTCAGAAAACAACACACATCAAGATGTCTACACCGGAAGCCGACCACTCCAGAGACCCATGTCCGATTGTGATTCTGAACGATTTCGGAGGTGCCTTTTCTATGGGTGTCATTGGTGGATGTGTGTGGCACGGAATCAAAGGGTTTAGAAACTCGCCGTACGGAGAAAGAAGGATAGGAGCTCTGTCTGCGATCAAGGCTCGTGCTCCTGTTGTGGGAGGGAACTTTGGAGTCTGGGGAGGACTGTTTTCTTTCTACGACTGTTCTGTAAAGGCCGTCAGAAAAAGAGAGGACGCTTGGAACGCCATCATTGCTGGATTCTGCGTGGGAGGGTCTCTGGCCATCAGAGGAGGACCTAAACACACGCTGAACTCGGCTGTGACCTGTGCCTGTGTGCTGGCGGTGTTTGAAGGAGTGGGAATGATGTTCCAGAGATACATGGCATGGGCCAACAAGCCTGTGGCCATGCCCCTGCCAGAGGGAGGGGCGGGTTCTGCTCTACTGGGTGCCTGAATGGTGCCCTGATGGGAACAGCTGTGGCTGACACAGCTCTGTTCCCAACATTTCGGGCTATTAGACAGTCGGAACAAGCAGCTGTAGGTGTTTGAAGCTACACAGACGACTGCCGACGCCATTATGTTAACAAGATGGAAGAGTGTGTCTACCCAAAGACACTCATCGATAGTTCTTCCTCTACGAGTTCGTTCACGAGTTCCTCCATGATTTTTGATGTTCCGTTTCCCGTTTGGGACTCTGGCTTTCATTAAACGACTTCCTGTATCTATAGGTTTTCCCCCCGGACATGTATCCGCTGGCTTTCGGGTGGTTCTGTCCCGGGGGGGTTATATATACCGTATTTAACTTGATCAGCACTGTTGTTTGGCAGGTAACCTATCTTCTTTTGTGGCATGTGACTCGAGTCACATGCCGGTAACAAAAAAGACGATTTTCTGTCTCGTTTCCGCACTACCTTTTGCTTGTACATTTTCAACATGAGAACTTTCAACAACCAGAGCTCCACCAGTTCTTTCTCAGCCACCGTTGAGCCCCTAACCATGAACATTTCGATGTCGACAATCGCCACGAGGAGACGCAAGGGCAGGCTGAACCAGCAGGATGAGGAGGAGAACGCTGCGGAGCTGAAACTGGGGCCTGAATTCCAACTGGAACAGCTGGACAACTACGGCAATGAGACCAAATTGATGGCTTTGAACGTGTCTGAGGCCCGTATTTTGATCCGAGCTGCTCTCAAAGAAAGAATGGTGATGATATCAAAGCTGAATGGGCAGAATGTTGACCTGTCAAACGAGGATCCTGACGACGAAACGCTTGCAAAAATGGCCACAGCTCCTGGAGCTAACGAGGTCCTCAGAAAGACGTTGGATTATCTGTCGACGTTTTCGAGGTTTAAAGACACGGAGACGTGCACTGCTGCCGAGAGTTTGTTGAAATCGAGCGATGCAGTCGATCTCCATCCGTTCGAGGTGGCACAGTTGGGCTCTTTGACCTGCGAGGATATAGACGAGGCCATCACTCTGATCCCAAGCTTGAACGACAAGAAGGACAAGGTGGATCTACAAAGAATCCTGGACGAGCTTAATAGGCTGGAGACCAATTTTCCGTAACAGTCATGAAATTCTGTGTGTATTCTAGCGTGTGAATCAGTCATTTTTCAGATAATCTTCCTCGTGGTAATACTCTCTAAGAAACCGTTTTCCGGCTCCAAACTTCCACCATTTAGGCAAACAGCTGTGTGCGTGTATATCGATACTCTCGTAATCTCTGGAACACAGACATCGTTTTCCAACTCTAGTGCATCTTGAAGAAGGACAGGTGACAAAAGGTGTATGGGTGTATCCTATGTCTTCGAAGTGGTGGATCTCATTTTTGTCCACAAACAGTGCAACAGCAAGCGAATGAACAGGGGCATCTCCCCATCTTTCGTAATGGAATCCTCCAGATTCACTCAGGTATTTGAAAAACGTCTCGTAGGTTTCAGAGCGGAAGAAATTCAAGTCCCCAATCTCGAAGTTTGACCAGAAATGACACAGATTGTATGGAGAATCCGAATCAACGGCTAATGTTTCGGGTCCAACAATCGACTTATCGGTGATAAACTCCACGGACGAGTTCGGATGGAGGTATTCGGGGTGTATTTTCAGAAAATCTTCAACCGTAGACCACAGAGTTGGAATTGTGTCTTCGTACTCGATCAGACTAATCACAAACCCGTATTTTTTCTTGTTCTCTCTCATGAGTCGGAACGGGTCCATCTGAAAGTCACAAAAGTACTCCACGTCAGGCTCGACTCGGAAGTACCAATCGTACTTCTTCACCAGCTCCTGTTTATAGAAAAACCCAGAGTTGAAATGACACATATTACGGTAGGAACGGGAGTCTCCATATATCACTTTGCGCTCTTTGAAATCCTCAAGACACTCTCTGTATTTGGTTGAGTTGATATGTGGCGGAACGTTCCAGTCCTCGGCAGGAATCAATCCATATTCTGTCTTTCCGCTGGCCATCATACTTGTTTCTTCGATGAACTGATTTGTGAAGGGGACGTCGTTCAAAAATGTCCATGTGTAATGGTAATCCTTATTGAATCTATCTTCGAGAGACCGCATCGATTGCAGAACACCAGGGAGCTCCCAGTTTCGACACAGCATCAAGATTGTCGCATTTTCTAGCTGAGGCTTGTCCACCGGCTTGGGAAAGAAGGCCCTAACATACGAATTGGACGCCGGCTTCAATTTTGCCCATTGCAGGTTCAATCGAGTCTCGTCTGTTCTTCCTTCTGCGATCTCTTTAGACTCCTCATACATTGACCACAGGTCCAGTCCCTCATTTCCAGTGGAAAAAATCCCAGTATGGCCAAGACTGTAGATGACTGCCAATACCACTGTTACCACAATGGCACCTTTGAGGTGTTTGTTGAGCAAACTCATGGCTTGTCAAAACGAAAGAACCCCACAAGTAATCTGATCTTTGAGATTTCGATCGAAAAATATTTCCTCACCTAAATTCGCTTGAGGCTTAACTATGCGAAGCCCCGTTGATTCAGACCCAAAAATCCAACTCCAACGATCCATTGGATCTTGATCCAGCTCAACTAGAAAGAAGCGGAAGACTGATACTTTCGCTTGTCTTAATATGGAGTCCCTCGATTCCCGAAAATCCCTGTTTAATTATCCCTCCTAACGGCCTAAACTTTTCAAGAGTAAGGTACTCGAGCACCGCATCTATGTTTTCCACCAATTGGCGAACCTTGTAATCGCTGCGACCCACAATCACAGAAAGACATGTTCCGGTGGACGGAACAAAAGTTGTGTTCTTCAAAATGGACCTCACTTGCCGGGAAACATAGTCGGGGTCAACTCTCTCGTCCTTGAGCTTTGTCGATTTCTTGGACTTGGTCAATTCTGCATCGGCAGATGGCTTGGCCATCTGAATCATCAATGGAATCTTTTTGTTGTTCTTGAAGAACTGTGTCTTTCCCAGGATCGGATGCAATAGACGATGAACCCGATGATCAGCCAAAACTAGATCGTACTCATAATAGAGTTTCTTCGCAGACTTGGGTGATCGACAGATTGATGAAATCTTCTTCAAACTCATAATATCTCCAAACATGTCTTCTGTCTTGCTGTCCTTTGCCAACAGTGGGGTTCTGTAAGTGCTCACAGGGTCCTTAGTTATGAGTAAAATTTTGGAGCTTGATTTGCTTTCTCCATGGGGTATTGGCAGAATCCGAGCAACATGCTCCGCTTGTTTTGCAGTAGGAGCTTTTGTGTTGATGATCAGATATATGGATTCGCTGTGGCCAGCTCCCTGTTTGTCCAGATAGCTGATCAGGGCCTTGAGTGATTTGATGGTTTGAGATCTCAAAGAGTCATCTAGAATGGTTGTTTTCAACGCTTTTTGACTCGTTGTTTTCGGATCTGTATCTACTGACATCCTTTAAAGCTGATTTGCAATGATACGTGCGATGTTGTGTGCTCTTTGCAATAGTAATCCCTTCAAGAGATCTTTTTGGTTCTTGGCTGGATCACTAGAAAGCTGATAAAAATTCTCGAGGATTATGTAACAGAGTTTTTTGTTGTGTTAGTATCAGCAGCACTATCAAATGACTTTTTCTTGCGAACCTGAACAGGCCGTCCAGTGGATTGACCAAAGCTAATGTCAAAGATGTCCGATGAACATTTTAGCATTTTTGACTGAACTGTTGACGTTAGTGCCCGATTTCGGCTTGAAGTTGTATGGTGAACATCATGAAGCAATCCCGGAGAAAGTGATGGCTTCACCCCACAAAAGCCTGGTTATATGGCATGGGATGGGGGACTCATACAATTCGTCATCAATCCAGCAAGTTGAGCGAATCATCCGTGAAGTTGTGCCGGATCTTTTTATCCATTCGATTTATGTTGACCAAGATCAAGCAAAAGACCAGCAGGCAACCATTATAGGAGATCTGAATACTCAAGTTTTGGAAGTCTGTGATCAACTGCGGAACGGGACGGAGTTGGATGAGGGCTTTAACGCAATCGGATTTTCACAAGGTGGACTTTTTCTGCGGTCTGCTTTGGAAATGTGTGGGCTGCCGATCCACAACCTGATCACATATGGATCACCTCACAACGGGGTAGTTGACCTGCCCTCGTGTCCTCCCGGCAATTGGCTTTGCAAGCAGAAAAACCAGCTGTTGAAAAGACAGATATACAAGGAAGGGGTCCAGAGATCGATCATCCAGGCACAGTATTTCAGAGACGTTTTCGACTATGAGACGTATATTGAGAGATCGGTTTTTCTCAAGTTTGTGAACAACGAGTTTGTCAAGAATTTGGAGTACACAGAGAACATGGCGACGCTAAACAAATTGGTTATGATTATGTTTTTGCAGGATGAGATGGTTGTTCCCAAAGAAAGTGCCTGGTTCTATGATTTGGATCCGGTGACTGGAGAGACTTTGAGGTTCAACGAGACAGATTCTTTCAGATACGACTCTGTGGGGTTGCGGACACTGTCGGAGCAGGGACGTGTGGACTTTTTGACAATTGACGATATTCACATGCGGATTAGTGAGGAGGATTTGAGGGAAGTTGCAATTAGGTATTTGTGATTCTCGCAGAGAGAATTTTAAAGCATGTTGTTTTTAAACAGGGACAATTTGTAAGGAATTGTATGTGTTATGGGAGTTGGATTATCTTGAGAACAATTCAGTCAGATTGTTTTGGATGTGTAGTGTTTGTTTGGTGGGTTGTTCAGTATTCGTTTGTGAATATATTTGACCACATATCAACGGAGATGGTATTGGAGGTCAGCAGTTGAACAAAATAACTACAACTGATTCGAGAGCCTTTCAGTTATAACTTCATTTTTTTTCGTTTTTGGACGGCAAATCTGACAGTGGAGTAGAATCCCGAGAATGAAGACAGTTTCAGGACAGTTGAGAGTTGCAAGACAAAAGAGTCCCCTTTATAGTCCTCCTTCTTTTGGTTCCTTCTTTAGGTTCCCTTTTCTTAGTGACACGAAAAATATGACAGAGGGCTATATAGGTTAATTTGACGTTTGATAAGATGGGCCGCTGTTAGTTGTTCTCCAGCCACTTGAGCGGTGACAATTGGACGAGGTAAGTAGGAAGATACTGTTAAACGGCTAAGAGGGACAAGTCTGCAAAGTGGCCCAAACATGGACGTGGAAACGGAGGTTGAAGAACACATGAACGTAGACACAATTGGGGATACGTTGAACGAGCAGAGGAACACGTTGATTGGACAAGAAAACACGTTGATGAGCGATGAGGATGTCGAACTCGAGACCAATAGGTCCGTACTGGATGACGGAGACGAGATTCTGGTGGAGGACAACACAGACGGAAAAAAAGTGCCCGATGACGTGACTAACTACAACCAGGAATACGAATTGAAAGACGATGAGCCAATTGAAACAACAATCCAAGAAGAGGGGGCCAGCGAACAGCCAGAGGACGAAGAGAGCGAGCTGGAGTACGAGAGCGAGGAGGTCGAGATCGAGTCAGAGAGTGCAGAACCGGAAAAGGAGTACGGCAACGAGTCCCTTAATCCGTTGGCCAGTGAGGAAGAGGAAGAGGAAGAAGAGGATCTTGGGGCTCGTGAGGAGTCAGAGACTCGTGAGCTGGCAGCTCCAGGGCAGCTGGAGGAGCCAGTGGAAGAACACGAGTCTGGGAATCCTGATTCTGAGGATCTCGAGGCCAGAAGTTCTGATGCTGACAACACGATTGTTGCGTTGGAGACAGAGGTTGTTGGATTGACGGACGAGGAGAAAGAGAACGAACCCGAAGAGGATGATTTTGCTGGAGAGAACAACAACGAACAACACGGCAACGAAGAAGTTTCTCGCGAGGAGTCGAAGGAACAAACGTCTCTTTCCGGACCAACTACACACATTCCTATCTACATTGACCTTGGGATTAATGTGTACAAGCTGATTGAGCCAACTGGTCCTGAAGAGGCCGATTTCCGTGAGTTACAAGTTGTTTTTGACTCTGACGAGATCCTGACGGTATCGCTAGAGGTTTTCTTTGAGCGGATACGGAGGTATTTGGACGAAATCAGGGCCGATTATGCCCATGGTCGGGAGTTGGTTCTGAAGTTTGCCAGTATGAACAATTTGAGCATTGAGGAGGATAATTTGCACTGCAAAGAGGTGTATCTGAACGATGTGATCCGACTGTTTTCGGATCTCCGTAACAACAGCGAAAACAAAGATCTGTACAAGTACGTCCAGCTCGAGCTTGGGACTCGGGAACGGTTTATTGATAGATATAGGGAGCTCAGAGATAAGCGGGAACACGGAAAGGGGTTGGAGAGTTTGGAAGAGCGAGAAGTTGCACGGGAGAATGAGAAGCAAGAGGAAGAAGAGGAGGAAGAGGAAGAGGTGCAACAACGCAAACGAGTCAAGGTGTGAGCAGGTACGTTCGATCGAGGACCCCTCTTTGGCCATCGCAATTCAAAGTAGATTGAAACGAAAAATTACTATTTATTTCATGAAATAAACTATTATAGTTGGAGCTTTATATAGAAAGAGAAGCTAACTATACCAAACTTCATTGTAATTAAGTAATTTTTATGAGTTTAAGCGGCAGTGAGTCTCTTCTGAGCAGCCAATCAACCTTTCTGTCTCGAGTTGAGTCTAACTTTCTTTTCTTCAATGGCCTTTTCAACAACCTCATCAGCCTCGGTCAAGATAAGTTCAATGTGGGATGGGGAAGACTGGTAGGCGTTGATTCTACCGTGGGCTCTGAAAGTTCTTCTTCTCTGTTTTGGAGCCTGGTTGACTTGGATCGATGAGATGACCAGTTTGGAGGTATCTAGACCTTTGGCCTCGGCGTTGGATTCAGCATTCACCAACAAGCTCTGGACAAACTTCACCGACTTGGCAGGCCATCTGGCCTTGGTCACACCGAATTCTTTACCCTGGGCAGTTCTTCCAATCGATCCGTTGAATCTTCTGAATGGAATGGCTCTCTTGTGGTCGAGAACTTGCTCCAAGTACACCTTGGCTTTTTGCAAGTTCCAGCCTTTGATGGCCTGGGCAGTCTCTCTGGTGTTCTTGAACGACACTCTGAGGTACGAGCCACGGGCAGAGGCCGACTTGGCTGGGTTGGCTGGAGTAGCTGCGTATCTGGCCATCTTGTTTCTGGTTTCAGTCCTTTGAACAGTATACCGGTTGTGGTGAAGTTGAAAGCTGAGATGAAAATTTGTTATAAGAGAGCGAGCACTGAACTCTGCGGGCGAGTCGCGGCGCCTCCTGGCACGGCCGCCCGCCAGGCCCGCCCAGCGCGCCCGTCCCACGCAGCCCGCGAACCGACCGCCGCGTCCGCAGGGAAAACTTTTCACCGTCCCAGCAGACAGGGCTCGAGCCCTCGAGGACATCAGCTGATGCTCCGGCGCGTGACACAAGATTTTGAGCTGTTTGGTTGTCTGGTGTACGGATGTTCTGCTCGGCACAAGTGGCACAGCTGAGGCAAGATAAACGTTTGTTTGTGTCATTAGGCGGGCAAAAGACACGATAGCCAGGAGCTCTGCGGTCTGACGAAGATGAGAGTTGTTACATCGCTGGTTCTTGTTGTGCTGGTGCGGTTGTGTGCGGGAATTGACGTGTCAGACTCGCATTTCAAGGAGTACAAGAGCGTTGGCCGTTTGGCTGGCGTCCACAAGGTCGAAAAGACCCAGGACACTCCTCCTTCGACAAAGAAGCTGACTTGGTATGTGAACATCTACGACCCGAGCTCGACGGAGTCGAAGAAACAGATGGAGGTGGAGAACTGTCCGAGCGAGTCGCAGATTTGCGGTCTAACAGAGATCAAGCTGCCTAGCAGCGACCCTCTGGTGACGGAGGTGTTTTCGTTTTCCAACAAGCTGGCTCCGCAGTTTGTGGAAGACAGCTCCTCGTTGACAGTGAAGTTTGCAGGAGCCAATTGGGGGTTGTACTCGCTGGACTCGGAAATCGAGTTTATCTGTTCGGACAAGGAGAACCTGGACGGGCTGACGTTGGTTTCGTTTGACTATTCCACGGCCAAGTTCAGTTGGGAGTCGAAATACGCATGCAAATCGGACTCCCAGAACGGTCCAGAGGACGGAGAGGGGAAAAAAGGCCCTGGAAACAGCGACGAATCGCAAGGATGGGGTGTTTTCACATGGCTCTTCATTCTACTGGTGCTCATAATGGCCTCCTACATCATTGCACAGGCATGGATCAACACAAACCGCGTGGGAGGATCGCACGAGTTTCTGAACGAGCTCGTGGACTCGATCGTGGAAACGCTCACTAAACTGCCCGAATTCGTTAGAGAGATATTCAGCAAGCTGTCAGGCGCAGGCAATAGAGGCGGCTACAGCGCTGTCTGACCGCTCCGGGACGCCAATTCCATTCGACAGCGTCAACAGACACATTGCCGGTCTCGCAGCTTCAGTTCATCCAACATCTTTTTGTATATATAGGGCCAAATGTACAGGGATTTGATAATAGTACGTTTTTTCTACTTCCCTGGATTCACAATCCTCTCTATGTTCTCATAAATCTTCTCCACAGACTGCTCCAAGTATCCCTTCTTCTTGCTCAGACTCGAAATCGAGTTCCTGTTCTCCAGGATCAGACCGTCGAGTTGGGTCACGTGATCGTCCGTTTTGGCTCTGACAAACGCCTTTCCGCAGCTCTGCCACACGGATTCGACTCCGGAGCCTTTGATTTCGTCGATTTGCAGTCCGAGAACTTTGATCTGCTGCTCGAGCCGGCCCAAGTTCAGCTTTGTCACGCCCAGTTCCTGCTGGTTCTCCTTCAATTTGGTGTCCATCTCCACCAGGAGCTGTTGGTGTTAGTGGGGGGACAGAAAAAAAAGACACCAGCGACACTCACCTTTTCCAATGCCTCTTTTGGAATCGACATGTTGTGCTGGCTGTTTCCAAGGGACAGTGTGTTTCTTCTGCTTTAATGGCAGGTTCTTTTCTAAACAGAGTCTTTTGTCAAATTCACATCCACAGCCGTTACGAGCCCGCGCACTCCAGGAAATTCAGCCAGAGCCTCAAGATCAACAGTGAACACGACGTTTCCTCTTCACAAACAGCAATTTGCACGGTCAAATTAGCGATTGGACACTCGAAAACAGCCACGACGACAGATCTGGGACATCTCGTTTCGATTTTGCACCCACCAACGTGCCGTCTGTCCCAAAACAATGCATCTTGGTATCTCTAAGCGGTCAGACCTCAAGCCACGGGGAAGAAAGAGGCCATTGTTGCCACTTTGGACGTCGTTCAACCGCACATTCAAGGAGTATCAGACACCAAAGACACTAGTGCTGATAGTAGTGTTCTTTGTCGTGGCCAACTATGTGCTGAGACCGCTGTTTTCTTCCTCGTCGCAGTCTTTTGAACATCTCACCAATAAAGAAGCCCTGCAAGTGCTACAGAAAAACCACGGAATATACCAGCACGAAATAGCAGTGAGCCAGGCATACATATTCCCTCCCATCGAGCATGCGCCACTCCTCAGAGAACTGACCCTCGACAGAATCTTCAAGTTCAAAGTGAACCCTGAGAATCCCCAAGAAAAACAGTATCTCTACAGCGATAACGATAACGTCGACGACCGAAACGAGATCAAGGACAGGTCTAACCACGAAGAGCCGCTGGATCAAGCCCTCAAGGCTTTCAAAGAACACAGCCACAAGGTGTTCAGGCCCTCCAACAGTAAGAAACAACCAGAAGTCGTGGTGGTGACGGGCATCGACTTTGAAAAATTCGAACAGTCTCATCTGACCAAAATAGTTCAGAACAGAGTCGACTACGCACACGCCAACGGTTACGGGTTGTATGTAAGATGGATCCAGGAGTTCATTCCGTCCTTGCAAGAGTTCGGCAACGATTCCAAATGGGCCAAGTTGTTCATCATGAGAGCAGCATTGCACGCTTTCCCCAACGCAAAATACTTCTGGTATCTCGACGAAGATTCTTTCATCATGCGCAACGACATCGAACTATTCTCGTACATTCTGGATCCAAAGTCTCTTGAACCGATCATGCTTAGAGACCAGCCAATAGTCCTTCCTCACGGAACTATCAAAACGTACAAGAAAGTGCCCGCAGAAGACATCAAAGTGGTGATAACCCAGGACAAAAACGGCATCAACACAGACTCATTCATTGTCAAAAATGACTTGTACGGTAAAGTCTTTCTTGAGTTCTGGTCGGACCCATTGTTGAGAAAATATCCAAGTTTCAACAGCGACGACAAAGACGCAGTCACTCACATCTTGCAGTGGCATCCAGTCCTCTTGAGTAAAACAACAATTGTTCCTGCAAGAACCATCTGCTCCTCGCACAGCTCCAATATTGCTGAGGAAGATGACGACACTCTTTTTTACCAAGACGGTGATTTCGTTGTGAGCTTCAAAGGGTGTGACATTCACCACACCTGTGAGCTGGTCTTGGATACATATTGGAGGAAAACTCAAGAGAAACAGGAACAGAAATGAGTTTATTCGAAACCAATATGTCTTTTTACATCACATCAATATAATCATCCATATAATGCAAGCAATTCCAGTTTGTCTGTTTTATGTTTGAGAGCCCAGTGGTTCTGTTGCTGTTGTTGGATCGGCGGGGACTGCGACAGGGTTCGAAGTAGCTGGAGAAGGTGACGCTGTGCTGGAGAGAGTGTTACTGCCAACACGTTCTCCCAGAACTTTCAAAGCAACCTGTCGTCTTCTGTCTGCGATTTCTCCTGTCACAGAACTCACTTTGGTATTGAGTCTTTTAATTGTTCTGAGATTTCCCGACTCGATATCGTCGTCATTGAAAGGTCTGATGATTCCAATGAGTGCAGAGGAGTGGTACACCGCTCTACAGACGGGTCTCAGGAACCTGTGGAAACTATCTGGGAAAAATTGAATAAAGGCAAACGTATCGGAGGCATCTCCTCGGACAGTCGATTGTTGGTTGCTGGAAGGAAGTAGGTCTCCAATGGAATTGATCTGGTAGTAGCGCAGATAGACCCAGCTGACGTAGAAGTTGTTGAAGACTGGAACAACAGGCTGCAACGAGGAAGTGACCACAGAGACAAGCAGGGTCAACAAGAGCAGAATAAACGGTAGTTGTCTTAGTCTCATTGAGATTGTGCGAAACAGCTTGAGGTTGTGCTCTGGAGAAAGTTGTTTGAGCACCACGACGAAGCTCATTACGATGGAGTAGATGCCGTATTGGAAGGGGAAGAGCAGATGATCCGAGGACTTGAACAGAGAGGAAAGAAACTCGATTAACAGAGAGGACAGGTTGGTGGCCACAGTCACCAATGTCAGGTAATAGACGGTTTCACTGAACACTTTGTTTTCGTTGTTGAGATTCCAGTGTCTTTCGAGATAATTGACTCCAAAATAGAGAACCAGCACTGCAGCTAGATACTTGAAAATGGATGTCTCCACAAAGGCATCGGTCACCAATGTCCATGGATTTCTGACGACCTGGGCTGGAACCAATTGCAAGGAGGGTACCACAATCTCGCTGAATGTGATTTCGGGTTGTGTTTCTTTGAGTTTGTTGTATGATTGCACTCTTATCACTGAGGTTAGCACAGACAATCCAGTGAGAAGGAAAATGTAGAACAGTGTCAAATGGGTGAACGGAATGGATTTCAGCTTGATTGCAGCCATTTTAGGGGTAATTTGTAGCGTGGAGTTCGAAAAAGTACTTTTAAATGTCCAATTGGTACTTCTAGACGTCGATTGAGACCGTTTAAGTAAACAAAGGGATGGTCAAATGCATGTCAAGTTACGTCGCGGCTCATTTTCTTTCACCATATATTTTTTTGATTGGCACACACTCTCTCCAGATAGTGCCGTCTTGATGAAGGAGCCTGTTTGTTTAAAGAGACTAGGTTGTTGTATTTGAGGGGTGGAAACGCTCAGTGGTGCCCAGTATGAGTGGAAATGAGCAAGAGTTTACAAATGAGCCGTGGGAAGAGGCCAACTCGCCCAAACGAAGACCGTTTAAACAGCTCACTGAGGAAGAGAAAAAGATGCACCACATACAGTCAGAAAATAAGCGACGAGAACAGATCAGATCCACCTTCGACAGCCTCGTAGAGGTTGTTCCGGACCTGACACAAAAGGAAAGTCGGTCAGAACTCACTGTTCTCACAAAAACTTCGGATTATATCAAGGAATTGCAGCTGAAAAACGAACAGTTGGTCCAATTAGCCAAACAGAAGGGAATCGACCTGCCTAAAGAGCTACTGAAATAATGCAATTCATTCATGTCCATGTCTATTTATTCTTCCTCGTCCTCCTCAGCTGTCTCGGGCCACCAATCTGGGGTGTAAATTTTGCAGAAGAGCTTGTTCGAGAGTTCAGGCAACGTTTTAGACACCAGTGGAAACTCGTTGGCCCCCACAGAGTTGTCGCTGCTCACCTCGTCCATATAAACCACAGCCAGACCGATGTTGTGGTCCCGTTTAATTAAATTGCCCACTTTTTTGGCTCGGACCTTGGTTTTGCCAGAAGACCCAAACGGACTCGTGGCAAGAGACCTTTCTGCATTTTCATTGATAATTTCAAGATCATCAACTTTCTCCAGCAGTCGGGACAACTCCGAGTCGCCGTTTGGCTGATATTCTATGTTTTCGGTGGCAGTTTCTCCTGCCACAAAGATCTGTACTGGTTTCACTCTTTTCCTAATGACTCCAGAATGGAACGTTCGTATCGTCAACTCCTGTCCAACATAACATCCCTTGTTGAAGTTGATTCCGTTCATGTAGTCGAGATTGTTTTCAAACGGAAGAGTGTCTGTTTTGAAATCCGAGATCTCAGAGATCCCCTGTGAGATGCGCAGAGAATGGTACGCAGACTCTGGCAGCTCGGGGGTTTCAAAACGGAAGTTTTCGCTGAAAAGCGCTTGTGGGGGCGTTTTTGAAGGAACAGCAAACTTGATTCCAAAATTCAGACCTCTGCTGTCGATTGCAAAGCCCAAAATATCTTGAATAGCAGACTTTTTGAATATGGGCTCGTCCTCGACGAACTGGAGGGCCAATTTGTTGGACTGGAATGCTGTTTTAGAGCTCTCGTTGTCAAAATGCTTCTCTCCAATATCTTCCAGATACTCGTAGAATGCGTCAGAAGTGTTATAGTAGAACCAGGAGTCGTAGTTTGTGGGGTTGAGACTGATTTTCGATTTCAATTTATGGAGTTTTAGCATTATCAGAATCTTGGAAAAGGCGACTCCGTTCACCTCCATGAGAAACTTTGGAGCAGACTCTGTTGGCATGAAAGGCGTCGGATATAACTCGATTTCAGAAACAACTCTTCCTCTCGAGTTCAATAACATAGAGTATCTTCCATCTCTTCTGATCCCTATCCTCTTTGGGTCCTGACCGTCGTAGGTCTCGTCCTCGTGCAACATTCCCCAGTTGGTGGACTCAATCTCCTCTTCCAGAAGACCTAGGGTCTTTGAATTCTCGAGCTCCAGAAGGTCTTGTGGCGAGATCGTGGTGAGATTCTTCTTGATGAAGGTGGGCATCAATTTGGTGGTCATCAGACCATTGAGGAACTTGGCCGATTCTGGTCCTTCTACGGAAATGATCTTTTTGTTAGCCAATTTGATCAGTCCGCAACTGAGGCTCGAATACTGTCTAAACATGGTCATCTCATCTCCCGATCTTCCTTCTTCGAAAGAAGACCTTATCGCTTACAAATTCAACTTCGCACATGCAAGATATTTCCTCCTATATACACTGAAATTCAAAGGATACAAAATGGTGGTCTATTTTCGTCCATCAACGTGCCAGAACCACCGCAAGTCTACTCATTCGTCATCACTGTCCTCTCCTCCCTCGTCAAGAACCCGTTTTTCCAGCTCCTGCTCGTCTTTTCGGGAGTCTGTTTTCATTCTCTCAGTCAGAAACAAGTTCACGTCGTCCTGGAGAGTAGTCAGATACTCTCGCAGTCGACCCAGCTCTGAATCCTTGGCCGGAGATGGCCCGTTTCGATCAACAGCCCCGGCAGCAAGCACATGTTCCGAAGGGCCGGTGGTCTTCCCTTCTGTGCTATGTTTCTGCGTAGGGTCCACAGTGAACGTCCTGCTGAGATCTGGAGACTCGTACTGAGCCGAAGGAACTAGGGGAGCCATCTCAGTGAACAATCTCAGCAGTCAAGACCCGCTGACAGGCTCTGTAGGTGCTCTTCTTCCCTCAAACCTGTCTATCCGTGTAGATTTGGACTGGCACTCTCTCTGTAGGACGTCAGGGTAACACCTAATTTTCTGAGCCCGAGCCACGACCTCTTGATGATCGAAAAATTTTCAGAAAATGGTGTATTATGGCTGACAAGATGCAGGAAGAATCGCCTTGACGGACGGTAGAACAGAGCTCGACTGAGTCAGAGGGTCTGTGAAACAACACATTTAGCAGCTACGATTTCGGATGTTTTCTATTATTCTTGACAGATACCTTAACGAGAGCGCGGTCGAGTATGCTGCTGTTTTAGACAGTGAACTGGGGACCAGTTTGCAGGGCTCTTTTGAGGCTCTTTTAGAACAGGAAAACAAGACAGAACTAGCACAGCAGATCATTGAGTCCAGTCTGAGGATCGTGGAACTGTCTGAGAAGTCGTTTGAACCCACATACAACCTTTTCTTGCATTTGGCAGACCTGATCGCGTCCGAGATTGAATCTGTGACGGTGGAACTGGCGCTTTTGCCGTCAATTGGCGAGCTGGAGAAACTGAGCGGGTCGTCCAAGAAGGCAACGGCGTTTGTTTCTGTACTGTCGAACGTGTTCAACTTTCTTCCAGAGGAAAACCATACCAGAGTCACAGTTCTGCGAGCCATTCTAACTCTGATCCAAAACAACCAGCTCAAGAACTTGGCAGAACCACTGTCCCAGAACCTTGGAAAGTGGGCTTCGACTGCCGGCTCGTCCGAAAAGGAGACAACGAGCCTGTATCTGAGTGCGATTAGCATCTTGTTCTCGGAAAATGAGCCTGCCAAGGCCTGCGATCTGTTCAAAGAACTGCCATCTTCGGCTCTCACGTTGGCCGATGTGACGGTATTTGTGGTGGCCTCGCTCAACTCCGACGTGTACCAATCGCTCAGCCAGCTCGATCTCGCAATACTGAAACAGGATCCAACCTTGTACGAGCTGCTTGTCATCTACAGCAATCTTGATCTGGCTTCGTACTCTTCTTACATCTCTGCACATGACCTGTCTTCATACAACATTGACACAGACAGACTTAATTGGAAGATCAAGACCTCGGCTGTGACCAAACTGGCCACTGGCTGCTCCTCCATCACGTACCAGGAGGTGTCGACGGAGCTGCAAGTTCCTGTGGAGGAGGTTGAAGAGTTCCTGATTAGTTGCATCAAGTCAAAGCTCATATCTGGAAGACTGAACCAGGACCAACAATTATTCTACGTTCACAAGGTTTCGAAGCTGAGTCCTCTTTCAAAACAAGACTGGGTTTCCATTTCCGAGTCTCTGGCTGCCTGGTCTGCCAGGACGGTGGAGCTGCAGGGTTTGATCGAGACAGTTCAGGCTAAGAAGGGCAAGAGAGTGGCTCCTCCTTCGGTGTTGCAGGTGTTCTACCAGCAGAAACAGGAGTTAAAGGAGCTGAAGGAACAGCTCCAGCAGGAGAAGGAGAGGGAGAGGGAGAGGGAGAAGGAGGTTGTTGCATAGGTTGCATTCCGTGTCTCCCGTGCCATTATATAGTCAGACATAATAATGAATCCAGATCAGAAAAGGTAATCTCAAAAATGGGTGGAAAAAAAATATTTGGGAATTTAGAGTACATTTGTTTCTTCTTGATCTGTTGATTAGACGGGTTTTTGACGGGTCTGGAGATGCTGGGAGTCCGTTTTCTGACGATGAGTCGACTCGGGATGAGTCCAATGACTCGGTGGGGGTTTCAAAGCGGGTGGAAACAGCCGAAATTGACTGCTTTTTCGTCCAACTTTGCGCTCAGAAGTTACGCCACTCACAACGAGTTGGGACTGCGTGAACAGCTCAGAAGACAACAGTTCAACCGGTCGTACCGGTCGCTGTTGCGTTCAGCCTTGTTCACGCTCGGGTTCTCGGTGGGCTGCTACTTTGCGGTGCCGTATTTGTTCCAATACACTCCGCTGTCGTATTTCCGAAGACACCCCAAGCAGCTGTTGTACACGCTCATTGGGGCAAACGTGGCGGTATTCGGACTCTGGTACGCACGATACTCCAGCACGAGACTGTTTAAGGTGCTGAATGACTACTTTCTGCTGCAAAGAGGGCCCGGAAGAACAACCGAATGGTCGTTGTTGTTGTCGTCGTTCAGCCACCGGGACGTGTTCCACCTGCTGGTCAACATGGGCTGTCTGTACTCGTTCGGCTCCACCATGATCAACGTGCTTGGCGTGGATAGGTTCACGTCGCTGTATCTGATCTCGGGCGTGGGATCGTCGTTTGCCTCCGTGGTGTTCAGTTTTCTGTCCCGCACCTCGGGCTTTTCTCTGGGAGCCTCGGGGGCCATTTCGGCCGTGTTCGCGAGCTTTGCCACGATCTTCCCCAAGGCGGGCGTGGCTCTGTTTGTTCTCCAGATCCCCGGCGGGGCCCAGGTCGCCCTGCTGGGCTTCACATTGTACAATCTGGCAGGCTGTGTGCTGAAATGGGGCTCTTTCGACTACGCTGCCCATCTGGGAGGCACTGTTCTGGGGGTTTTGTACGGCTACTATCTCAAGGCCCGTGCGGGCCAAAAAAGACACAGGGCCCGTGGCTGGTGATTTTTCGCGGGGAACAAACGTTTTGCACCGGCAATCATCCCAGTATATAGTTTGTGGTGTAGCGAAACAGAGTTTTCCATCGGCTTGAGCAGCTGGAAACGTATCCAGAAACTGTTTCCGGCCCAAAGAGTCGACTGCGCAACTTTCAGCGAAATCGATCGACAATTGACTACAAAAACTGCCCGTCATGGTCCACTCTCACCATTCCCACTCCGGACAGTATGTGTCCCACGCCCTCGACACGCTGGAACAGGTGGTTTCCAGGGCCCAGGAACTCAAGTTCCGCACGTACTGTCTCACTGAGCACGTTCCCCGGTACGCAGAACAGCTGTTGTACCCAGAGGAGCTCGAAAAACAGTATACTTCGAGCGATCTGGTTGCCAATTTCGAGACATATTGGTCGCATGCACAGGAACTGAAACTCCGGGTAAACTCAGACACCTCGTCACGCACCAAGTTGCTTGTTGGGTTCGAGACAGAGGGCGGAATCGACGAGTTCCATCTGGAAAACTCGTACGAGCTCAAAAAAACACTCAAACCAGATATAGTGGTAGGATCTGTGCACCATATGGACTCGATTGCCATCGATTACGACCGCGACAGCTGGCTGAAGGCCAAGGGAGACCGCGGAGTGAAGCAGTTTATCAAGGATTACTTTGTCCAGCAGCAGAAAATGGTCCGGAAGCTGGAGCCTGAGGTGGTTGGTCATTTCGACCTGATTCGACTGTTCTCGAGCGACGAGGACGTTTGCGAGGCCACAGGAAAGACTCTGGGGGTCATTGAGCTGGAAAAAGACTGGCCAGACGTGGTGGAGGTGATCAGCGAAACGGCCGATCTGATTGTAAAATACGGAGGTCTTGTGGAGCTGAACTCGGCCGTCATTCGGAAGGGCTGGGACACTCCGTATCCACGGAAAGACGTTCTGGAGGTCCTTCTGAGACGCGGGGTGAGGTTCTGTCTGAGCGACGACTCGCACGGAGTGGTCCAGGTAGGGCTGAACTACAAAAAGGTGTTGGAATATGTGCAATCGATCGAGAGCCTGGAAAATGTCCATTTCTGGGACCTCGACTCCCGCGGAAACCCGTTTGTCAACCACACGTCGCTGGCGGAGCTCGAAAAGGACGAGTTCTGGACTCCTTAGGCCCTGTTTCCAGCTGGTAACAGCACCAGACCCCTCTACGTCTGTACATCTCTACACCTCAAACAATGGAAGCTCTAAATTACATGCAAACTATCATTATAGCAGGTATGAAGGCGGCTCAGACGGCGTCCTTCTTCTCTGGAAGATGGATACGTCTTTTTCCGGCGTTGCTGGTTGTCCTTTTGGGCACGTTATCGTTATCGGAGTCGAGATCTTCTGGAATATTAGCGATCTCCGGCAACTCTTCTTGGAGATCGGAAACCTGAGTGTTTCCATTGTCCTGCTGGTCGTTCTTGTCGTTCTTGTGGCTGAGCAGTTTCTTGAGAGTGTCTCCGGCCTGGCCAAGATTCAGTTTTCGGGACTTTTCTTTCTGGTAGAACCCGCTGTTTCCCTGGCTGCTCTGCTCCTTGTCCTCGAGAATGAGTCTTTCTGAACGGCCCAGAGTCTCCACCTCGTTGATGTAGTTGAAGTAGTCCTTTCGAAGAGGCTTGTGCATTGTCTTGTAGCTCTCGACAAGACTGTTGTACTCGTCCAGACGAGTCACGTCTTTCTTGTGGAGACGCTCCAGTAGCTCCTTCTCCCGGGCGTGGTATCCTGTGGTGGTGTGAGTCAGATAGAACTCCTTGAGGATCTCCTCCTCCTCGAACAGTTTGAGCAGAAGAGCCACAGAGTGCTCGTTGTAGTACTTGAGCAGCGACGACAGCTTCACGTTGCGACCCTCAAGCTTTCTGGCCTGTGTCTGGATCAACGGAGCCCGGATCCAGAACCGCAGGTCGTCCATGTAGAGATGTTTATTGAAGAAGAACCTCTTCAATCCCGTGGAGTACTCGCTCTGGAGAACCGAGGCGTAGTTGTTGGGCACCAGACAGGGGGCTCCTTCCATCATGGACAGTCGCAACGGAGCCAGCTCGTCGTACGAGTAGAAATGGTTGTTGCGACAGTTGAAGATCTGGAGCTTCTGGTTTCTCACCAGGGCCTCGTGGGAATTTGTCTGCTGCTTCGCGGCGGCGGCCTGGCGAGCGGCGGCGGCGGCGGCCTTGGAACCCAGTCTTTTGGGACTGGGCCTGTGGCCTTTTTTGGAATCGGCCGGGTTGTTGTGCTTGAACAGGCCCAGCAGGCCCGTGGCGGTCCCCGCGTGCCGTTTCTGCTCGAGCTCGCGGGCCACGGGGTCCTCGGCCGCGTCCGGGGCCATGTCGCGCCATTTCTTGCTGAACCGCGCCGGGATCTTCTGGGTGTCCGTGAGAGCCAGCCCGGTGATGTCGATGTACATCCCGCTGTCCACGTCGATGAACCGCGCGTCGATGTTGTTGCGGCCGTTTCCCTTCTCCCTGTGTGTCTGGTACGCCCCGCAGTCGATGTAGTACTTGGAAAAGCCGTGGTTGAGGTCCTCGACGATCATCGAGTTGTTGAACAGCAGCGAGAACCGGTCCAGGTCCTGGATGGGCATCTGGACGTCGATGTCGTTGTCCCACTCGAACACCAGGCCGTCCCAGAACCAGCTGAGCAGGGTTCCGTGCGCAATGAACGACACAATGCCCTCCTTGTAGGTGAACTGGAGCCAGGTGTGCAACATCCGGTGCAGAATGATCTTTCTCTTCTCGTCGATGCTGTCGAACTCGTTCAGCTTGGACTCGGTGATTAGCCCGTTGAAAAAACGGAAGTCGTAGTGGCCTCCGTTCTCCTGTAGCTTGTGGCCGTTGTGGTTGGCAGGCCAGTTCAGGTTCACCTCCCGAAACGACTTCTGGAGCTCCGAGTCCGCCAGGGACTCGGAGTACTTGAGCGACTGGTAATGGCGCAGCTCCTTGGCCGAAAGAGAGTCGAGACGGGCCTCGTAGTCGGCCAGCAGCTCGGTGTGGTTGTACACAAAGTTCTCGGCCGGAACGTGGTACTGGAACCCTGTGTCGGGAGTCAGCAGCCGGTCGAAGTCGAGCTCGGGAACCCGGCCAGGAACAGCCGTGGCCAGCCGGTTCAGCTCGGCCGCAGGGTCTGCTATCAGCTGCTGGTCCGGCGAGTTGGGGCCCTCCTGGTGGCTGGCCACAAACTCGGCCAAAAGCCCGCTGTCCAGCATGGTCTGCTGTTTTTCTGGGAACACCTCGTAGGTACCGTGCTGGCTCAGAAACACAATCGACCGTGGAGGAGACATACCGGACAACATATACGATTTGGCATGGATTATCTTCTCGAGAAAGGTTCTCTTTCCGGCCCGGTCGACAAAGTTGAACCCGGGAAGCAGTCTCCTGTCAATAGGACCGTTGTAGCTGTCGTTGTCGACACACGAGGGGTCGTACTGTTTGCGGGACTTCTTGAGCCTTGTCTCGGGAGAGTACTCGTTGATAATATTGGCTATCGCGTCCTTACAGGACGGCTTGTCCTGCTCCCGGTACACGAGAAACTTGTTGAGCGGCGACAGGTCGACCCAGTCCTGCCAGGAGAACGGAATCGACACGCTGGAGGCCGGGTCTCTGGAGTTGGAGGGGTTTTTCTGCTCAAACTGGGCTCGGATGTGGCTAATGTACACCGAGTAGGTGACTCTCGGGTCGTACAAGTGTCGTTCGGAGCGGATTTCCCGGTACAGCGAGGCGTTGAACGGCAATCTGTAGTTGTTGAGGTCTGTGTAGAAACGCCAGTATCGATTGTAGTCCTCAGAGAGGTTGATGGAGTCGAGTTTTTCTTCAAAGCTGCGAACAAAGTCCTTGGAGTTTCTGGTCAGAGAAGCCATTTTCAGAAACTCAGACAGGTCGTTGAACATATCGATCGTCGAGCTCGAGTCGTAGAAGCTGAAAACAATCAGCTGGACCAGAACAACCGCCGCAAACAGCAGCAAACATCGCCGTCTTCTCGGAAGCAGTCGAGCAGACGAGCTGGCAATAGACGAATGGGGGTGTTTTCTGCGTGACATTCTATTGCATGGCCCTATCTACAAGGAAGAACTGAACACAAAGACGGTGGAAAGAGCACAGAAACAAGAAAACAGCACAGAAAACCAACAAACCAAGTGGCCAACAGATCTACCGGGGAACTTGGCAAAGAGAAAATCCTTTCGGGTCTTGTGCCTTAATTTTTCACGCGACAGACTCAGCCTTTCCGGCGTACAAAAATCAGATCCCGGTGGACGTGGCTGGTGGGGGAGGGAGAGGGACACCCGACACCGTGTGGACGGCAGCCAGATAGCCACGAGCCACGACACGGACCGCCTACAATCATTGCAGTCTCCCGCTCTTCAGCGTCTTGGCTTCTCCGGTGTCTCCTACAGCCTTATTGCCCTGCTACTCTCAGTGCTCTCCGTCGCCGGCAAATGAGCTGCCAGGGGAGTCGCGTCATCGCCGCGGAACGCCGAGAAAAAAAGACGTGGCTGAGCATTCATTACATCATTCTTCTTTGGTCTACAAACACGATCTCGCATCCTATAGGGGCTGCCAGGGTCCCGGGACCCGCTAAGCCCACTCCACGGGGGTTTTTAGAACCCGCACCAGGTCCTGCTCGGCCGTCGACTCCGCCGGATGGTGGTCGTACATCCAACTGGCTGTCAGCGGAAGACTCATCAGAATCGACTCCACCCTCGACCCCGGAGTCTGCAGTCCAAACTTGGTTCCCCGGTCGTAAACCAGGTTGAACTCCACATACCTGCCTCTTCTGAGCTGCTGCCATTGTTTCTGCTCCTCCGTGTACGGCAGATTCATTCTGCGGTCCACGATCAGCAAATATGCCGGCAGAAAAGCGTCGAAACACGACTCCACCATAGACAGACATTGCTGGGCAGGTAGCTCGTCAAAGTCGTCGAAAAAGATCCCTCCAATTCCCCTCGTTTCGTTCCGATGAGCAATGTAGAAGTACTCGTCGCACCATTTTTTGAACCGAGGATACAATTGGTCCCCATATGGCTCCAGAGCACTCTTGTGCTGGCCGTGGAAAAGTCGACAATCCTCCTCATAGAGATACGACGGAGTCAGATCAGCACCTCCTCCAAACCACCAGGTCTGCGGAGACCCGTCTGCGTTCATTATTTCGAAATACCGGTAATTAAGATGGGTCGTGGGAGCATGAGGGTTCCACGGATGGATCACCATGCTCAAGCCACACGCAAAGAATTGCACTGTCCCAGAAGGATCGGTTCTGATGTTCTTGTGGTCGGCCTTCATTTTATCGATCGCCTGTGGCGGAAGAAGCCCGTGGACCACAGAAACGTTTACTCCTGCCTTT